>ONZH01022836.1:0-416838 GCA_900303285.1 Rhinella marina | reverse complement strand
CTGACTCTGAGGATCGTACGCCACGACCTAGCGTTGTGGGTGCATTCGCAAGACTTATATTCGTACGCAACAGTGTATAGATTAAAAGCGTATAAAGTTGCGTACCTTTTGAAAAATGAATGTTCGTTATTAGTGAGCGAATATTCGCAAATAGCACATTATAACGTATATTTTGTACGCAAATACAACGAATCTATTCGTCGAATATACGAATTTTAGGAAAAGTTAGGCGAATGTTCGGCGAATAATTTTTTGCATGATTCGCTCATCTCTACTGTATATCTGTATATACTGCATCTATTATACCTCATACCTCACATATCATTACACTGCTGTATATACTATATATCTGTACACACGGCATCTATTATACCTCATACCTCACATATCAGTAAACTGCTGTATATACTACAGTCATGGCCAAAAGTTTTGAGAATGACACAAATATTATATTTTCACATGATCTGCTGCCCTCTGGTTTTTATGTGTGTTTGTCAGATGTTTTTATCACATACAGAAATATAATTGCAATCATATTATGAGTAACAAAAGCTTATATTGACAGTTAGAATGAGTTAATGCAGCAAGTCAATATTTGCAGTGTTGACCCTTCTTCTTCAGGACCTCTGCAATTCTCCCTGGCATGCTCTCAATCAACTTCTGGACCAAATCCTGACTGATAGCAGTCCATTCTTGCACAATCAATGCTTGCATTTTGTCAGAATTTGTAGGTTTTTGTTTGTCCATCCGTCTCTTGATGATTGACCACAAGTTCTCAATGGGATTAAGATCTGGGGAGTTTCCAGGCCATGGACCCAAAATCTCTATGTTTTGTTCCCTGAGCCATTTAGTTATCACCTTTGCTTTATGGCAAGGTGCTCCATCATGCTGGAAAAGGCATTGTTGATCGCCAAACTGCTCTTGGACGGTTGGGAGAAGTTGCTCTCGGAGGACATTCTGGTACCATTCTTTATTCATGGCTGTGTTTTTAGGCAAGACTGTGAGAGAGCCGATTCCCTTGGCTGAGAAGCAACCCCACACATGAATGGTTTCAGGATGCTTTACAGTTGGCATGAGACAAGACTGGTGGTAGCGCTCACCTCGTCTTCTCCGAATAAGCTGTTTTCCAGATGTCCCAAACAATCGAAAAGGGGATTCATCAGAGAAAATGACTTTACCCCAGTCCTCAGCAGTCCACTCCCTGTACCTTTTGCAGAATATCAGTCTGTCCCTGATGTTTTTTCTGGAGAGAAGTGGCTTCTTTGCTGCCCTCCTTGAAACCAGGCCTTGCTCCAAGAGTCTCCGCCTCACAGTGCGTGCAGATGCACTCACACCTGCCTGCTGCCATTCCTGAGCAAGCTCTGCACTGCTGGTAGCCCGATCCCGCAGCTGAAACACTTTTAAGAGACGGTCCTGGCACTTGCTGGTCTTTCTTGGGCGCCCTGGAGCCTTTTTGGCAACAATGGAACCTCTCTCCTTGAAGTTCTTGATGATGCAATAGATTGTTGACTGAGGTGCAATCTTTCTAGCTGCGATACTCTTCCCTGTTAGGCCATTTTTGGGCAGTGCAATGATGACTGCACGTGTTTCTTTAGAGATAACCATGGTCAACAGAAGAGAAACAATGATCCCAAGCACCAGCCTCCTTTTAAAGTGTCCAGTGGTGTCATTCTTACTTAATCATGACAGATTGATCTCCAGCCCTGTCCTCATCAACACCCACACCTGTGTTAATGGAGCAATCACTGAAACGATGTTAGCTGGTCCTTTTAAGGCAGGGCTGCAATGATGTTGAAATGTGTTTTGGGGGATAAAGTTCATTTTCAAGGCAAATATTGACTTTGCAAGTAATTGCTGTTAAGCTGATCACTCTTTATAACATTCTGGAGTATATGCAAATTGCCATTGCTATTTTTACAAAGTAGACTTTGTAAAAATTAATATTTGTATCATTCTCAAAACTTTTGGCCATGACTGTATATATCTGTACACACTGCATCTATTATACCTCATACCTTAACATATCAGTACACTGCAGTATATACTATATATCTGTACACACTGCATCCATTATACCTCGTACCTCACATATCAGTACACTGCTGAATATACTATATATCTGTATATACTGCATCTATTATACCTCGTACCTCACATATCAGTACACTGCTGTATATACTATATATCTGTACACACTGCATCTATTATACCTCATATATCAGTACACTGCTGTATATATTATATATCTGTACACACTGCATCTATTATACCTCGTACCTCACATATCAGTACACTGCTGAATATACTATATATCTGTATATACTGCATCTATTATACCTCGTACCTCACATATCATTACACTGCTGTATATACTATATATCTGTACACACGGCATCTATTATACCTCATACCTCACATATCAGTACACTGCTGTATATACTATATATCTGTACACACTGCATCTATTATACCTCATACCTTAACATATCAGTACACTGCTGTATATACTATATATCTGTACACACTGCATCTATTATACCTCGTACCTCACATATCAGTACACTGCTGAATATACTATATATCTGTATATACTGCATCTATTATACCTCGTACCTCACATATCAGTACACTGCTGTATATACTATATATCTGTACACACTGCATCTATTATACCTCATATATCAGTACACTGCTGTATATATTATATATCTGTACACACGGCATCTATTATACCTCATACCTCACATATCAGTACACTGCTGTATATACTATATATCTGTACACACTGCATCTATTATACCTCGTACCTCACATATCAGTACACTGCTGAATATACTATATATCTGTATATACTGCATCTATTATACCTCGTACCTCACATATCATTACACTGCTGTATATACTATATATCTGTACACATGGCATCTAATATACCTCATACCTCACATATCAGTACACTGCTGTATATACTATATATCTGTACACACTGCATCTATTATACCTCATATATCAGTACACTGCTGTATATATTATATATCTGTACACACTGCATCTATTATACCTCGTACCTCACATATCAGTACACTGCTGAATATACTATATATCTGTATATACTGCATCTATTATACCTCGTACCTCACATATCATTACACTGCTGTATATACTATATATCTGTACACACGGCATCTATTATACCTCATACCTCACATATCAGTACACTGCTGTATATACTATATATCTGTATATACTGCATGTATTATAAAAGTATAATAGATGCAGTGGATACAGATATATAGTATACACCGCTGGTGTACTGATATGTGAGGTATAAGGTATAATAGATGCAGTGTGTACAGATATATAGTATATACAGCAGTGTACTAATATGTGATGTATGAGGTATAATAGACGCAGTGTGTACAGATATATAGTATATACAGCAGTGTACTGATATGTGAGGTATGAGGTATAATAGATGCAGTGTGTACAGATATATAGTATATACAGCAGTGTACTAATATGTGATGTATGAGGTATAATAGACACAGTGTGTACAGATATATAGTATATACAGCAGTGTACTGATATGTTATGTATGAGGTATAATAGACGCAGTGTGTACAGATAATTAGTATATACAGCAGTGTACTGATATGTGAGGTACGAGGTATAATAGACGCAGTGTGTACAGATATATAGTATATACAACAGTGTACTGATATTTGAAATACAAGGTGTAACTCGTACCGCACATATCAGTGCACTGCTGTATATACTATATATCTGTACCCACTGCATCATAGCTCTTGTCATTTGACCTTCAGGAATATGTAACCAGTTACGTTACACCTTTTGTTACCCACTACATTCTAGCTTCTGCAGAGTATTATAATACAGTGTATGTACGCTGTATTCAGGGGGCACATAGAAAAGGCACTATACATAAAGAGGGCACATAGAAGAGGCACTGTATAAAAAGAAGAGGCACTATACATAAAGAGGGCACATAGAAGAGGCACTTTACATAAAGGGTCACATAGAAGAGGCACTACACATAAAGAAGGCACATAGAAGAGGCACTGTACAAAAAGAAGAGGCACTATACATAAAGGGGGCACATAGAAGAGGCAATGTACAAAAAAAAGAGGCACTGTACATAAAGGGGGCATATAGAAGAGGCACTGTACAAAAAGAAGAGGCACTATACAAAAAGAGGGCACATAGAAGAGGCACTATACATAAAGGGGGCACATAGAAGAGGCACTATACATAAAAGGGGCACATAGAGGAGGCACTATACGTAAAGGGGGCACATAGAAGGGGCACTATACATAAAAGGGGCACATAGAAGAGGCATTATACATAAAAGGGGCACATAGAAGAAGCATTATACATAAAGGGGGCACATAGAAAAGACACTATACAAAACGGGACCATAGAAGCAGCATTATACATAAAAGAGGCACATAGGAGAAGCATTATACATAAAAGGGGCACATAGAAGCATTATACATAAAGGAGGCACATAGAAGAAGCACTATACATAAAGGGGCACATAGAAAAGACACTATACAAAAAGGGCCCATAGAAGAAGTATTATACATAAAAGGGGCACATAGAAGAAGCATTATACATAAAAGGGGCACATAGAAGAAGTATTATACATAAAAGGGGCACATAGAAGAAGCATTATACATAAAGGGGCACATAGAAGAGGCATTATACATAAAAGGGGCACATAGAAGAAGCATTATACATAAAGGGGGCACATAGAAGACGCATTATACATAAAAGGGGCACATAGAAAAGACACTATACAAAAAGGGCCCATAGAAGAAGCATTATACATAAAAGGGGCACATAGAAGAAGCATGATACATAAAGGGGGCACATAGAAAAGACACTATACAAAAAGGGCCCATAGAAGAAGCATTATACATAAAAGGGACACATAGAAGAAGCATTATACATAAAAGGGGCACATAGAAGAAGCATTATACATAAAGGGGGCACATAGAAGAAGCATTATACATAAAATGGGCACATAGAAGCATTATACATAAAAGGGGCACATAGAAGAAGTATTATACATAAAAGGGGCACATAGAAGAGGCATTATACATAAAAGGGGCACATAGAAGCATTATACATAAAGGGGGCACATAGAAGAAGCATTATACATAAAAGGGGCACATAGAAGCATTATACATAAAATGGGCATATAGAAGCATTATACATAAAAGGGGCACATAGAAGATGCATTATACATAAAAGGGGCACATAGAAGAGGCATTATACATAAAAGGGGCACATAGAAGAAGCATTATACATAAAAGGGGCACACAGAAGAAGCATTGTACATAAAAGGGGCACATAGAAGAAGCATTATACATAAAAGGGGCACATAGAAGAAGCACTACACATAAAGGGAGCACATCAAAGAGGCGCTATACATAAAGGGGCACATAGAAGAGGCATTATACATAAAAGGGGCACATAGAAGAAGCATTATACATAAAAGGGGCACACAGAAGAGGCATTATACATAAAGGGGCACACAGAAGAAGCGCTATACATAAAGGGAGCACATCGAAGAGGCGCTATACATAAAGGGGCACATAGAAGAGGCATTATGCATAAAAGGGGCACATAGAAGAGGCATTATACATAAAAGGGGCACATAGAAGAGGCATTATACATAAAAGGGGCACATAGAAGAAGCATTATACATAAAAGGGGCACATAGAAGCATTATACATAAAAGGGGCACATAGAAGCATTATACATAAAAGGGGCACATAGAAGAAGCATTATACATAAAGGGAGCACATAGAAGAAGCATTATACATAAAGGGAGCACATCGAAGAGGCGCTATATATAAAGGGGCACATAGAAGAAGCATTATACATAAAACGGGCACATAGAAGAAGCATTATACATAAAAGGGGCACATAGAAGAAGCATTATACATAAAAGGGGCACATAGAAGCATTATACATAAAAGGGGCACATAGAAGAAGCATTATATATAAAAGGGGCACATAGAAGAAGCATTATACATAAAGGGAGCACATAGAAGAAGCACTATAAATAAAGGGAGCACATCGAAGAGGCGCTATTCATAAAGGGGCACATAGAAAAGACACTATACATAAAGGGAGCACATATAAGAGGCACTATTTATAAGGGGCACAAAACATGTGGCAGTATATACAGGGGGCACAGAGCATTGGGCACTATATTCAGAAGGCACAGAGCGTGTTGGCACTGTACAGAGGGCACAGAGAATATGGCACTTTATATAGAGGGCACAGATCATATGGCAGTATACAGAGGGCACAGGGCATGTGGCACTATATACAGAGGACACAGAGAATGTGGCACTATATACAGAGGGCACAGGGCATATGGGACTGTATACAGAGGGCACAAAGTATGTGGCACTATGTACAGAGGGCACAGAGCATATGGCACTGTATACAGAGGGCACAGAGCATGTGGCACTATATACTGAGGGCACAGAGTATGTGGCACTATATACAGAGGGCACATAGTATGTGGCACTACCATTGGGGGCCCTGTGTGTGGCACTAAAGCTGCTGGTATATACAGGGCACAGCATGTGGCACTGAGATGAGTCTGTGTCAGTCTGCAGGGTGCCAATGTGTTGGTAAAGAGAGAAGCTGAAGAGCTGAAGAGATCTTCTCAGCAAAATCTGCAGCGCTGAATGTGGCCGGGAGATGTCATCATGGTGGTCTGAACCAGATGGAGAAGAACTCAGGAGGAGACGTCATCTGTAAGTCACTGAATGGAAGTGATTATTCTGCTACTGACTGTTTATGATGAGGGCTGTAGTCACCTGGATGATCTACAGCTGATGATAGGTGGTAGCATGCTGTTTTGTGAAATAACAACTCCCATCGTCCCTTTATTGCTGTTCAGGCCATGCTGGGAGCTGAAGTTTCATATGAGGGCTGACCTGACTACTCAGATGGTATCTGTTCTGAACTTTTAAAATCTGGTGATGTATAAATGTACTGCACACGGTTCTGGTGCTGTATTTATGTAGTGAACTTGGTTCTGGTACTGTATTTATGTAGTGAACTTGGTTCTGGTACTGTATTTGACTTATGGGTTTGGTTCTGGTGAGATATATATATATATATATATACAGTATATATATATATATATATATATATATATATATATATGTAGTGAACTTGGTTCTGGTGCAGTATTTGACTTCTAGGTTTGGTTCTGGTGTTGTATGTATGTAGTGAGTTTGGTTCTTGCTCTGTATTTGTGTGTTATACGTGCATCTGATGCTATACTTCAGTCTAATACCATTCATTCACATCTGAGTTCGGGCCACTGTCACAGATTCTGTCAAAAAGACCGGACAGAAAAGTCCTGCACACAAAACATTTTTGTCCGGTAGAGAAGCAGCTTCCTGATCAGATCCCATTATGGAGTCTCTTCAGCTCAGGAGTTGGTAAATTTTGCCCCTGTAATGATCATGTTGTTGCTGTAGACTCAGTAATGTTCTGTATCTGGGATTGCACATGTGTGCGCGACCCCAACGTGGAAACACAACCAGCTGCCGCCTTTTAATGATTTAAAGCCCAGTTACCTATACCGCCTTTATATGGTAGGCGGAGTTAAACTAGTTAAGGTGGGCCGCTACACATGGGCCAGTGCTGTGTGCTTGCCCCCCAGGCTAAAATTTGCCAGCCAGCCCCTGTTGGGGAGAGCTTGGAAGAGGATCCAGGAGCTATGTGGGAGCACCTTTTGGTGACCAGAGCTGCAGCCCAGTGAAGCTGAGTGTGTCCAAGGCCCTGATCCTGTCCAGAGGAACAAGGATTGCTTCCAGGAACGCTGATGAGAGCTGAGGAGCAAAGCAACATACACTGCGGTACTGTATGCTTGCTTGAGAAGCTTTTGTTAGGTTCACAGTCACCAGCAGATGCACAGCAGACCTGGGTCGGTACGACTGATCGTGCACGTACTTCATCACAGTGTTGGCACCTGGAATCCTAGAGACTGAGACCAGGCATGTGGTTAGATAGGGTTTCTGTTTGTGTCAGGCCACAAGTGTTGCTTGCTGTTTATTGCAAGGACCCCACAATTTAAGGTGACATTTCACACTGGAGAGCTGATAAACTTCCCCACAAACTCAAACCAGGCTGGCGTTTTTACTAAGAAGGAATACGCTGGCACGTGCTACAAGACCAGTTATGGGAGGGGAAAAAGTTTGTAAGCTGTTGTGTGGCACTGAAGGCTAGCCCGTACCACACACACCCATACAGTTGTTGATTTTTAGGGTAATAACAGATAAGGCTAGGGTGTGCCCGCCGGTAGGTAAATTATCGCACTTTTCTCTGGCTTCCATTGGAGGGCGGCGCGCTGTGCAGCACAAGGTCTCAGCCTTCGGGCAGGGTGTATGTAAATTTATTGTATGTTCCCAGCATTTGTGGTTGTGCACATTGCCCCATTTAAGTAAAATACTGTTTTGGCAAAAGCTGGTGAGTTTCTTTCCTCGTTCGTGACTTTGCTGTATCCTGGGGAGCCCACCCCAGTACATGGCTTACTTGGTGTAGTCGGCAGAATACAGTGGACGGGAATGCAGCGGGAGATCTTCCCCTGGCCCAACTGCGCCGGTCGAGGATCCAGCTCAGGGTGCACCAGTGCAAGGCCAACTTGCCCCAACTCCACTGGAACAACCGGCCCCAGTGCCGCTGATACAGCTTGCCCCCGGCATGTCAGCCCCAGTAGGGTACATCCCCATGGGGGCGCTATTGCGTCATCTGCCAATGTTTGACACTAAAAACATGATGTTGCAGTATTGTACTGAAAGGGTGCGTAGTGCGGTTAGAATGTGTAATCTGACCCCTGACCTGCGGGCAACGGTTGCGTTGGGGGCTATAGAGGGTGACGTCAGATGGACAGTGATGGTAAGGACCGAATCTGAGAGACACACCATAGAGAAAATATTCTCCTTGCTGGAGAGAGCCCAGGGGGGGGGCATGCTAAAGTAGCGCAGTTGAGGAGCCACTTCTTCAACCATCCACAGCGAGAGGTCAAGACCCTGATGCAGTACTCCAACGCCCTACAGGAGACGTTAAATGAAATACAGCGGCGAGAACCAGAGGCCATGGGAGCCTTCCAGGAGGTGGCCCAGTAACTATGAGACCAGTTCATAGTGGGGCTCTACAAGTTTTTACAGGACAATTTGCAAGAGATGACCTGGACGACAGCCGACATGACCTTCTACAGCGTCTACCTAGCCACTGTGGAGAGAGAGGAAGAGCACAAGCTTGTGGCGGCGAGAGTAGTGAGTAACACCCATGCTACAGGAGGCCGGTCGGGGTCTGAAGTTCTTCGAGAGACACTTTGGGCATATAATAGAGCTGGAAGAAGGGGGGGGGTCATCAGGCTCACAGCTGCCAATTACAGAGATATGGACATGCGAGGTATAGTCTGAATGTGGGTCCGACTGTTTGGGCAAGACATCAGCAAGAAGGGGGTCGTGCTGATGGACCATTCATCCCAGAAAGGAATGGACGTGATGCTAGGTATGAATGTGCTGAGAGACCTAGACCATCAACTCTAAGCCAAAGTATTGGCAATGGGCCACCACATACCAGCCGACCCAGAAGGTTCTAAAGCAGATGGTGAGGAACTGTAGTATGAGAAAAAGCAACATGTCTGGTCGTCCCATTGGACACGTAAAGGTGCCACGGAGGACACTAGTGAAGATCGCGCCAAGACAAGAACAAGAATTGATCCTGGCGGTGGGGGTTGGACGGCAACTTAATGGACTGGTTGGTCCTGATCGAGCCCGCTTACCAGGAGGAAATGCAGACTCGCCCACTGATAACCTTGGCCCTTGCTATTCTGAAGGATGGATTGTGTGCCTGTACGCTGCCTCAATGTTGAAGACTGTGAGTTGGCTGTTCCTGGGAATACCTTGCTGGCCAAAGTTTATGTTTCCGAGGGGGACATCCTTCGACGAAGAAACTTCACGCTACAGCCAGATGGGAGATTAGCCTGGACCTATCCTATAAAGGGCCATCAAAGGGAGACCCCGACAGCGGAGTGGAATGGCCGGGTGATCATGGCCCAGATGGGGGTGGACTACAAGACTCTGACTCCAGGACAACAGAAGTTGCTGGAAGACACATTTTGGGAATTTCAGGAGGCATTTTTGAGACATGATGAGGACTTTAGGTGTGTTTCTGCCATCGAGCATGAAACCCCCACCGGCGATGCTGCGCCGATCAGAGAACATTACCTGCAAATCCCGCCAAAAATGTACCAGGAGGTAAAGGACATGGTGGCTAGCATGTTTGAAAATCGGGTGAACCCAGAGAGTCAAAATCCCTGGGCTGCTCCAGTGGTCTTGGTGCAGAAGAAAGATGGGAGTCTCCGGTTGTGTGGATTATTGGAAACTGAATGCCCAGAAAGTCCAGGATACCTACCCCCTTCCGCGGATTGAGGAGTCGTTGTCGAATCATGCAAAGTTCTTCTTGACTCTTGAGCAAAGAAGGACAAAGTGAAGACGGCAAGGGGCTCCAACTGCTGGTATATTGTCCAGATTTGGCAGACATGGTAGCTGAGGCATGTCTTAAGTGTTGGCCCTGCTGGCTGAGTAAGAGTACTGAATAGTGGGCTCCTGTCCAGGCCCTCCGGACCTCCGCGCTCCTAGTACTCCTTAGGATCGATTTTGTACAGATTGGGTACTGTACCTTGGGACACTCAAACTGTCTAGTCATGACAGATTATTTCACAAAGTATGTGGTGGCTGTACCCACCAGAGACCAGATGGCAGAGTTGGCCGCTGAAGCGGGCTGAAAACATTTTATACAGGTGTTCGGGTGTCCACGGAGGATACATTCGGACCAGGGGGCATGTTTTCAGGGTATTCTAATGAATGAGCAGTACCAACTGTACGTGATCGTATGTTCCCGCACCACCTCATATCACCCCCAGGGAAAGGAGGCGTGCGAGCGGTTCAACCGCACCTTGCTCCAGATGCTGCAGGCTCTGGAGGACAGCCAGAAGGCTTGGTGGCCAGATTACCTACCCGAACTGATGTGGGCCTATAAAAACAAGGTACACAGTACCACTGGTTACTCCCCACATATGCTTCTGTTTGGGAGAGCCGGACAGGAGATTGAAGATCTCCACATGCCTGATCCAATGGAGCCACCACCGAGAAATACCACCTCATGGGTGCAAAAGCACCGCTGCCGGCTGAGACCGATCCACAAGGTTGTGGGGTAGCACCTAAGACAAGTGGTACACCTTAACCCAAGACCAGTGCAGAGGTATGGGTATGCCCTGGGTGACTGAGTGATGGTCAGGGCCAAGTGGCCATCTGGGAAGTTGGATGGGCAGTGCGAGGCGGTTCCATACACAGTGAAGAGGAGGGTAAACCCTGCCATCCCGGTCTATGAGGTAGAGCCAGTAGGGACTGGGGGGCCCTCACGCAACTTGCACCGTAACATGTTGAGGCGTTGTAATTTTGATGAGCCCCTGTGTGTTGAGGAGATGCCTCCTCCTGCTTAGAGTACAGAAGAAATCCCCTTAGATGAGGAGGTGGAATTGTGGGGTGTTCCTGCTCCAGTACCCACAGAGGCGCCGGCTGTGGAAAGTTTGCCACCCAGGGAAAATGTTGATCAATCAGCAGATTTTCTCCCATTAGATGTGCCTGATGCCCCCAGTGCTTCTGAGCCTATCACTCTGTGAATGTCAACCAGGCCCAATGCTGCTATGCCCAGGATGAGTTTGTATGGGGATGGTTGCCAAGGACAACAACCTCTAGTGGGGTGGCACGTGAGATGGGGAACAGCTCTCGTTGTCTGAACACTGAGTTTGTGTAAATTAAGTTAAATGATCTGGACTGACATTGTGCTGTTTGGCCACAAGATGGCGCTGTTTCCTAAGCACAGCGACAGACTACATTTCATTGTAATATTGAACACTCTAGGGGTGGAGCTAAACAACAAGCCTGGAAAAGAAGTGGATGATCATTCATCATAGGTGAAGCTGAGAGACACTGAGGACCTGTGAGGACAGGATCCGTAAACATTCAGGCATGGGAGCATCCTTCAGTGACCAGAGCTACAGCTAAGGTAAGCTGATTGTGTCCAAGACCCTGATCCTATCTAGAGGAAGGAGGATTGCTACCAGGAGTGCTGATGAGAGCTGAAGGGCAAAGCAACATACACTGTGGTACCACACGCTTGTTGGAGAAGCCTTTGTTCGATTCTCAGTCAGCAGCTGTTGGCGCCTAAAATCCTAGAGACTGAAACCAGGCCTGTAGTTAGTCAGTTAGGGTTTCTGTTTGTGTGAGGCCACAAGGATTGTTTACTGTTCATTACAACTCAGTTAAAGTTATAGTCCACTCTGGAAAGCTGATAAGCTTCACCACAAAAGCAAGCCAGGCAGGCATTTACTCAAAAGAAACACTTAGGCACATGCTACATGACCAGTTATTGGAGGGGGAATACTATAGCAGGTAATAAGATTGTAAGCAGTTGTGCTGTACCGCAGGCTAGTCTGCACCACATACTTATACGTTCCTGACTTTTAAGGTAATAACAGTTAAGGCTACTTTCACACTAGCGTTTATATATTCCGGTATTGAGCTCCGTCATAGGGGCTCAATACCGGAATAAAACGCTTCAGTTTTGTCCCCATTCATTGTCAATGGGGACAAAACTGAACTAAAGAGAACGGAATGCTCCTAAAAGCATTCCATTCAGTTCTCTTCAGTCTCTAGACCGGAGAGCAAACCGCAACATGCTGCGGTTTGCTCTCCGGTCTGGGCATCCGCACCAAGATGGATCAGGAATGATCACCAATGCAAGTCAATGGGGACGGATCCGTTCAGTGTGACACAATAGTAAACGGATCCGTCCTCCATTGACTTTTAATGGAGTTCATGACGGATCCGTCACCTTGCACTTTTCCCTCGCAGCTCCCTCCTCCTTCCAGCAGGGGGCGCTGTGGGGAATCTTCCCATTGTGCGCGCCGTCCTCTAGAACTGCTGGGACAGGTCGGGAGTTGCTGGGACAGGTAAGTATAACCCCTCTTCCTCAAGATAGTGTCTGGTGAAGGTGTGGGGCCAGAGCGCGGTTCTGGCCCACACATGCACCTGCGGCAGCATGGATCTGGCGGGATCCTTCACCCACCGGATCCGTGCTGCCACTAGTGTGAAAGAGGCCTAAGGCGTGGCTGTTTTAGTTGAGCCCTCCAGAAGTTAAATTACTGCTCTTATCTCCTGCATCCACCGGAGGGCGCCGCTCTGTGCAGCACAAAGGTCTCAGCTGTCTGACTGGGTGTATGTACATTTAATTGTGTGTTACCAGCATTTGTGTTCGTGCCCACGTTTATGCAAAATACTGAACTTGACAAAGACTGGTGTTGGAGTTGCTTTCCTCGTTCGCGACTTTGCTGTATCCTGGGAAGCCCACCCCGGTACACTGCTTACATATACATAAAGGGGGCACATGTAACAGGCAGTATACATAAAGGGGACCCATATAAGAGGCGCTATTAATAAAGGAGGCACTATACATAAAAGGGGCAAATATAATAGACACTACATAAAGGGGGAACACATAACAGGCACTATACATAAAGGGGGCACATATAAAAGGCAGATATAAGAGGCATTATACATAAAGGGGGCAAATCTAAGAGACACTATACATAAATGGGGCACATATAAGAGACACTATACATAAAGGGGGCACATATAAGAGGCACAGCACTGCTCCACCGGTCACTTACCGTAACTAAGAGACAGAAGCTGGCTGTCACCATAGGCCGCCATCTCTGGCGCGTCATGTAACAGGCACAATGAACAGAAAATAGCTCAGGGGTGTTGGGCAGCAGAGAAAATGCCCACTCTTGAGGGTCTCCCTGAAGTAGGGACAAAATGATGCCCACCTTCTGAGCTTCCGACCCTGACGAGTGAGGCCTAAGACGGAAGTATAGCCTACAAGTTTCCTTTAAAACTAGTAAAGCATTTATGGTTTTCAGAGAACCGATCAGAAAACTGTACCTTGGGCTCTACAGGTGAGGGAGCTGAACCGAAAGGGAGACAGGATTCCTGCTGTTGAACCCTCACTGCCAAGTCCTGGACTAGCTGTACAGTAATATTAATCTTTGTGGCTACCGCTGACATGGGGTCCATGGCATTAAGTCTCATGGGAAAAAAATGTAAAGTTATACTGTCAGCACAGTAGGCAGGAAACACGCACACAGTGAGCCCTTACTGGAACCCAACCTCTTTTCCTGCCTAATTGCAGTACAAGCCCTTAGCGCAAGTCTATAACTAGAAGAAATTCCCTGTTCTGCTAAGTGCAAGACAGATGGACACAAAGATGTAACCCCCATGGAAGGGTCGTAGCAGAGGCGTAGCTAGAGGTTCAGCACAGGGGGGGCGAAACATACTTGAGTGGGCCCCCCACTTGGCTTCCCAAACGCACGTTTCCAACTTCACAGGCACATACTACTAGTTGTGGTTATAATATTGTATTAGAAAGATTACTATATAAACTGCTAGATCATCTATGCTGCTAAGTACAGTACAATAGACTTTCTACATACCCTACTCTAAATACTCTACCACATAATGCAGTGAAATATAGGATTAATAGGAGTAAAAAACAAGAGGACTCCTATGTTAAAGGAAACCTGTCCACAGTTTTTACATCACTAAACTAACAGTCCCCTGCCCCCATCAGACCTCAGATCATCAGAATGTGCCCCCCATCAGACCTCAGATCAGTGTATTGTGCCCCACCAGACCTCAGATCAGCGTATTGTGCCCCATCAGACCTCAGATCAGCAGAATATGCCCCCATCAGACCTCACATCAGCCTACTGTGCCCCCATCAGACCTCAGATCAGCGTATTGTGCCCCATCAGACCTCACATCAGCCTACTGTGCCCCCATCAGACCACATCAGCGTATTGTGCCCCATCAGACCTCAGATCAGCGTATTGTACCCCATCAGACCTCAGATCAGCAGAATGTGCCCCCATTAGTCCTCACATCAGCCTACTGTGCCCCCATCAGACCTCAGATCAGCGTATTGTGCCCCCATCAGACCTCCGATCAACAGAATGTGCCCCCATCAGACCTCAGATCAGCGTATTGTGCCCCCATCAGACCTCAGATCAGCAGAATGTGCCCCCATCAGACCTCAGATCAGCGTATTGTGCCCCATCAGACCTCAGATCAGCGTACTGTGCCCCCATCAGACCTCAGATCAGCGTACTGTGCCCCCATCAGACCTCAGATCAGCGTACTGTGCCCCCATCAGACCTCAGATCAGCGTATTGTGCCCCATCAGACCTCAGATCAGCGTATTGTGCCCAATCAGACCTCAGATCAGCGTACTGTGCCCCCATCAGACCTCAGATCAGCAGAATGTGCCCCCATCAGACCTCACATCAGCCTACTGTGCCCCCATCAGACCTCAGATCAGCGTATTGTGCCCCCCACCAGACCTCAGATCAGCGTATTGTGCCACATCAGACCTCAGATCAGCATATTGTGCCCCCATCAGACCTCAGATCAGCAGAATGTGCCCCCATCAGACCTCAGATCAGCGTATTGTGCCCCATCAGACCTCAGATCAGCGTACTGTGCCCCCATCAGACCTCAGATCAGCGTACTGTGCCCCCATCAGACCTCAGATCAGCGTACTGTGCCCCCATCAGACCTCAGATCAGCGTACTGTGCCCCCATCAGACCTCAGATCAGCGTATTGTGCCCCATCAGACCTCAGATCAGCGTATTGTGCCCAATCAGACCTCAGATCAGCGTACTGTGCCCCCATCAGACCTCAGATCAGCAGAATGTGCCCCCATCAGACCTCACATCAGCCTACTGTGCCCCCATCAGACCTCAGATCAGCGTATTGTGCCCCCCACCAGACCTCAGATCAGCGTATTGTGCCCCCATCAGACCTCAGATCAGCGTATTGTGCCCCCCATCAGACCTCACATCAGCGTATTGTGCCCCCATCAGACCTCAGATCAGCTTAATGTGCTCCCATCAGACCTCAGATCAGCCTACTGTACCCCTATCAGACCTCAGATCAGCAGACTGTGCCCCCATCAGACCTCATATCAGCAGACTGTGCCCCCATCAGACCTCATATCAGCAGACTGTGCCCCCATCAGACCTCATATCAGCCTACTGTGCCTCTATCAGACCTCAGATCAGCATATTGTGCCCCCATCAGACCTCATATCAGCAGACTGTGCCCCCATCAGACCTCATATCAGCCTACTGTGCCCCTATCAGACCTCAGATCAGCTTAATGTGCTCCCATCAGACCTCAGATCAGCGTATTGTGCCCCCATCAGACCTCATATCAGCAGACTGTGCCCCCATCAGACCTCATATCAGCCTACTGTGCCCCTATCAGACCTCAGATCAGCGTATTGTGCCCCCATCAGACCTCAGATCAGCAGACTGTGCCCCCATCAGACCTCATATCAGCAGACTGTGCCCCCATCAGACCTCATATCAGCAGACTGTGCCTCCATCAGACCTCATATCAGCCTACTGTGCCTCTATCAGACCTCAGATCAGCATATTGTGCCCCCATCAGACCTCATATCAGCAGACTGTGCCCCCATCAGACCTCATATCAGCCTACTGTGCCCCTATCAGACCTCAGATCAGCGTATTGTGCCCCCATCAGACCTCAGATCAGCAGACTGTGCCCCCATCAGACCTCATATCAGCAGACTGTGCCCCCATCAGACCTCATATCAGCCTACTGTGCCCCTATCAGACCTCATATCAGCAGACTGTGCCCCCATCAGACCTCATATCAGCCTACTGTGCCCCTATCAGACCTCAGATCAGCCCACCCAGCCACATAGGATTAAAATAAAAAACTTTACTTACCTGTTCTGCGCTGCGGCTGCCCTCCGGTCCGCGCTCTGCTCTCTTCCCTGGCGGCGCGCACTATGACCTGACGCTGCGTGCAGCGTCAGGTCATAGTGCGCGCCGCCAGGGAAGAGAGCAGAGCGCGGACCGGAGGGCAGCCGCAGCGCAGAACAGGTAAGTAAAGTTTTTTATTTTAATCCTATGTGGCTGGGTGGGCTGATCTGAGGTCTGATGGGGGTCCCTAAATACAAGTGAGCGCTTCCATAATGGAAGCGCTCACTTGTATTCGCCTGATAGAAGGCAAGGTCATCCTTGCTGGGGCCCCCCCTGAGTCACTGGGCCCGGAGCCGTCGCCCCCCTGCCCCCCGGTAGCTACGCCACTGGGTCGTAGGCTCTCCCACGTGATGACGTCACCACATGGGAGAGCACGGTGACGTCATTACGCATATTGCAGGTTCTTTGGCAGATACACAATCAAGTTGATAAGGTGAGTTGTTTTAGGGTTTTTTAACCCCTAATGGCCATATTATTTTGCATTCTGTATTAAGAATGCTATTATTTTCCGATTTAACCATGTTATAATGGAAAATAATAAAGTAAAGTTCGGGTCCCCATTGACTTCAATTGGGTTCAGGGTCAAGTTTGGATCCCTAACCCGAACTTTAACCTGAAGTTCGACCGAGCTCATCCCTACTCAGGAGTAGAGTCGGTTCTTATGCAGACTTCTCATCCGGTACTATAGGGTTTTGGGGACTATAATATATGTTGTAACTTTTTTTTCATGGTTCTTACTGTCCAGTAAGAACCATATATTCCAGGGTCTATCTATATATTAGTGAAAGTAGAGCAGGAGATGTCTTCTCCTAATGGTAAGATCATAAGGGTTGGGAATTGCCGCAGAAATCTGCAGTGGAAAATCTACACCAAATCATTTTGTGGCATATTTTGCTGAAGATTCCAAATCACAGAAAAGAAGGCAGCATCCTCATAATACTGACTCCCTGGAGCACTTGTCTCTAAAAATCACCTATCCTCCACTGTCCTCTGTATCCTGGCCTCCAGAAATGATTGCCTGCAGCGATCATACGTCCATACATCATCTCTAGAAGCCAGAATACAGAAAGCAGCGGGCACCAGGCAAGAGTCACCCCGGGAGCTTGAGGGATCGGGAGTTACACCTGCAACCACCATGTTCTTACAAATGTCTACTATTTATTTGGTGAACAGATCTTTCTGCTTTTGGAGATAAAATCAGATGATGTCATCTACATGAATCTTCAAAACTGCCACAAACCACAAGGAGTCAGCAGCTGCTAACATGCAGCAGATATCAAGATGGCGCAGAAGTGGCTGAGCTGAACACGTTGTGTCCACAGAAGGGACTGGAGAAAACTGGAGATGATCTTCCCCTTGAAGCCACAAATCATCCGAAAAGAATCTGAAAAAAAGAAAAGACAACCTTATAGACTCAATGACATCTCCTTGGAGTAACATCTGCATTTACAGGATCCTCCAGAGCTGAACTCCAGAAACTGCTGACATGAAGATGGAAGATTTTGTCACCATCTGCTTCTCCCATGTCCTGAGAAATCTCCTCCTGGGTGGCACAATTCATCTGCACCCCCTTCTCATGACTGGGGTTGAGGTGTAAGGTTCTGTGTTGGGGCCAGGACTTGGTGCTCCTCACTTGACCCATGGTTCATTCGCTGGAGATGTGTCAGCAGTGGATGAACCGGATGTAGTAGGAGGATTAGAGGTATGGGTACAATGGGGGACACCGAATGGAAAGTCTATTCACTTACCATGATGTAGCAGAATAGTAGAGATGAGATCGTAGAACAGGTGTAGTGATCAGGAGGATGGTCAGAAAACCCGAAGAGGAACAATAAAGATATAGCAGAGCTGAGTATGCAGTACAGAATCAGGAGGCAGAAGAGTAGTCGTATGGTCCAGGGTCAGCAACGGGGGTCAAGCAGAGCCGAGTGCACGGTACAGAATCAGGAGGCAGAAGAATAGTCGTACGGTCCAGGGTCAGCAACGGGGGTCAATCAGAGTCGAGTGCGCGGTACAGAGGGATTATCCAAAATCATAGTCAAATACAGATCAGGTCATAACTGGAATCAAATGGAAAATCCTAGATCAGAACCAGCATTATCAGATCGGGGAAAAACCCCAATAACTGGTCCTGGGCACACAAAACACATACCATATCCATCCTCAATTATCTGGTCAGCAGTGAGGAGCGGCACAGGGGGCAGACTGGATTTTCCAGGAGCCATGGTGTTATGCAGGCTCCATGGAAATCATGGGAGCAGGGGAGAGTAGTGACTGACTCCCCGACCTCAAACTCCAGGAGGCAGATGACACAACCTCCTCTGGAGCTGGCTGTGCCCATGATGTAAATAGGCAGCTGCTCCAGCGCCTGGTGTAATTGGCGCACTGCCTGTCGGGTCCTCCTCCAGCCACTGATGTTATTGGGGGCAGTAGATGTTCTTCTGCGGCGCCCTGCAGTGGAAGCCCGCTCCTCTTCTGGCATGGCTGTCCTCTGTCTATATGGCACCGGTCGAACACGACGTCCTGTGATGTGAGTGGCGCCATTATCGGCAGAAGGCTGTGCTCCAGGAAGACCGCGGGTACGAGCAGCTCCTTCCAGGGGGCGCTCCTGAGCTGATGTTACTGCTCTGTGTCCTAATAACAAGACATCATATAAATAACAAAAACGTCCATATAACCAACCCCCCAACAATCTCACCTGAGGCTGGTGATTGGTAGGTACCAGAACATGTATGTTATGCAGCAGATCACTTACCTCTTCGGGTAGAATTTCTCACACTCTCCATCAGTAAAGACTCTGGATACAAAATATGGTCGCTGAGATTCCCAAAAATGGGGAGCAGTCAATAATATTGTGCAGTCACCTGCGCAATACCAATACAACTGCACAGAAATGAGGGTTCCGATGCCGGATATAGAACTCCTGAGTGATGTCATAATCACTTAGGGGCGGAGCCATTCTAGAAGGGGATGACATCACAAGTAACAACAGCCAATGGCTTAGTCCAGATAATGGAAAGAATATAAAACATTTATTAATTTTTTAAAAATAAATCAGTACACTCTAACTCCCAGCAGACCTCGTGCCATTCACATGCTCCTGTAGCAGGGTCACCAACCTCCCTTAAATATTTTCTGGACAGTTGAGTTAAAAATTGTATAGGCCATACCCATTTATACAGACCACGCCCCCAAATGCATTCAACTTCATTTGACAGTCCCCAGGATTAACCCCTTCCCGACCAGCGCCATACTAGTTCGGTGCTGGCAGGGTCTTTAAAGATGGTATATTTAGCTCCTCCTGACGAAGCCTTCTGTGTGCGAAACGCGCGTCGAGGATTTGTAGTGGTTATTTGGGTGTCTTGCCTAGCCCCCCTTGATTATGTCCCTTGGTGAGTGATGTGAATATTTGATTTTTGATGTATATTAATTAGAATTCTTATACTTGGTGACTTCTGACTGGCCATTAGTAGTCTCCATTGATGGATTAATTTTCATTATCTATGCTACGGTGCCTACATGTACGACCATATATTTACCTATAAGTGTGACATGTGTAACATCCTGTTGTGGGGGGGCGGAGCCCCATAACCTATGTCTCCACTCAGCATTTTGAGGTTTTACTTACCTCTTTGATTCTGCTTGTTTTTCCCCTTATTACTGTCATGAATTATTTATTTTCACTTATATTTATAGTTTAATAAACTTTATATTCTATTGTATATTTTTTGTCTCCTGAGGATGTTTTTCTTGTTCCCTTATTGCATAGGGATCAAGAGTGTAGGTTGTATCTTTAAAGATGGTGCCTGCTCCTGAGAGGAGTGGGCACCATAGCCACTGGTGGCCTGCTGTTTCTTATAGCAGACACCCGCGGCAGATGTCCACTACCAGCAGTAATGCCGATCGCGGACATTTAACCCCTCAGATGCCGTGGTCAATGCTGACCACGGCAATCTGAGGACGTGAAACACTGGAAGTGCGCACTTCCGGTGTTGCTCCGGCTCCCCTGTGCGGCGATCGGAGGATCGGAGGATTGTGAATGACAGGAGGCTGCTGCATAGTATTTCCTATGGAGCCCTTGCCTTTAATAGGGCTCCATAAGAAATTAGCAATTTTCTCATAGACTCCAATGCAAGTGCATTGGGGTCTATAAGAATAGCAATCTAATGATTGCTTGTTGTAGTTCCCTATGGGAACTATAAAAAAAAGTTAAATAATTAAATAAAGTTTTTAAAATTAAATAAAAATAAAAGAACTAAAAAAATTTAAAAAATACACATCATGGGTATCGCCATGTGCTAAACCGCCCATAGTATAAAAATATAAAAATGTCTTCCTCATTCGGCAAACAGCGAAACTGAAAAAAGCATCAAAATGTCTGATTCCCCATTTCCTTCATTTTCTACAAAAACAAATAAATAAAAAGTGATCAAAAAGTCATGGTATCAGCCAGAATGGTATCAATAAAAAGTTCAGATTGCCTCGCAAAAATTGAGCCCCCATACAGCTCCATACACATAAATACCAAAAAGTTATAGGGGTCAAAATATGATGACAAAAAAATAAAACAGATTTTTTCAAACTTTATAATTAATAGTGTAAACATAATGTCACCCAAAAATAACTGTGCTAAATTGATACTGTGCCAGGGTGTCCCCACAGTAATAGTTCTCCACAAAGTGCCAACTAATAATTCTCTGCCAGAGCACACTTGGTAGTAATAGTGCCCCCAACAGTACTAATGTCCTCAGAAGTAATAATGCTCCCATAGTGCCCATACTAGTAATCATGTTCCCCATAATCCCCCAGTAGTAATAAAGCCTACCATAATGCCCCCCTCAGTAGTAATAAAGCCTACCATAATGCCCCCCCAGTAGTAATAAAGCCTACCATAATGCCCCCCCAGTAGTAATAATTCTCTTTATAATGTGACAGTAGAAAAATTACCCCTTAAAAAAGCATCAGTACAAAAAATGTCCCCTTATAATGTGTGCCAGTGTAAAATATGTCCCCTAATAATGTGCACTAGTATAAAAATGACCCTGTTCTGTGTGCCAGTGTAAAAAATATCCCCTTTTAGTGCCACCAGTTCAGCTAATGTCCCCATAGTGCCCCCATAATGTGTGCAAGTATAAAATATCCCTATCTAATACCCCAAGTCAATTCCCCCATAGTGCTCCTCTCCACCCTTCCCCATAGTGCCCCCATAATGTAGCAGTATAAAATACCCCTATATAATGCCAATGTAGATGCCCTCAGTGTCCCCCACAATTTGCCAGTATAACCACTTCCCATCCGCCCATTGACTATAAACTTCCGGGAAGTGGTTATCTATCTCTGAATGGACGTTTCTGAACGTCCATTCAGAGATAGCAGCTGCACGCTAATCGTGCAGCTGCACAGTGGGGTACCTGCTGTCAGTGACAGCAGGGTACCCCAAAGAGAAGGCAGGGACCGTTCCCAGGGGTCCCTGCCTTCTAGATCGCTGTATACACAGCGCTCACCGAGCGCTGTGTATACAGATCAGGAAGCGCTGTTGCGCTTCCTGTTCTGTCCCGGCGGTCACGTGATCGCCGGGGCCGGGAGAGTGCAGGAGCTGCCGGGTCTCATGCTGAGGCTGTACAGCATAGTATTATGCTGAACAGCCTCTCTGGGGATGTATTTCCCCTGTAACTGGGGCTACTATGTCAGCCCCAGTTACAGGAGAAATAAAGTGTAAAAAAAAAAAAGTGAAGTTAAATGTCCCCCTGAGGTCTTGTATGACCTTATGGGGGACACAAAGCCTAAAAAAATAAAAAAAATAAAAAAATAAAAAAATAGAGTATTATAAAAAAAAAAAAAAAATCACATATATATAAAAAAAATAATTTCCCCCAAAATATTTCATTAAAAAAAGTTACAAATAAAAATAAATAAATAAGATAGACATATTTGGTATCACCGCGTCCGAAATGACTGGCTCTATAAAAATATCACATGATCTACCCAATCAAGTGAACTGCGTAAAAAAAAATCTAAAATTATGCCAAAACAGCTTTTTTTGTCGCATCACCTACCAAAAAACATAATATCAAACAATCAAAAAGTCCTATGCATCCCAAAATGATAGCAATACAAATGTCACCTCTTCCCGCAAAAAATGAGTCCCCACACAAGATCATAGCCCGAAAAATGAAAAAAAAAAAAATATATAGTAAAATGCCCCTAAACTGCTTTTTTTTTTTAGTTAACCTCCCAAAAATTAGATTAAAAAGTGATCAGAAAGCCGGATGTACCCCAAAATGGTGCTAATAAAAAGCACAGCTTGTCCCGCAAAAAATAAGACCTCAGTCCACGAAAAAATTAAAAAGTTATCACTCTTACAAACCATGACAAAAAATTCCATGTTAGAAAATGCAGATGCTGCTCCTCCCCTTCTGAGCCCTGGCGTATCCCCAAATAACAGTTTACGACCACATGTGGGGTGTTTCTGCAAACTGCAGAATCGGGGTAATACATTTTTTTTTTTTCCTTTTTATTAAGTCTTTATTGTTTTTCCTTACATACAATACAGTATTATTCTTTTTACAATTCATCTGTTAATTTACATATTATTTCAAACAGTTTAATTAAATAAACATTTAAAATCCTCCCTCCCCCCTCGCGTTGTCTGCAAAAAAACACCCATATCCAACTAATTTTCCCTTTTCATCATACAATCTCTTAATTCTAACCATTGATTATAATCTGGAGGGTTTTGGTCAGTCCATTTTCTCAATATTAGTAATTTACCCCAAAAAACTCTTGTATTATCCTTCTACATATCTTCTTAGATACCTTCATGTTGGAACTATCTCCAAGAATCACTAGACGAGCACTTGGGTGAATATCTCTTCCATATCCTTTCATAACCTCCTGAGTGATATTATCCCAGTATCCCCTCAATTTATGACATTCCCAAAAAAGATGCATCAGGTCAGCTTCGTCTCTCCCACATCTAACACACTCCCCATTTTCTCTTTTTTTGATTTTATATAGGAACTTTGGTGTATAATATATTCTGTTTATGATTTTAAATTGCGTTATCTGGTAATTAACATTACATGATACTTTATGCATATTCTTTAATATAGTTCCCCATTGTTCCTCCGAGATATTACCCACTTCATCTTCCCATCTCTTTTTATTATGGTATTCCCACTTCCCCGTTTTATACGTTCTTAACTTTTTATATATCTCTGATAATTTCTTCCTTTCATTTGTTCCTTCTTTAATCTCTAAATATAGTGTCGATGGGGGAGTGACTTCTGCTATATTCTTCCGCATCTCTTTACAGGCCGACTTTAATGCACAAAAGTCCATCCATTGATTTTCTTTTAATCCCAACTCTGCTTTCAATACCACCCAGGTTTTTAATTTTCCTTCTCTGATAATATCCCCCACACATCTTATTCCCATTCTTTTCAGGGGCTTGTTCTCTAATTTATTAATTTCTGAGAGCCACTTATTCCCCCAAACCGGTGCACATGTAATACAGTTTCCTTGTTCTGTTATTTTCCCAAATTCCTTCCAACAACTTACTAATAGGTCTATACTTGGAAACCTCCTTCCCCATGACTCTAACTCCCCCCTCTCCAATAACTGCACTACATCTTCTGACCCGCTTTCTGAAAGTCCTCCAATATATTTATATAGAGGGGGTAATAAATATTGAGTTTTGTTTTGTTGTTAACCCTTGATGTGTTACAGGAAAAAAAATGATTAAAATGGAAAATCTGCAAAAAAAGTGAAATTTTGAAATTTCACATCTATTTTGCTTAAATTCCTGTGGAATACTTAAAGGGTTAACAACATTTCTAAAACCAGTTTTGAATAGTTTGAGGGGTGTAGTTTCTAAAATGGGGTCATTTATGGGTGGTTTCTATTATGTAAGCCCACAAACTGACTTCAGAACTGAACTGGTCCTTAAAAAAGTTGATTTTTCAAATTTGCAAAAATTGCGTCTAAAATTCTAAACCTTCTACTGTCCTAAAAAAATAAAATGACACTACCAAAATGATGCCAACATAAAGTAGACGTATGGGGAATGTAAATTAAAAAGGATTTTATGGGGCATCACTATCTGTCTTAAAAGCAGAGAGATTGAAATTTAGAAAACAGTGAATTTTTTCAAATTTTCGTTAACTTTTGGATTTTTTTATAAATAAAATTAAAACTTATCGATTCAAATTTACCATTAACTTGAAGTACAATGTGTCACGAGAAAACAATCTCAGAATCGCTTGGATAAGTAAAAGCGTTCCAAAGTTATTACCACATGAAGTCACACATGTCAGATTTGCAAAATTCGGCCTGGTCAGGAAGGGGGCAAATGGCCCAGATCTGAAGTGGATAAAATGCCTTCTTCGTGTCCCCATAGTGCTCCTCTCCCCCCTTCCCCATAGTGCCCCCATTATGTGTCCCAGTATAAAATGCCCCTATACAGAGCCCACAGTAGATATCCTCATAGTGCCCCCCCATAATGTGCGAGTATAAAATACCCTTTTAGTACCCCCATAGTGCTCCTCTCCCCCTTCCACATAGTGCCCCCCATAATGTGCTAGTATAAAATACCCTCTTAGTGCCCCCAATAGATGCCCCCATAGTGCTCATCTCCCCCTTCCCCATATAAAATACCCCTTCTTTCTGCCATCGGTGGATGCCCCCATAATGCCACTTATAATGTGAAAATAAGAAGTGTCCCTAGATGCCACCAGAGCGCTCCTCTCCTGCATTATGCTAAATAAAAAAAATAAATAAACCCATATACTTACCTCCATGCAATGCAGGCCTCTTCCAGCCTGTGTCCCACGCTGTATGGCTCAGGCGGCGCGATGACGTCATCGTGCCGCCTGCACCAGCCTCTGATGGGCTGCAGGCCTAGTGTATCAGAGGAACGGAGAAGGGAGACGCCTCTCCACTGCCCCTGCACTATTCATCTGTATTGCTGTCCTGAGGATGGTGATACAGATGAATATATAGAAATGAGCGCTTCCAAAATGGAAGCACTCATCTCCACTCCTGCTGCCCTGCCGCCCCCCACTTGTCCGCCTGAGGCGATCGCCTCACCTAATTGGCAGTGAGGCCCTGCTAAGGCATTATTCACACAGTGTTCAGTCAGTGATTTTTATAAGTGATTGTGAGCCAAAACCAGATGTGGCTCTAAACACAGAACAGGTGCAGATCCATCCATTATAGCTTATCTCTGTGAAGCCTTCACTCCTGGTTTTGGCTCACAATAACTGATAGAAATCAGTAATCAAACACTGACATGTGAATAAGGCTGAACCCTAATACTGGCCCGAACACCGTTCAAATCCTAATACTTGCCCTAATACTGACCTGACCTTAACTGCAACCCACAATACCTCATGTACCTGACATAGTGGCTATAATTAACGACTGTCCACATATATCTGTACCCACTGCATTTGTTATACCTCGCACCTGACACAGACAGTAGTATACACACAGTGTACTTGTGATAGAAAAACAAGGTGTAATACAATTTAACACCGCTAGATGGTGCCATAACTACACTAAACACTTAGATATATGATGACAGGAACTCAAAGTGAGCTGTAATGATATTTCTAATTTCTGATATTTACTTAAAGCTTCTGTATTTGTTCAACTTTGGAAATATTTCAGTATATACAGTATATGCAATGTGAGATTTTGTGGTCGTGGCCTACTTTCGTGGAATGTAATATTTCACTATTTATATACATCATCCCCTGCAAAATGTTCATCCTGTGATGGAACATGCAGTGCACTGGGTGGCAAACGTTCTGGTTTATCAATGTAGTTAATGAAACCAAAAAAACATTGGTAGATTAAAAATAATTGTTGTTGCTTATAATTGTTGTGGGTTACTGTTCCTTGAAAATGTCACCCCATTTATAATTTGTCACCAGCAGAAAAGAAATAGCCCTTGCCCTGTGCAAGGCAGCGCTGGGCAAGCATTAGTGCAAGAAATGCCCCAACCCCACACATTCCTGCTAGAATGTAGACATTTAAGACAAGTACTATACAGTATTTTTTTCATACTTACACACATAACTCAAAAGCCTTTTGACGGTACTAAATATTGATATGCCCTCTGGTTGGATGAACCTGAGCCTCTGGGTGCTCTGCGGCCATTATTCAGCTCATGCATAAATCGGTCCCTGACCGAGAGCCACCTTTTTGCGATAGTTTCAGCAACAAATGGTCTAGACAAAATGAACATTACTTTAACTTTAGTGGTCTTTCTGAGTTCCAAGCTAAAGATCTTTTGGTCTCCGCCTGTGTCCAACTGAACTTAAACAGGTTTTCCGGGTTTTAACTACTGATGACCTATCCTCAGGATAGGTCATCAATATCTGATCGGTGGGGGTCCAACACCCGGGACCCCGGCGATCAGCTGTTTGAGAAGGCAACAGCACTCCTGTGAGCGCCACAGCCTTCTCTTAGCTTTTCCTAGGCCAGTGACATCACGTTCATCGGTCACGTGGCCTAGGAGCGGCCCAGCCCCATTGAAGTAAATGGGGCTGAGCACGATACCAAGCACAGCCGCTGTACAATGTATGGCGTTGTGCTTGGTAAGCTGTGAGAAGGTAGCGGCGCTCACAGGAGTGCTGGCACCTTCTCAAACAGCTGATGGGCAATCAGATACTGAAGGCCTGTCCTGAGGATAGGTCATCAGTAGTAAAATCCTGGAAAACCCCTTTAACACATTTGAGTCGTCTATCCTATGGCAGTCAATGCACCTACCAGAATGCTTCGAAACTGGAAATTACTTGGTCAAATGAATCCCTGGTGGAAGCCAAGTTTAGAAATCAGGTTATAATTTTTAATATCCAAATAGTGTCAATTTCAGAATGAGTGGTTAGTCCAGAGTTTGCACATTTGCCATGCGAGCACAAAAATTAGTGCTTCTGACCACAAGCCAGAATGTCCAAGGAATGGTTCTTATTCTTTAATCACAGATTGCAAGAGGGTTGTTGTGGCCAAGTACTTTCACAAACAACAATGGCCTTACACCAATACTTTTTTTTTTTTTTAATAAAAAGGACAATTTAGCCTGTACTGTGTATTTGTACACTTACCATAGTTGAGTTGGGGCTCTTCGTCAAGGTCATCTCATGTGGGGTTCATGGCCTTTTAAACTTTGAGCCACAGACGCTAGGTCACTATATGGTCACTGTGCAGAGTTTCCGATTGGTCCCAAAGAGGAGTGCGTGCTTCGACGAGCTATATGAGCAGCTCAACATTGAGCTCCTCTCCTTTCATAGGTGCTGTTTGGCAGCTTGACGCCTGAAATATGGAAAGAAGATTCTATAAAGTCTACCAAATGTTTTCATATATGTATATTAGAAGTGACATTCTTTGAACAGTTATTATACTTACAGCAATATTCCCTCTGCGACCAGTGCGACCCCGGCGTCCTCCACCATGAACCCTTTTGGTGCCTCATCGGATACGAGGTGACCCTATTGCTTCAGTTTGCTACAAAAGAAAACTTGACTTTACTATTTTGGGAAAGTGAAATGAGTGGGAAAAGGTAGTCAAAAGGATAGGAAAAAAGTTTTTTACAATTTTATTACAATACAAACCAGATCCATTTCCTCTGGAGAAATTGTGCCAGACTATCAGCCTCATTAGAGGTATTCCTCCTATAAAATAAATTCTATATTGAATTATTTTATTATGTATATATTTTTTTACATATAAAACACTAGCAAACGTACAACTATTCTCAGTGTGGGCGTGCTTCCATCGGAATCCGAAGGACAGGACATCTGAAAAACAAATAATTTACGTGATTTTTTGGAGATTGATATGCTCATTATGGATCCTCAATATCACAAGGGATTCGGTGTTAAAGGAAATCTCGTTCCATGGAGCCCAGTAACGCCCCCTCCTGTGCCCAGCCCGCCTTCTTTCAAATCCTGAGAACCCTTCTTCAATACAGAAGTAAACGCCCACATCAGCATCGTTGGCCGCCGCCCCCCTCCGCTATGTCATTGGAGTGATTTAACCACTCCTGCTGATGCCCGGCTTCCAGCAACGAAATCTCGCGCATGCGCAGTACCGCTGAATGCCTGTGCGATATACATACTGCTAAGGGAATAGCTTCAAAAGCGTCACTGGGCTCGGCTCAGCATAATCGTTCAGCTGTTCTCATCCCAGAGCATAGGAGAGGAAGCGCGCGCTACGCCTGAAGCCTGGCATCAGTAGGAGTGGTTAAATCACTCCAATGACGTAGCGGAGGTGCTGGTGTGGGCGTTTACTTCTCTATTGAAGAGGCATTCTTAGGATCGTAAAGAAGGCAGGCTGGGCACAGGAGGGGGGCGTTACTGGGCTCCATGGAAAGAGAAGAACGCCCCTCTGGGCTCATTGTGGATAAATTTGCATATTACAAAAATTGGATTTACAAGAGAACCAGACCATGAAACAAAGAAAGAAGACTACAACAAGAAAGAAGGTATTTTATTGGTCATGTCAATACTAATACTTTAATATTGTTAAAAAAAAGTGACAGATTTCCTTTAAGCCACACCACTATTTGTAATACTTTGATGCTGCAGTATCAGCAATGTGGTCTTCCTGTGCCTCATCAACAAAGATAAAATATAGCATTGATGAGCTTGTGTCACTCATGGCACAGAAGTGAAGCCTGCACAAAGATAAGGTATAATGGAAAGATCTGCACCTGTTCTGTGGTTTTGACCTGTACCTGGTTTTGGCTCACAAATCACTGACCAAACACTGAAGTGTGAATGAGGCCTAAGCCTGACAGACCCTGAGAGTGATCGGGTGATCAGGCGTAGTGTCAGTGTAATACTAACAGTACTGTGCATGGCAATGGAAGATTATAGCACTGCACTGTACAGCTATTAGTCCCACTGGATCTTGAAGATCCAAGTGGGACTTGATAAAAAAAGTGTAAAAATAAAAAATGTAATAAATAAATAAAATGTAAATAAATAAAATAAAATTTTCCCTTATCCACTCATTTATAATTGATATAAAATAAACTACACATAATTGGTATTGCCATGTCCATAATGACCTGATCTATAAAAGGATCATGTTACTAATCCCATGTGTTGAATGCCATAAAAAAAAAAACAATGACGGAATTGCGGTTTTTGTCACCTCCCAAAAAAATGGAATAAAAAGTGATCAAAATGACATATGTATCCCAAAATGATTTCAATAAAAACTACAGCCCGTGTCACAAAAAACAAGCCCTCACATGGCACATTGGTGAAAAAATAAAAATGTTATGGATGTTAGTATATTGCGATGCAAAGTGATTTTATGCTGAAAAAGTAGTAAAACATAAAAACTCTATAAATTTGGTATCACCATAACCGTATCAACCTACAGAATAAAATTATCATATCATATATACTGCATGAGGAACCCCATAAAAAAGTAAAAAACACTGACAGAATTGCAATTTTTGCTACCTCACCTCCCAAAAAAGGTATAAAAAGACATCAAAAAGATATATGTACCCCAAAATAATACCAATAAAAACTAAAGCCCATCCCGCAAAAAAAACAAGCCCTCACACAGCTACACTGATGAAAAAATAAAAATGTTATGGATTTTAGTATGGCAATGCAAAATATAATTTATTTTTAATAAAAAAAAAAGTTATTTTATGCTGAAACGGTAGTAAAACATAAAAAAACTATATAAATTTTGTATCACCATAACCGTATCAAGCCACAGAATAAAATTATCATATCAAATATATCACATGAGCAACCCCTCAAAAAAGAATTAACATGAAAAACAGAATTGCAATTTTTGCACACCTCACCTTCTACAAAATGGTATAAAAAGTGATCAAAAAGACATATGTACCCCACTAGAGCTCGTCCCACAAAAGACAAGTCCTCAAATAGCTACTTTAGTGACAAAATAAAAAAGTTATGGCCCCTAAAAACAACTTCAGTAAATTTAATGTTAGAAAATTCTGATGCTACTGCTTCCGTTCTAAACGCTGCTATGCCCCCAAACAGCAGTTTATGACCACATATGGGGTGTTGCCATATTCAGGAAAAAATGTGCAATTAATTTTGGGGTGCATTTTCTTCTGTTATGCCTTGTGAAAATGAAAAATTTGGGGTCTAAAGCAACATTTTATTGTTATTATAAAATGTGATTTTTCATTTTCACAGCCAAGTATTTCTAAATGCTATGAAACACTTGGGTCAAAGCATTTACTATAACTTGAGTAGCGTGCAGTGAATGATTCCTGTTTACATGTATGAAATCATTAACGTCCAACGATGATTTTTGTGCTCACACAAACGATTGAACCAATGAGAAATCCACTGATTGTCACTGCTCGATAATCAGGCAGTTTCGGAAATGGAAAGGAAATCTGTCACATGGATTATCACTAAGGGCTCATGCACACGGCTGTTGCCCAGCCATGGCCTTATTGCGGCCCGCATACAGCGGGTCCGCAATACACGGGTACCGGCCGCGTGCAGCCCTCATCACGGATCGCGGACCCATTCACTTTAATGGGTCCGCAATCCGGGAGATGCAGAGCGGAGGCAAGGATCGGAACACCGCAGAAGCACTACAGTGTGCTTCCCTGGTGTTTCTGGCCGTGCCTCCGCACCGCAAAAAAGTAGCGCAAGCACTACTTTTTTGCAGTGCGGACCCTCGGATGCGGATCGCGGACTCTATTCAAGTGAATGCGGTGGCCCCACGGTCAGTGCCCGTGTATTGCGGACCGCAGTTTGCCTTTAGGGCTCATGCAGTGACTGTGGCTTTTGTCCACATCAGATCTGCATATTTTTGCGGGTCAGAGGTGGACCAATTCACTTCACTGCAAAAGATGCAGACAGTATACCATGTGCTGCCCACATTCATATGTCTATTCTGCGGCCCCGCAAAAAAATAGAAAATGTAGAAGACAAGGATAGGACATTTCAGAAGGAAAGGGAAAAATGGCTGCAGGCTCCCGGCCAGTATCCGTGTTTTGCGGATTAAAAATTTGTGGACCGCAAACACGTCTACAGCTGTGAGCATGAGCCCTTAAAGAAGAACTCCCGCAAAAAATGTTATTCCATGTCCTGCTAGAAATGTACATGATGTAATCTGTAGTGAATGTCATTTTCTTACCAGTGGCTGTATCTGTGAGTTATATCTCCCTGATATTTCTCATCTGTGTCATGTGACTAGGAATTAGACCCACCAACTCACACAGTAACTTAAGTGTGGACAGGAAGTCTAATTCTCTATGCATTCCTATGGGAGCCTCACTTTCAGTCTCATAGGAATGAATAGAGAAGTAACTGGCTTACTGTCCTGGGTCAGTTGGAGGTCAGGGAGTTGGTCACATGACCCAGCTACAATTAGAAGAGAGGGGATAACTCAGAATTACAGTCTCTGATGAGAAGATTGCATTCACTACAGATTACATCATGCAGCTTTCTAACAGGTCAGAGAATAAAAAATTTTGTGGGAGTTCTTCTTTAATGAGGCATATGTACAGCCAATAAAACTAATTGGGGTGCCAATATGAGACTAAAGTTCCAATGTGAGACGTACAGTAATTATTGTCTCCTGCTAGCTGCAAAGGATTGAAGGCAACACTGATGCCAACTCATCAGCGTTTCTCTAACTGCCATTATGGGGCACTAAAACTGCAGTTGAAGTGCAGTTATCAATCACCAAGAATCATAAAGGAAAGGGCAGTGGGAAATTGAATGCAGATCACGGATAGCAGAAACAGATACAAAGAGAAATAATACACAGGTAAAAAGCCTTTTATGAACTCACTTGCAGCACTGTGAACTGGAGCTGCAAACTTTATTATACAGTCGCACATAAACACATCGATGATTTAAACGTAGGGGAGGTTTAATTTGGTTATGATTCTTTGCCACCACCTTAAAGGTCATCTGTCAATAAATTTGTACCTATGAAACTGGCTAACCTGTTAAATGTGCACTTGGCATCTGAAGACATGTGTGTTCTTATGTGCCCGCCTTGCTGAGAAAAATTACGTTTTAATATATGCAAATGAGCCTCTAGGAGCAACGGGGGCATTGCCATTACACCTAAAGGTTCTGCTCTCTCTGCAACTGCCACATCCTCTGAACTTTGATTGACAGGTCCAGGCTGTGAAAGTTGCAGAGATTGCTGAGCCTCTAGCAGGCCCCACCCCCCATTGCCCCTAGAGGCTCATTTGCATATATTAAAACTTCATTTTTCTACGCAATGCAGCCGCATATGAACATGGGACCAACACAGATGCCTTCAGCTGCTAAGTGCACATGTAACAGGTAAGCCAGTTTCATAGGTATAAGTCTGCTGACAGATGCCCTTTAACCCCTTCACACCCAGCGCCATACATGTACAGCGATGGGGGACGTGACTTGCCGCCCAGCGCCGTAGTACTACGGCGCGCTGATCGAGCGGGTGCAGGAGCTGTGCCTGCCCGATCAGCTGCAGGGGACCGGCTGTTCCCAATAGCCAGACCCCTGCTGTATACGCAGGCATAGGTGAAAACACTGATGCCGGCGCATTAACCCTTGATGAAAAAAATTGTAAAAAAATAGGGAAAAAAAGAAAAATAGACATATTAGGTATTGCTGCATCCGTATTGACCGGCTCTATAAAAATATCACATGATCCACTCTGCCAGGCGAACGCAGTAAAAAAAACAGTACCAAAACAGCCATTTTTTGGTCACCTTTCCTTACAAAAAGTGTAATAGCAGGCGATCAAAAAGGTGCATTTATCAAAAAATGGTACCAATCAAACAGTCATCTTATCCCGCAAAAAATGAGACCCTACAAAGACAATCAAAGCAACACAAAAAAAAAGATTTTATTCTGTTCAAAAATGTTTTCACAATGTAAAAATTTAAAAACATAAAAATAATAGACATATTGGGTATCGCCACATCCGAAACAACCTGCTCTATACATGCTGTAGAAAAAAAAAAAAACTATGCCAAAACAGCCATTTTTTTCACCTTGCCTTACAAAAAATGTAATACCATGCGATCAAAAAGGCGTATGTACCCCAAAATGGTACCAATCAAACCAACATCTCATCCCACAAAAAATGAGACCCTACCTAAGACAATCCCAAAAAATATGGCTGTCAGAAAATGGCAACACAAAAACAAGATTTAATTCTGTTCAAAAATGCATATAATGTGTAAAACTTACCAAAAATAAAAATGTTAGACATATTGGGTATTGCCACATCCGCAACAACTTGCTCTATAAAAATATCACATTATATGCCCCCTCGGGTGAATGCTGTAAAAAAATTTTTTAAAAACTATGCCAAAACAGCCTTTTATTGGTCACCTACCCTCACAAAAAGTGTAATAGCAGGCGATCAAAAAGGCATATTTACCCCAAAATGGTACCAATCAAACCGTCATCTCATCACGCAAAAAATCAGACCCTACCTAAGACAATTGCCCAAAAAATTAAAAAAAAATATGGCTCTCAGGAAATGGCAGCACAAAAAACAAGATTTAATTCTGTTCAATGTGCATCTAATGTGTAAAACTTAACAAAAAAAAAAAAGGTAGACATATTAGGTATCGCCGTGTCCGTAACAACTTGCTCGATAAAAATATCACATTATATGCCCCCTCAATTGAATGCTGTAAAAAATGTAAAAAAAACTATGCCAAAACAGCCATTTATTGGTCACCTACCCTCACAAAAAGTGTAACACCAAGCGATCAAAAAGTCTTATGTACCTCAAAATGGTACCAATCAAACTGCCATCTCATCCCGCAAAAACTGAGACCCTACCTAAGACAATCGCCAGAAAAAAAAATAGGGCAGTCAGAAAATGGCAGCACAAAAACAAGATTTAATTCTGTTCAAAAATTAATTTACTGTGTAAAACTTAACAATAATAAAAATAATAGACATATAGGGTATCCCCGCATCTGTAACAACCTTCTCTATAAAAATATCACATGATTTGCCCCTTCAGGTGAATAATATAAAAAAAAAAAAAAAAAAAGAAAACTATGCTAAAACAGCCATTTTTTGCACCTTGACTCACAAAAAGTGTAAATACCAAGCTATCAAAAAGTCTTATGTACCCCAAAATGGTACCAATGAAAACATCACGTCATCCCGCAAAAAATGAGCCCCCACATAAGACTATAACTCAAAAAATAAAAACCAATGACACCCGCAAACCAATCCATCAAAATCTGCGCTGCAAAATCCATATGGCGCTCCTTCTGTTCGGAATCCTGCCATGTGCCCCCACAGAAGTTTACCACCACATATGGGGTGTTGCCATATTCAGGAGAAAATGGGTAACAAATTATGGGTGCTTTTTCTCCTGTTACCCCTTGTGAAAATGAAAAATTTGGGGCTAAAGCAACATTTTATTGGAAGAAATGAAACTTTTCATTTTCACAGCCAAGTGTTTCCAAATTCGGTAAAACGCTTAGGCTAGTTTCACACTAGCGGCAACACGGATCCGGCGGCTGAGCAGCCCCTGCCGCAGCTCCAGACCTACAGCAGCTCCGGACACTACAGGAGGAAGAGGACGGCGCACACAATGGGAAGATTCCCCACAGCGCCCCCTGCTTGAGGTAGGAGGGAGATGAGGCGGCTGAGAGGGAAAAGTGCAAGGTGATGGATCCGACATGAACTCCATTGAAAGCCAATGGAGGATGGATCCGTTTACTAATGTGTCACACCGAACCCTATTGACTTGCATTGGGGGTCATCCGTCTTGGTGCGGATCCCCAGGACGGAGAGCAAACCTCAGCATGTTGCGGTTTGCTCACTGGTCTGGAGACGCAGTTGAACTGAATGGAATGCTTTTAGGAGCATTCCGATCACTTCAGTTCAGTTTTGGCCCCATTCACAATGAATGGGGAGAAAACTGAAGCGTTTTATTGCGGTATTGAGCCCTATGACGGAACTCAACACAGGAATAAAAAAACGCTAATGTGAAAATACCCAGGCTCAAAGTACTCAGTACACCCTTTAATATATTCTTTGAAGGGTGTACTTTCCAAAATGGGGTCATTTTTTTTAGGGTTTCCACTGTAGGGTACGTCAGGGTCTCTCAATTACAAAATGGTGCCTAAAAACCATTCTAGTAAATAGAGATGAGCGAGTACTAAAATGCTCGGGTGCTCGTTATTCGAGACAAATTTTTCCCGATACTCGGGTGCTCGTTTCGAGTAACGAACCCCATTGAAGTCAATGGGAGACTCGAGCATTTTTGCGGGGGACCAAAGCTCTTCACAGGGAAGTTTGCCTGAAAACCTGGAAACCTCAGAAAATGATGGAAACACCACGGAAATGGACAGGAAACAGCAGGGGCAGCATGCATGGATGCCTCTGAGGCTGCTTAATCCCACCATTACCCCAAATCCTCAGGCAACAGCCTGGAGGTGACCCTCATGGCAATTGTGCTCACCCAGACCAAGAAAGGCGAGGCAAATACCCATCACATGTTAGGGAAGCACCCAACTAGGTGCAATGAAGGTCCATCACTGCCTGCAGGTGACACCACTGCTCATGCTGGCACTGCAGCTGACATCAAGTTTAGTATCTGTTCTTATCAGTTGCTGTGCCTGCTGGTGGTATAGTGGTGAGCATAGCTACTTCCCAAGCAGTTGATCTGGGTTCCATTCCCGTCTATCGCAGGAGGCAATGCAGAATCAGTACAATATCTAATACGTCCCCCTACCAGGGGTAAATTGTTTGGAGAGAGGGCCTGTAGGTGGGGGGCAAGGAGGTTTCGATGGAAGAGCCAGAGGAGTGCCCCCTGGGCTAGCGTGTGTGGTGGTGACAACAGCCGGAATGCATTTGGAAATGCTCTAGCATCAGCCGGTGCAGTATCGATTCTTCTCAGTTTAATACCGTATACGTTCCCTATCTTGGGACCCTATATTTAATGGATATTTCGAACACGGAAAAGGGAAAAAGAGCTTGCTCTGGCCAGGGGAGTGTCTTTCCCACTGCAGCTAAGGGGACGTGTCCATGCTCTGCCTATCACAGGTCAGGAGGCAGATAAAAGAAGAACAAAAACTAACATGAGTGAAACTTCTGATACGTCCCCTATCCGGCTAAATTGTTTGTAGAGTGGGCCTGTAGGTGGGGGGGGCAGGCTGGGGGGAAGGAGGTTTCGGTGGAAGAGCCAGAGGAGTGCCCCCTGGGCTAGCGTGTGTGGTGGTGACAACAGCCAGAATGGATTTTTGAAAACTGTTGCATCAAGCGGTACAGTCGTAAATTATGAACTAGATCAAGTGTAGCATGTGTTCTCTGTATTCTTCTCAGTTTAATACCGTATATGGCAGCTATCCAGAAAAATAGTTTGGAGAGAGAGAAAGATAGGAAAAAAGACGTCAATTGTTTGGAGAGTGGGCCTGTAGTTGGGGGGGCAGGGTGGGGCAAGGAGGTTTCGCTGGAAGAGCCAGAGGAGTGCCCCCTGGGCTAGCGTGTGTGTTGGTGACAACAGCCGGATGTATTTAGAATGACGACGCAGGACCCCAACTTAAAAATTTAGCATCAACCGGTACAGTCGTAAATTATGAGATTGATCAAGTGTGGCATGACTTTTTAGATGGAGATTGCATGTGGTCACGTACTCCCTGGAACCCCATAGTCACCCCTTCTCTGATGTGCTAGCCCAGAACATTCTCTGCCCCAATTCGCAAGACCTTTTGCTGTTTCTGTGTGCTGACAGTGTGGATTTACCAGTGTTGTCTGAGGAGGTGGTGGACAATGGCGAGACACAGGTGTCGGGGGGGTGAGGTAGTTGTATGGGAAGCAAGTTACAGAGGGGACTCCTTGGGGGGGACTTTCTCATGATGGGACAGATTCAACTTGAGTGGATCAGGCACATTAACAGATGAATTTTTTGGGGGGTTTATTTAACTTTTATTTAGCAAAAGTAACCACAGAGATATTTATTCGTTATCTTCTCTGCGCAGTCTGGCGTTGGGGTTCCTCACTTTGATGGCAAGCTGTGCCGCTCTCTCCACAATGGTCTGTAGCTTCTTAGATGGAGACTTTGTCAGCGATTTCAGTACAGAAGGACTTGTTGCTCATCCACAGAACCTCGTCCTCCATGACATTGTGGACAAGGAATTTGCGGGTGGACCAGGAATTTGCGGAACCCTGTGAGCAGCATGTGTTTGGTCTTCTACTTGCTACCGTATCCAATGTTTGGCAATATAGATTCGCAAGTAATATTATTTTTCACACCTATCCCAAAAATAAAAATGCATGCAGTATGCGCAAATAAAACTTTGAACTGGAATTGGAGAGAGGGCCTGTAGGTGGACCTCCGGAAAAATTGTTTGAATAGAGGGCCTGTAGGGGGCCCTCCCGAAAAATTGTTTGAAGAGAGGGCCTGTAGGTGGACCTCTGGAAAAATTGTTGGAATAGAGGGCCTGTAGGTGGACCTCTGGAAAAATTGTTTGAATAGAGGGCCTGTAGGTGGACCTCTGGAAAAATTGTTTGAATAGAGGGCCTGTAGGTGGACCTCTGGAAAAATTGTTGGAATAGAGGGCCTGTAGGTGGACCTCTGGAAAAATTGTTGGAATAGAGGGCCTGTAGGTGGACCTCTGGAAAAATTGTTTGAATAGAGGGCCTGTAGGTGGACCTCTGGAAAAATTGTTGGAATAGAGGGCCTGTAGGGGGGCCCTCCTGAAAAATTGTTTGAAGAGAGGGCCTGTAGGTGGACCTCTGGAAAAATTGTTTGAATAGAGGGCCTGTAGGGGGGCCCTCCTGAAAAATTGTTTGAAGAGAGGGCCTGTAGGGGGCCCTCCTGAAAAATTGTGCTAAAAGAGTGCCAGTTGGACCTCTAAAAAATGGCGTTTTTTGGGTCAGCATTAGGCAAAGACAATATGGAGGAGGAGGAGGAGTAGGAGGAGGAGTAGAGAGGAGGAATCGGATACATAAGTTATTTAAATCTTTAGCTGCTTTCCCCCGGAGGAGATTTGAATTCCGGTGAAATCCAGGCTTTGTTCATTTTAATAAGCGTCAGCCTGTCAGCGCTGTCAGTTGACAGGCGTGTACGCTTATCGGTGATGACGCCACCAGCTGCACTGAATACCCGCTCTGACAGAACGCTAGCGGCAGGGCAGGCCAGCACCTCCAAGGCGTACAGCGCCAGTTCAGGCCACGTGTCCAGCTTTGAAACCCAGTAGTTGTATGGAGCAGAGTGATCGGTCCGGACGTTGGTATGGTCAGCTAGGTACTCCCTCACCATCTTTCTGTACAGCTCCCCCCTACTCTGCCTAGACTGGGGACAGGTGACAGTGTCTTGCTGGGGTGACATAAAACTGGCAAAGGCCTTGGAGAGCGTTCCCCTGCCAGTGCTGGACAAGCTGCCTGCTCGCCTCCTCTCCCCCGCTACTTGGCCAACAGAACCATGCCCTCTGCCGCTAGCGGCGTCAGATGGGAAGAGTTGTTTTAGCTTGTGCACCAGGGCCTGTTGATACCTATTCACTCTCATACTTCTTTCCTCTGCAGGGATGAGAGTGGAAAGGTTCTGCTTGTACCGTGGGTCCAGGAGAGTGAACACCCAGTAATCGGTGTTTGAAAAAATTCTTCTAACGCGAGGGTCACGGGATAGGCAGCCTAACATGAAGTCTGCCATGTGCGCCAGAGTCCCAACACGCAAGAATTCCCTCTCCTCACTGGCCTGACTCTCCATTTCCTCCTCCTCCTCCAAGTCCTCCTCTTCAGCCCATACACGCTCAAGAGTTAAGGACTGAGCACTGGTACCCTCTACTGTCTCGCCAACATTCTCCTCCTCTTCCTCCTCATCCTCATCCCCCTCCTCCGATACGCGCTGAGAAACAGACCGGAGGGTGCTCTGGCTATCAAGTGACGTATCTTCCTCCACCGTCTCTTGTGACAAGCGCAAAGCATCCAACTTGATGCTGAGCAGTGATTTTTTCAACAGGCAAAGCAGCGGGATGGTGAGGCTGATAATGGCGGCATCGCCGCTGACCATCAGTGTTGACTCCTCAAAGTTGCTCAACACCTGGCAGATATCAGACATCCACGTCCACTCCTCATTGTAGACTTGAGGAATCTGAGAGACCTGACTACCAGTTCTGGTGGAAGATGACATCTGGCAGTCTACAATCGCTCTGCGCTGCTGGTAAACTCTGGATAACATGTTTAATGTGGAATTCCATCTCGTGGGCAGGTCGCACAACAGTCGGTGAGCGGGCAGTTGTAGGCGGCGCTGCGCTGCCCTGAGAGTGGCAGCATCTGTGCTAGACTTGCGGAAATGCGCACAGATGCGGCGCACCTTGGTGAGCAAATCAGACAGATTGGGGTATGTCTTGAGGAACCGCTGAACTATAAGATTGAACACGTGGGCCAGGCATGGCACATGTGTCAGTCTGCCGAGTTGCAGAGCCGCCACCAGGTTACGCCCGTTGTCACACACAACCATGCCTGGCTTGAGGTTCAGCGGTGCCAGCCACACATCGGTCTGCGCCGTGATGCCCTGTAACAGCTCTTGGGCGGTGTGCCTTTTGTCACCTAAGCTCAGCAGTTTGAGCACCGCCTGCTGGCGCTTACCCACGGCACTGCTGCTGCGCCTAGAGCTACCGACTGAAGGCGCCGTGCCCACGGATGGTAATTCGGTGGAGGAGGAGGAGGCATAGTACGTTTGAGAGACCGTGACCGAGGTAGGCCCCGCAATCCTCGGTGTGGGCAGTACATGAGAGGCCCCAGGGTCATTCTCGGTCCCAGCCTCCACCAAGTTAACCCAATGTGCCGTCAGTGAGATATAGTGTCCCTGCCCGGCAGCACTTGTCCACGTGTCCGTGGTTAGGTGGACCTTCTCAGAAACAGCGTTGGTCAGGGCACGGATGATGTTCTGTGACACGTGCTGGTGTAGGGCTGGGACGGCACATCGGGAAAAATAGTGGTGGCTGGGGACGGAATACCGAGGGGCAGCCACCGCCATGAGATTTCGAAAGGCCTCGGTCTCTACCAGCCTATAGGGCAGCATCTCCAGGCTAAGCAATTTGGAGATGTGGACGTTGAGGGCTTGGGCATGTGGGTGGGTGGAACTGTATTTCCTCTTGCGCTCCAGCGTCTGCTGTAAAGACAGCTGAACGCTGCGCTGGGACACATTGGTGGACACTGTGTAGGATCGTGGAGGCGAAGGTGTGGTTTTCCGGCGGGAGGCGCTCGTGCCGGGGTCCTGGGCAGGGGGTTGACTAGCAGAGGCAGCGAGTGACACAGGGGAAGGAGCAGTGGTGTGACCCGCAGGGGGTGGTGAACGGCCTTGGTTCCATTGAGTGGGGTGTTTAGCACTCATATGCCTGCGCATGCTGGTGGTGGTTAGGCTAGTAGTGGTGGCACCCCTGCTGATCCTGGTGTGGCACAGGTTGCACACCACAGTCCGTCGGTCATCCTCACTTTCTTTAAAGAACCTCCAGACTTGCGAACATCTAGGCCTCGCCACGGGAGCTACGTGAAACAGTTGCTGCTGATGCACCAGCTCTGGCCCTGCTTCTCCCTCTGGCCACACCACTGCGTCTTACAACCTGTTCTGGTGCAGCACTCGCCTCCGCCTCAGAAGCACTGTCTTCACTCGGCATATCAACCCAGCTTGGGTCAGTCACCTCGTCATCCTCCGATTCCTCAGTCTGCTCCCCGCTCGGAATTCCTCCCCTAACAACAACTTCACCACTGTCTGACAACCGTGTCTCCTCATCGTCCGACACCTCTTTACAAACTTCTTCCACTAACTCAACATTGTCATCATCATCATCATCACCCACAGACTGCGACAGTTGGAAAACTTGGGCATCGGGAACGAGGTCAGCAGCAACCTGAGAAGTGGTTTGTGACTCTGGGAAGGGTCCAGAAAACAGTTCCTGAGAGTATGCCGGATCGCATTCCAAATTTTCCTGGGAGGGGGCAGACTGGGGGGAAGGAGGTTGAGGTGGAGGAGCTAGAGGAGTGCTCCCTTGGGTAACGTGGGTGGACTGCGTGGAAGACTGACTGGTGGACAAATTACTTGAAGCATTGTCCGCAATCCACGAGATCAGCTGTTCGCACTGTTGTGGTTTCAACAGTCCTCTACCACGTGTCCCTGTAAGTTGAGACTTGAAGCTAGGGAGTGTAGCTCTGCGGAATTCCCCTGCTCCCTCATCAGCGGGTACTGTCTCACCCTGCCCAGGACCACGGCCTCTGCCTCCTGCAGTAATTGAATGCCCACGCCCTCGCCCTCGACCCTTAGCCCTGGGGTTCAACATCTTTTGTATATAGGTGTATGATAAAAAAAAAAAAAAAAATTAAGTCCGGTAGAATTAAGTGACGTACAGAAAGTGTCACCTGGACAGATTATACGGATTGGAGCGAGTGTGCTGAACTGTGACACACAGAAAGGTTACACGCAGCTAAGTAAAATGGATTTGTATCACTGAACTAAAACAACTGAAAAAATTATTTTATTTTTTTTATATTTTGTTTTTTTGGGAACGTGACGTGCAGGAACTATGGTAGGACTGACTGACACCCTGTTAACGGTGGCTATTTAGTCTGCGACCCAGACAAATGTCGCACAGAGAATTTTCTGGATCAAGCGGTAGATGATATTGGTAGCAAATGACTTGGTTGTATTGTGTGACGTACAGAAAGTGTCACCTGGACAGTATATACGGATCGGAGCGAATGTGCTGAACTGTGACACACAGAAAGGTTATATGCAGCTGAGTAAAATGGATTTGTATCACTGAGCTAAAACAACTGAAAAAATAATTTTTTTTAATATTTTGTTTTTTATATTTTTTTAAAATGTTGTTTTTTTGGGAACGTAACGTGCAGGAACTATGGTAGAACTGACTGACACCCTGTTAACGGTGGCTATTTAGTCTGCGACCCAAAGAAATGTCGCACAGAGAGTTTTCTGGATCGAGCGGTAGATGATATTGGTAGCAAATGACTTGGTTGTATTGTGTGACGTACAGAAAGTGTCACCTGGACAGTATATACGGATCGGAGCGAATGTGCTGAACTGTGACACACAGAAAGGTTACACAAAGCCGAGTAAAATGGATTTGTATCACTGAGCTAAAACAACTGAAAAAATAATTTTTTTTTTGCTATTTGTTTTTTTATATTTTTTTTACAATTTTGTTTTTTTGGGAACGTGACGTGCAGGAAATATGGTAGAACTGACTGACACCCTGTTAACGGTGGCTATTTAGTCTGCGACCCAGACAAATGTCGCACAGAGAATTTTCTGGATCAAGCGGTAGATGATATTGGTAGCAAATGACTTGGTTGTATTGTGTGACGTACAGAAAGTGTCACCTGGACAGTATATACGGATGGGAGCGAATGTGCTGAACTGTGACACACAGTAAGGTTACACAAAGCTGAGTAAAATGGATTTGTATCACTGAGCTAAAACAACTGAAAAAATAATTTTTTTTAATATTTTGTTTTTTATATTTTTTTAAAATTTTGTTTTTTTGGGAACGTAATGTGCAGGAACTATGGTAGGACTGACTGACACCCTATTAACGGTGGCTATTTAGTCTGCGACCCAGACAAATGTCACACAGAGAATTTTCTGGATCAAGCGGTGGATGATATTGGTAGCAAATGACTTGGTTGTATTGTGTGACGTACAGAAAGTGTCACCTGGACAGTATATACGGATGGGAGCGAATGTGCTGAACTGTGACACACAGTAAGGTTACACGCAGCTGAGTAAAATGGATTTGTATTACTGAGCTAAAACAACTGAAAAAATAAATTTTTTTTTTTATATTTTGTTTTTTTGGGAACGTGACGTGCAAGAACTATGGTAGAACTCACTGACACCCTGTTAACGGTGACTATTTAGTCTGTGACCCAGACAAATGTCGCACAGAGAGTTTTCTGGATCAAGCTGTAGATGGTATTGGTAGCAAATGACTTGGTTGTATTCTGTGACGTACAGAAAGTGTCACCTGGACAGTATATATGGATTGGAGTGAGTCAGTTCTGAACTGTGACACACAGAATGGTTCCACAGTGCTGTGTGCAATGGATTTGTATCACTGAGATAGAACAATAAAAAAAACAGGGTTAGATATGGCGATAGCTGCACTACTAGTGCCAGCCAGCCAAGTGACAAAAATAATAAAATAAAATTTCTTCTAGCCCTTAGAAGGGCTGTTGGGTTCTTTGTGGGTGATCCCTGCCTAACAGACAACTAAATGCAGGCCCTAACACTGTCCCTGAAAGGCAGCAGCTCTATCCCTAACGACATCCAGACGGCATCTGAGACGAGCACCGCGGCCAGTCGGTAGTATATTCCTGGGTCACCTGATCAGGCCAGCCAACCCCTGCTATCGACATGTAAGGGCCCCACGTGATGCTGGGTGGTACGCAGAGTCTCCTGGCTTGTGATTGGCTGTGTTTTTAGGCGCCAAAAAAGCATGATGCGGAAGTTGCCATTTCCTCGAGTATGGCGAGATACTCGTCCGAGCTGCGAGTACTTACGAGTACCCTAATACTCGAACGAGTACCAAGCTCGGACGAGTATGCTCGCTCATCTCTACTAGTAAACCATTCTTTTAAACCATTCTGCCTCCAAAACCGATATGGCGCTCCTTTCCTTGTGACCACTGCCACATGCCCATAGAACAGTTTACCACTACATATGGGGTATTTCTGTAAACTGCAGAATCAGACTAGTGTATATTGAGGTTTAGTTTGCTGTTAACCCTTGCTGTGTTGCAAGAAAAAATTTATTAACATGAAAAATCTGCTTAAAAAAATGAAATTTTGACATTTTGCCTCCATTTTCCTAAAAGGGGTTATCTGAGTTTTTTTTTTTTTTTTTTTGTCTGCTTCTAACTAATCAAATATAACAGCTCTCCCAGCACTCTGTGCTTTTAAAGCTGCTGGTTTCTCAGATTTCACTCAGGGTCTCTGCTCATCCCCTTGATTCTTTCAGATAAAACATTAACCCCTTCAGCCAGAACACACACAGGGCTCAAGACTTTATAACAGTAGCTACAGGCAATGAAGAGACATAGCTCTGTCTCTACAGGATGAGGAGGGCAGATCCTGACATTGGAGGAGATCTGCAGAGTATTTCACAAGAAAGGTAGGGGGAATTTCCTTTGTGCATCAGTAATGTCATTGTACAGCTGGGACTTGTAGTTCTACACATACAGCATGCTGCTGAGTATCCCAACAGGCAGACATTTCACTGAGGGCAGACTTATTCACTCCCTCACACAGAGCAGTGGGGGGGGGGCTGAGATTGTTGTTATTGCAGGTAAACAAAGGCCAGAAGAGAACCAGGGAAATCAGGAAATATAGATTTTTTTGCCTAAAACCTGCTTAACTTAGTTATATATTGCTGCTCATCAGATTGACAGTACTATTTTTTTTTTTTTCATAACTCGGACAACCCTTCTTGTGGAACACCTAAAGGATTAACAAAGTTTGTAACATCAGTTTTAAATAATTTGAGGGGTGTAGTTTTTAAAATGGGGTCATTTACGGGTGGTTTCCATTACGTAAGCCCCTCAAAATAACTTTATATCTGAATTGGTGCTTAAAAAATGGTTTTGGAAATCTTGTTGAAAATTTGAAAATTGACTTCTAAACTTCTAAGCTTTCTAACCTCTTAAAAAAATAAAATGGCATTTACAAAATGATGCCAACATAAAGTAGACATATGGGGAATGATTACTGATAACTATTTTATGAGGTACTACTATCTGTCTTAAAAGTGGACAAATTCAAATTTAGAGAATTGTGAATTTTTCCAAATTTTTGGTAAATTTGGGATTTTTTAAAAAATAAAGGAAAAATATTTTGACTCAAACTTACCACTGTCATGAAGTACAATTTGTAATGAGAAAACAATCTCAGAATGGCTTGCATAAGTAAAAGTGTTCTAAAGTTATTACCACATAATGTGACACATGTCAGATTGCAAAAAAATAGCCTGGGCAGGAAGGTGAAAACTGGCCCAGGGTTGAAAGGGTTAAATATGTATACAACAAAAGAGGGAATATAAAAATGGAACATAGAAACACCTAATCAAATGTCAGGTACAGGGTGTGGTTTTGGGGCTATGACTTAACATGGAGTGTTATTTGGCACCGATGTTTTGATCAGATTTTTAACTTAAAATAAAATAATTTTTCCCCTGCAATATAAAATGCAGCTAAACATGATTCAGCAGCTTCATGTGTGAACAGGTAGAGCTGTTACGGAGAAGCAAATAACCATAAATCCAGAAAGAATCCATCACCTCCACCTATTTCAGTGCTACCCCTGAACTATGTAATCCGGTGGTTTTTCCTGGTTTGTCATACTGGCTTGTTTTGTTCAAATAACAATGATCATTTATGGCAACAGTCCGCAAGAGAAAAGTCTGTTCCGACTGACAGAAACCATCTGCATGAAATATATTACATCTTCCTCTCTAGTCATTATTGCTACTATAGCAGCTTATAACGGGTATTGCTAGAGAAGTAATCCATATGTGTAAAATGGAAACTTTACTGGTATTTAAGTGTGTGGTGTGATTTGGACGCTGGTAAATGTCTGGGTCGTGCCATCAATAAAAAAGCCTAATTCCGCACAGAGGGGGATTAGATGGGCGAGTGATTATCTTCTCACTGCTTTTCTTGGATAAAGACCATATGTCACCATCTGAGAGCAACATGCACACAAGTCCTTGTTAGGTTATACATACATCTGTATTGAAGGATCCGTCAGAAGCCTTCATTGCAGATTCTGTCAAAATACAGCACAGTTCTCCTGCTATCATGGATAGTGTTGCAATCTATATTTCTGCTTTTTTCATTTTTTTTAAATAACTATACAATATCCTGGTATACATAGAGATACAGGTATATTGTGCATGTGAATACATTATACATTGGAATAATACTATTCTGAATTTTAGCCAGAGAAAATCCTCCTATTGATAACAGTGGTCTCTTTTGCTCACTGGTTAGGGTTTATGCCTCCCATAGAGCAAGTCCTGGATTTGAGATCTGGCAGCGACCATGTAAAAGGAAATATATAATATAAGTTAAATATACAGGGGTATCTGCAAGTGCTGACAGTGCTTGGAGATATCCCACCTCCCCTTAACTGTCAGGACTGCACAAACCAGATCAAAAGAAGGGACTGCTACATGACACAGCTAATTAAAAAAATAACTGGTGCTTCAATGTGACAATTAAAATAAAATACTGACCAGACTCCTGCTACAAATACCGACTAGACTGGTGGTGGTTTACTGGTCAGGTGGCAACTCTAGTGCCTTACAGGCTTGTGACTGAATGGTTGAGGACCAAACAGAATAGCACTGTGGGCCACAGGTTGTGCACCCCTGCTTTGACTTGTAGTTCTATAGCAATAAGTCACTGAGTTGAACCCATTATATACACAGTGCAAATCCCATATTTTTGCATCTTTCTCTTACAATCTCTAGTGGAAGTCCAAACAAGTGTCTAAGGGCTTAAGATATTTGGTACACTCATGCACCAAGAGTGATGAGATATGTAAGTGATTACAACATTAGAGGGAAAGGATAAGATTATTGGGGAAAACTATACAAGTGAAAGGAGGCTCTAGTATCCTGTTGGATCTCCTCTAGTCTGGATACAAGATGAGATATAGTTGGGCATGGTGAGATACAGGTTCCGTTTGGTATCCTGCAGCATATTTGCCCACAGATGTTGCAGCTGGGCCTGTAGATCCTGCATAAGTTGGTCTCAGCTGGTCTCATAAATACTAGAATGACGATAAATCTGGTGACTGGACAGGCCGAGGAAGAGCTACAATCTGGCAGAGACATTCCTAGGAAACTCTTGCTGTGTGTGGGCAAACATTATCTGCAGTGGGCCATCCCCCAGGGCCCTATTCTCTACAAGGGAATATCACCTACCAGATGTAGGAATGCCGAGTGGTATATTTGTGTGGCATAAAATGTCTCTGGTGTGTAACGGTGCTCCTACCTGGAAACGGCTGGACCCCAGGCTTTAGCTCCGAATCAATAAATAGGGGAATAATTGAGGGATGTAGTAATAAATGAGTCCAGACCTTGTGGTGAAATCCAAACGCAGCTTTGCTTAAGTAGACTTGCATCCAAATAACAAAGTTCTGGCTTTGTCTTGGCTTCCAGTTGGTTTTAGCATATAAACTTGGTAGGCAAAATCTTCTGCTCTAATTCTCTGTGGCTCACTGCTGTACTAACAAACTTTCTGTAAAATTGTATTTCTTCCAATGGCTGCACTTTTCTCACTCTTCACTCTTATGGTTGGACTTATCTTGGGCCAAGGAAACACCTCCTGGCCGCTGAGGCTTTATACTTCTGTCTTGCTGGCCACCAGAGCTGAAGGTGCCCTGGCTAGAATGGGCACATCCAGCAGAGACGTGCCCTGAACACCCTTCCCCTAGCAGGGGGTAACTAGAACTAGTTCTAACTGGATCTCCACCCCTACTGCAAGAAGTGGGAACAGTCCACTTCTCTCCAGAGGGGGTCAGAATGGAATGGAAAGGTCCATTCTGAGTAACTGTACAGTAGCTCTGCCTTTGTTGCTGCCACCTGCTGGTACACCAGCATAAATATACACATAAAGATATAGATATACATATGTGTATAGGTATACACATTTTTGCAGTCCTGGAAAAAAATGCATAGAATGACATTATTTTAGCAGACACAGATAGAAGCGGGGATTGGTAACAACACTCTGGGGTGTTACATATCCTGCTGACAAAATGTCAGTCAGAAGCCCTGCCATGAGAGGTAAGACATCTGGCTGCAGGATGTCCTGCACATATCGCTGAGCTGTTACTTCCTCTTGTATCAATAGAGGTGACCTACTTCCCAGATCATCACACCAGCAGTTGGGGCAGTGTGTCGCTCCACAGCAAAGGCAGGATTGAAGGGCTCACACCAAGGCCTCCATACTCAAACCTGACCATTGTGGGATTTCAAACAGGACCTGGATTTGTTGCTAAAGACAATACTGTTTTAGTCCAAACAGTCTAGGTTTCTTGTTCACGACAAATCCACAAACAAAGGCGATGGTGGCTGTCAATTGCAGGACACATAATGGGCGCCATGACACCAAATTTCCCTCTACTAAGTGTCTGGAAATGGTCTGGGCAGAGACAGGGGATGTGTAATGAAGTTGCAACCAGTGTCTGGATGGTGGACAACAAAACTGTGGGAGCTGCTTGTTCTTGTCGGAGGATCAAACAATCCACTCTACTGGTGGTTTGCCTGGACTGTTTGGAGCCTATTTGCTGTGTGTGCCTGGTCCCACGTAACCACTACTCCAAACAGAATAGTTACCACAATTAGGTCAGAATAGCCTAGATTGCAGGCAATATGTTGAAATGATCATCCTGCTTCACTTAGTTCATTGATGTGCCTCCTCCCAAGGTCTGTCATCTGAACAACATGTGTTTGAGTGTGTTGTAAAGGCATGTCTAGCAGTCAACAAGCTCTCACCAAGAGATACACTACCCAAAAGTAGCCTTTGAGAGCTTTTCTTATAAGGCACTGGGGAGGCACTTGGATGCCCTCTTGTGGCAAGACATGGGGGAAATTTACTAAGCATGTTGCGCCTGAATTATGGCATAAAATGTGCTAAAAAGAATGGCGTTTTGATTTGCGCCAAATATATCAACTGTTTTCTCCAGAATTTTCACCATAAAGAATGCATCACGCCAGAAATGAGTTATAAATGTCAAAGTGGGTGGGGCTATCAAATTGGCGCATATTACGCCTCAATTAGCATCCTCTTATTGGCAGAAATGGCTCAAATTGTTCAGGACAATTAAGCCGGCTTAAATTTATTTATTTAATTATTTTTTGCACTTATATAGCGATGACATATTCCACAGCGCTTTTACAGACATTAATATGCAAAGATCCAATAGTCAAAGGACTATATTAATTCTGTTTGTGGCCCTCTTTATTAAAACTTAACTTTTATTTATCCTCCTACAATTAATAGTTAATAAAGAAAACAAAGGAAAAGAAAATAATCCCCCCAAAAATTATTAAAAATACAAGCTGCATCTAGATTAGCTTCATGAATGCGTATTGGTGCAGTCAGAGTCTTTTGTATAAGGGAATATTGTCAGAGTCTTTTGTATAAGGGAATATTATCTTCATATTCCCCTTCCTTGAAAAAAGGAGTACTTGTGTCCTTTTATAGCAACTTATGTTGTCTCTATATCTACTTCTATTATCTCTGTAGTTTTTTCTAGCAGCCTATGCTGTCCTTATATCTGCTGCTTTCACACTCCTAATTCCACTTTCCCTGCTCTTTCCACACCAAATATATTCTTCTGTGTTAGCTTTTCTTTTATTTACTTAATAGGTATAAGCCTCCCTGCCTGGATCATACTATCGGAACGTCTGCAGTGCGTTCCGGCGATCCTCAAAATCTAGATGCTGCTGCCTATTTAAAATAACAAATGGCGCTCCCCCGACATGTTTTGCCGCTACACGGCATCCTCAGGGGTATCGGAGCTGCTAACCCGAATGCCTCATGTTCCTTGTTTTTTATTGGTGAGGGCTCCCCGCCCCCTTTCTTCCTACTATACTGGGGTATGTTCGAGTTTTAAAATACATCATCGTCCACCACTCACCTCTTAGCACATGAGACCTGTATCCAGTAAACTGCGCAATCGTCATCCTCGTCTGCTGTCTCACATCGTTCCTGGTATGCGCATCTATCTGGTCTTAGTCTTTTAGCCCAGTCCTGTGTTTCAGTGCGCATGCCTTGGGACTTCGTTATTTTCAGAGGATTTGTCACTATTGCGCACGCATCAGGACTTTATTATTTTTCTACAGGTCTCCAAAAGACACATCTATAACTGTATGTGTCATCTTTATATGTATATGAATTTGACCAAGTTAAAGTTCATTTTAGTTGTGAATATATAAACTCTTCTTGTATAAAAGGACACAAGTACTCCTCTTTTCAAGGAAGGGATAAAGATAATATTTCCTTATACAAAAGACTCTGACTGCACCAATACGCATTCATGAAGCTCATCTAGATGCAGTTTGTATTTTTAATAATTTTTCGGGGGATTATTTTCTTTTCCTTTGTTTTCTTAATTAACTATTAATAGTAGGAGGATAAATAAAAGTTAAGATTTAATAAAGAGGGCCACAAACAGAATTAATATAGTCTTTTGACTATTGGATCTTTGCATATTAATGAATTTCTGGACCTATAGATCTTTTTTAAGTGAATATTTTAGAGACATTAGCATCCAACTGTCCCCAATGGGGCTCACAATCTAAGTTCCCTATCAGTATGTCTTTGGAGTGTGGGAGGAAACCGGAGTACCTGGAGAAAACCCACGCAAACACAGGGAGAACATACAAACTCCATGCAGATATTGTCCTTAGTTAGGTTCAAACCCAGGACCCCAGCGCTACAAGGCACCAGTGCTAACCACTGAGCTACCCTATATGGTGGTGTTTCGTGTAAAAAGTCGCATTCATGGTAGCAAGTGGGAACAAGTGATAGGTAAGTATTAAAATAGCATGCATTTATTTTTATCTAATATAAATGAGCTAAAAACAGGGTTTTTTTCAGGAAATTAACATTCAACAAAAAACAAACAATAACAAGAACGTCCCGAGTCTGAGACAAAAGTCGCAATTTACCAGTGGAAATGTCGCAAATATGCTTCAAAAGTCTGGTCTGACAGGTGCATTTTGGTTTTGACAAAAGTCGCATTTTAGTGCCATTGGCATTAAAGTGTTGCAAATCGAGAGAAATAGATGAATAATCAAGTTTATATTTAAAAAAACAGTCACATTTTAAAAGCGTGCGCCTTGTGATGTATGTGGTAAAACAAATCACCACTTTTGATTTGCAATGTTAATTTTTTGGCACACATTATACTATCATTGATAAATGTCCCCACAGTGTCTAATCAGACCACACCTGTAATCATTTACATATCTGCCTGAATTAAAACTGCATGCCAAGCAGAAATCAGACATTTCTATCTGGATGTTTTTTTCTTTTGTCAATAAGAGTATTTTGTCCCATTCTTCACCTACTGCACCTATCCTAGGCGGGTGTCTACTCTGCCACTCCCTGGAACACATGTAGCCCAGTGGGCCTTCCACAGATCCTTCACCTTGCAACTCTAGATATCAATCCTAGATGTCACACACTAGTGCCTGCACCATAACTGTGCACTGTGATATCGGCCAGCAGCTGGAATGTCTATTGTACTCACCCCAGATATATACTGTGGCACTGGGCACATAACAGTCATTCATCATGTGAGTACTGCCTTATTACAATTTCTGTCGCTGTGTAACACCCTGGTGTGGTGTTACTACTCCCACACCCTGCTACTATCTTTAATGGTCTAACCTAAATGCCATCTTATGTATTTCTGTCCAGGTCCTCTACACTGTGCATTCCTAATCTTGTTATGCAACGGTTTTATTACATGTAATGTGCCTGGTTCATCAGCAGGTGGCAGTGTAAATGGCAGAGCTATACTTAGATAGAATGGAGCTCACCATTCCATCCCCCCACCCCCCTTGGGGGCAGAAGTGGGCCAGTCCTGCTTGCTACCAGAAGGAGGGGTGGCAGTTCTAGATTGTTCTGGTTCGGACTCCATGTTGGAGCCAAGAAGACCTAAATGAAGTAGCAGTCAGAGGGAATTGTTATTCGGCTGAAAATAAGTTATTTGCTGAGTGTCAGGAGGGGAATAACAGTCGATTGCATACCATTCAAGGATACCAGAGCAGATCAGAAGTACAGAAACCAGACTAAAGCAGAGTTCAGTGCAACATAAAGAAGGAAAACAAAGTTATTAAGCAAGCCTGTCAGTACAGCAGAGAAAGAGAGAAAACTGAGTTGAGTTTGCCTGCCAGTTTATGCTAAAGCCTGCTGGAACCAAGATAAGCCTGCCAATAGTTTGGATGAAAGTTTATTCAATCAAAGTCATCCCTCAATTATTCCCCCTTTATATTGCTTCGGAGCCAAAGAGACATAAAGAGACATATAGGCCGCATTACACCACTCTGCATTCCTACTGCACCTGCGACGTGATAGGGCCCTGGGGGGCGGTGCGTTGCAGAGGCAGATAATAAATATGTGCCACCTCTTATATCCATACCCACTATTCTTCAGGCTTTCTTTTAACAACTATTGCTAGGTTCATATCCACAGAGGACATTCTGTTAGGAGCTTAGGTAGCAGATTCTGGCAAAAAGCAGGACAAAAATACCACTGCATCCAGCTGTATTTTGGCCACCAAAATTGTGGAATCCATAAAAGAAACCCATCTGATCCCATTATAGCCAATGAAAAACCGCTGTATATCGCTGTTGTCCGCAAAACAGTTGCAGGCATGTGAATGGAACCTAATGCGTTTCCCTCTACTCCAGCCACCATGGGGTTCATTAGGTGCTATGATGGCACAAAAACATACAGGTAGATACCCTATAACAGGAATCCATGACCACAAACAGAAATATAAGCAACTCCCCTACAAGTCTTGAAAAATCATTATGTAACAGATAATAGCTTGTACTGGCACAATACATGACATATCACATACTGGACATGCCATACACATATTGGAACCTCTAAAAAAATGCATGAATACCGTGGTTTGGTCATGCTGGGACTATGGGGCAGCTACAGGGTCTGTGATGATAAGTAGAGATAGAAAAAACTGAAAAGAGCCCCTAATGTGAACCTAGTCTTATGCACTGGACCTTACATATATGCAATGCATAGTGCACTTTTCTCTATAGCAGAGCCTCTCATAGGGAGGCACTTGACATCAGGGCATGCTGTGACTTCTAGTTATACAGGCTGGAAACGGCACATAAAAAAGAATGGGAGGCAGTTAAAGAGAATCTACACCACTTGGACAAGAGAGTGGTGGAAGTTGAGGAGAGCCAAGAGGTTATACTGTCCCATTTTGAGGCACACTCTGCCGCCATAGAAGACCAGGCTCAGCAGATCTAGTCAGTAGTAGCGTATTTAGACGACACTGAGAATCAGCACAGTTGGAACAATGTTCGGATACGGGGGATACCGGAATCTATCCAACCTGATGAATTAGAGCCAATGGTACAGAAACTGGTCAAGGTACTGTTGGGTGAGTTATCCAAGATCAATATTATCCTGGATAGTATCCATAGGTGGCTTGGGCCTAAGTCCTCAGACCTAGCTAGGTCCCAAGACACTGTTTGTAGTGTACATTATTACACAAAAAAGGAGGCTATAATGAAAGCCGCATGGGAGCACGAGGAGCCGGTGGTACAGAAACTGTTCAAGGTACTGTTGGGTGAGTTGGCTAAGGACACTATTATCCTGGATAGTATCCATAGGTCGCTTGGGCCTAAGTCCTCAGACCTAGCTAGACCCCGACACTGTTTTTACTGTACATTATTAAACAGAAAAGGTGGCTATAATGAAAGCACGAGGAGTTAAAGCTGAATGACAGCCCTGTATCTATAATGGCGGATGTATCCAGGCACACCCTCCAACGACATAGAGCGTTGAGGCCCTTACTATCTGCTCTCTGTGACAAAGAGATATCATATCAGAGGGGTTTCCTATGCTTCTCATAATGCAAAATCAGCTAGCTTCAAAACACTTGGAGACCTCCCAACTTTCTTGGGGACCTTCTACCTTTCAATGATTGCCTTACCAGAGTGGCCAAAATCTTCCCTTGTTCCAGGCCTCTCCCAGCGGGAAAGATGGTAAAAGGTCCAGTCCACATCATCGCATCAGCAGAAAGCCTGGTCCTGGCTCCTGAAGTATTGAGTAGTTGAATCCAGAGGAATTGCTAGTGTTCTACGAGACTGTAGGTCATCCTCCCCACTTGGAAGAATATGGAAGTACTCCTGGACTCGAACAATTAGCCATTTATTACTCTTACCTTACTAATGCTTGTATTCTAGTGCCTTTATTGTTTTTCAGGAGACTCTTCATAACACCTTGGATGGGATTTCCATATGGTGCGGTGGGCCTGAGGAACTTCAGCTAATGGCTTCTATTTCTCCACACAGTGACCCCAGAGCTGAGGTTAGGGGAAGTTCTGGTATAGGCATTATAGCCCAGGGTAGTGTATCCTGGAGGGGGAAGTGGGTTCTGTGGCATACCCTATTTAGCTCTAATGAGGTTGTTTCGTTGTCTTCAATGTTTGTTGTCTTACCCCCGCCCCCAAATCTTACGGAACCGTCTTTCGTGACCCGGTCATAAGCTAGTTTGGAATATCTACTTTTTCTACCCATGGCTAACATAACCTTATATTCCTATAATGCAAAGGGGCTTAATAAACCAGAAAAACGTAGACAGATATACCAGTATATGAAACACAAGAAAATAGATATAGTTTTACTTCAAGAGACCTACTTCAAGTCTTCAAGTGTATACCCAAGTGCAAGCACAAGTTCTACCCAAAGTGGTTTCATTGTTTGAACCCTCTGGGGAAATCAAACGGTGTTTCCATAGGCTTTCATCATACTATTTCTCCTAATATCAAGACCACAAAATGTGACCCTTTAGGAAGATTTCTTTTCATTAAGCTATATATTGTTGGTCGAGTATTCACTGCGACTAATATGTATTTCCCCGACCAGGCTTAAGGTGGAGCTAGGCCTTAGAGTCTTTTGAAGATCTTTGGTGATCTTTGCCAAGAATTCCTACGTGATCATGGGTGGCGATTTTAACATGGTGTTTGATCCAGCTGTTGACTCATCCTCAGGTCATCTGTCTCTAGGTGAGTGACCTGTGCAGTGTGGAGGTGGTTGATCTGTGGCGCGTATTACATCCTGGACTACAGGATTCTAGTTATCATTAGTCTGCACAATGACAGACCAGATTAAATGATAATCTGTTAAATGATCCTCTATGTGTAGAGGAGATTCAGAAAGCTATAGAGGACTTTAAGGTACATCATGCTCTAGACAACACACTGGCAACTACTAAATGGGAGGCCCTGAAATGCGTGATGAGCGGAATCTTTATATCTCACTGGTCCAGACTGAAGAAGGCTCGCTCAACTTGTCTAAAAACTCTCTTGCAAAGGTTAGATGCCCTATAGACTCAAAATAAGACGGCACCCTCTCCTTCCATTCTAGGAGATATTTCTATAGTTAGACATTGTATCCTACATATTCCGGACCAGAGGTCATTGGGAACAAGAGATAGATTGCAATAAGGCTTTTTTGAGTATGGGGATAAATGCAGGAAGTGGTTATCTGGAGCCTTTCATCTCAGGCTCCCTCAATCACTGACTAAGGGGCAGGGACATTCCACCAAGGCTATTCTGGAAGAATTCGGAGTGTATTATGAATCCCTTTATAATATTAAAAATAGATAATCTGATATGTCCAAACCAGTGAGAATGGATAAGATCAGGGACTACCTGTCCAAAATAACATGCCCTTGTTGGACACAGAGCTGAGAGAGGATCTGGAAAGGGAGTTCTTGTCGGAGAAAGTGGAAAGTCATCAAATATCTCAAACTAGGGAAAAGTCTGGGCCCAGATGGGTTTACTCCACGATTTTATAGTGAGTGTGGTGGGGCTCCTCTGCTTCTAGAGGCCTTACGAGTAGTGTCAGGAGGGGCTTCTTTTCCAAGACAATCTCTTCTTGCTCACATTACAGTGTTGCCAAAGAAAGGGAAGGATACCTAGCAGTGTCGTAATTTTCGTCCCATTTCCCTAATTAATATAGACTTAAAACTAAATTCCAAATCCTGGCCATGCGCCTTAAAAACATCATTCCACAGCTAATCCATAAAGAATAGGCTGGACTTGTTTCTGGACGCTAGGCTACAGATAACATAATTAGAATGGCGGTGATTTCTCGGGCTCGTCTGCAGGGACTCCCCATTTCCCTCCTGACAATAGACTCAGAGAACACCTTTGCTAGGGTTGGGTGCGACTTCCTGGAGGTGACCCTGGAGAAGGTAGGAGTGAGCCCCAATATGTTACAGAGGATTTTGCCTCTTTATAATGGCTTGCCAATGCAAGTTAGTGTGAATGGACAGTTATCATCTACTCTTTTTATTAATAATGGGACTCGCCAGGGCTGACCCTTGTTATATATATTTGTCATGGAAGTCTTGGTAACTGAACTGAGGGCCAATTTGTCCATTCCAGGTATACAGATGGGAGCCTCTAGGCAAAAACTGGCCCTATTTACAGATGAATTATTGATATATGTTACTAATCCTCAAATTAGTTTGCCAAATATCCTTGAAGAATTCCGTAAATATGGAGCATTTAGTAACTTTAAGGTGAATACTCAAAAATAAAAGATCCTGAACATCACCAGTCCAATCACCGAGACGGACCATATTACATATCTTGGGCAAATCCTGAATGTGCATACAGGTTGAATTACCAGGCTTTTCTGTGGGTTGTTGAGGTGGACGTGGGCAAGTGGTCTTCACTATCTTTATCATGGTTTACCAGAATTAATGCTCTGAAGATGGATATCCTTCCTAGATTTTTATATATAGCACAGGCACTGCCTCTCCATGTGCCACTAAGTTTTGTGGCTAGACCCTAAGGAATAGAAGGGATCTATCTTTATTTTCTCCCCTTATTCTTTTTCTTCTCTGTTTCTGGGATAGGAGCACGTCTATATAAACTTTCAGGCCCAAGGGTTCCTTTAACACCAGCATTTGGACACATGAATTTCAAACCAGGTTTACATTCGGGTGAGCTATTGGGATATGCTGGAAGCAGTTCTCTATTTTTGACACAAGTGCGGAGAAAGGGTTGGATTCTGCATCTCTCATCCTTTTATTTCAATAATTCAATCCCAATAGGAGCATGGTATGTTCATAGACAGTTATGTAGCTGGGTTGGGTCCGTTTCCATTGCTTTGTGGTAGCAATGAGACTGGTAATTCCAAGATTTTGGAAATCAGCAATGTTGAACTGGTCTGAGGAACTACATAGAATTATGAGAATGGAGGATATGATGGCTTCAGAATCGGAAAATTGCTCCTCCTTTAACTCCATATGGCTCCCTTGGGTGTCATTTAGGGACTCTCCTCTTATCATAGTTGGTTGGAGGAAAGTTCTTTGGTGTGAGGCAGTATCTAGCTCACTGACTCACTAGTCATGGTTTCTACACTTTATTTTTACTATAAAAAAGGATCCAGAAGACTATGGACCCTTTCCTAGTCTGTCACATCCTGTTTTGTCTCAACAAGTTATTGTTGTTTGGCCTTCAGCCTACTATTTCACACCTTATTATATGATTGTCTAATTAAATTCAGAGCCTTGATCAATATGGAGTCTACAGCACCAGCATGACCTGGAACCATAAAAAATGTTCACAAGAAGATAGCTGACATTATAGTGAACTCCTTTTCTTATTCAGCAGTCCCACTTGTTCTATCCATAGTAGTCTTCAAAGGAGTTGTTCTCATGACCTTCATAAGACAAAACAAAATGACATCTAGTGCAGAGGAGGGCACTCATGCAGATACAGAACATCGCCTTCAGATTACCACATATAGCTGTTATACAGAACATCCACCTCTCCTTTCTCACAGACTGCTCCTCCTGCCTCCTTCTGTAACGCAGACTGCTCCTCTTGCCTCCTTCTCTAACACAGACTGTTCCTTGTGCCTCCTCCTCTAGCAGACTGTTCCTTGTGCCTGCTCCTCTAGCACAGACTGCTCCTAGTGCCTCCTTCTCTAATGCAGACTGCTCCTCGTGCCTCCTTCTCTAACAAGGACTGTCCCTTGTGCCTCCTCCTCTAGCACAGACTGCTCCCTATAAATTTTCCTCACAAATTGCCCCCCACCTCAATGGCCCCCACTTACTCCACACCTCTCACAAACTACTTTCCCTGCTCCCCCTTATCCTTCCACAGTGCTCCCTCTGGCGGCCGTCTTTCCTCCACAGTCTGCTCATGGTGGCCCTCTCCCTGACAGACAACTCTCGCTTTCAGTCCTATTATTACCAGCTGCAACCTGTTCCTGTACTGTTTTTTTTTTCTCCACACAGGGCTGTAATGGGGTAAACCCCACCCCCTTCCATTTGGTCATGTGACCCCATTTTAACCACTCCAGGCTAACTTCAGCTTCATGGCCATGCCCACATGTGGTAGCGTCATTGTGGTATTTACTGCTTCACGCGTGTGTGTTAGGTTATGTACGGTAATCTCCCCCGCCCCATCTGTTCAGCACCGGGGAGGGGGGGTCCCGGTATTTTCGGTTGCCCGGTTCTCGGTGCATAGAACACAGGATTGTATGACTAGGCCTCGGTGAGCGCCTTCTCTGGCGCGGATGGTGGGGCCTGCGGATCGGTCCATTATAGTGGAGGGAAGGGGGAGGCGGATGACGAGCGGCTGAAGTGGAGGGAAGAGACGGCGGGGAGCGGGCACTGCGGGCAGGTGAGGTGTCTTTATATAAGAACCCCCAGGTGGAAGTGGTGTGTACCCAGGGCACAGCAGAGGCGCGGGCCAGCTCCGTGCGGTTACCAGCCGCGCAGCCTCTGTGTGTTGTCAGGACTGCAAGGCCTCAGGTCGTGGCCGGCTGATAGGCCCGTGGAGGTGACAGCAGGGGCAGTGAGGTGCTGACACTGTTATATATGCCGGTTAGCAGCTTCTTGCTGATGTCACCCATGTCTCCTGCCTGTGTGATGCTGCTGACAGGATGACAACACTCAGCCCAGCCCTGCGCTTTCACTGCTTCTGCCTTTATGACATACTATCTTCTACATTGTGACTTTCTGTAATAAATGGCCAGGCCTGCTGGCGGAGCATTCAAATGTATCCCTGGGCCACATGGAAGCTGAGGTCTGGGGGGCTGTTTGACAGACCCTCACACTGGAGCGTGCTGGTGATTTTCCTATGCACTCTTATATTATGCTATGGTTAACCCCTGCAGAGCCTGTCTAATTACATTTATGCTATGTTTTACTCCTGTAGAGCTATTTTTTTTAAGCAAGGAAGATAAATTCACCAGTGACCCCCATATCACAGCTTCTTGGCCCCCAGTGAGTGTGCAGGCGTCATCTGCATACATACAGGAACTGTGCCGTCCTGTTTGTGGTCAGATACAGCGCTGCAGCCATTCACTAGCCTCAGGCATGTGGATGTGCCAGTTGCAGTTCCCTGGGTGACTGGGAATGCAGGGAAAACATTAAAGGGGTTCTCCACTTTTTTTATATTGCCGTATGCTCAGGATAGTTCATCAGTATAGCAAAAGCAGAGAATCCCGTTAAAGAGAGCTCAGCGCTAAAATAAGATCAGCAACCTCTTTATTCCTAGGGTCTCAGATGAGAAGAACCCTTTAGAATCTGCGCTTATTAAGTACTAGAGGTGCTCTCCTCTGTGGCTGGGCATGCACATTAGAAATGTGGCATGTTCGGCCGACCATCTAAGGCTGCTTTCACACCTGCTCTTTCCCTTTCCGGTATTGAGCTCCGTCATAGGATCTCAATACTGGAGAAAAACGCTTCAGTTTTGTCCCCATTTATTGTCAATAGGGACCAAACTGAACGCATTCCGTTCCCATAATGCATACAGAAGCGTTGCAAGCAGCATTTTTCTGTCCGTGATGTGCTTCACAAGTATGGGAGGATCGGGAGAGAGAGCTGTGAGCTATCTAATGTATATTATGTATATTATTTTCCATACACAGTTGCAGGAGATGTAATCTTGACTTTTAGTAGCTTTTGTTAAGTGTCAGTTATTTAATGTGTAAAGTCAGAGATTGCTGCATCTGTACCCCTCATTATTTTCATGCTTTTCCTGATGACATCCCCCCCTCGTGTTATCCTTATGCTTTGCCCCTTAAATGCCCATGTTAAGAGGTCTTTACCACTGCTGGAACAGATTATGCTAACGAGCATTGGTATGAACGCTCATTAGCGATGACCTGCCTGGATAGAGGTGCTGCTGACTACCTGATGAATGAGCGAAACACTGGTTCATCGGGTAATCGCATAAGGCTACGTTCACATTAACGGTAATATTTTCCGGTATTGAGATCCGTCATAGGGTCTCAATACCGGGAAAAAAAATGCTTCCGTTTTGTCCTCATTTACAATGAATGTAAAAATGTGAATGCATTCCCTTCTCATACCGGAGAGCAAACCGCAGCATGCTAATGGGATGAGGAGCAAGACTGATCCGTCGTGACCCACAATGTAAGTCAATGGGGACGGATCCGTTTTCTCTGACACAATAGAGAACAGATCTGTCCCCCATTAACTTTCAATGGAGTTCATGACGGATCCATATTAGCTATGTTACAGATAATACAACTGGATCTGTTCATAAACGATGCAGACGGATGTATTATCAGTAACGGAAGCGTTTTTACTGAACCCTGCCGGATCCAGCAATAACACTTGTGTGAAAGTAGCCTAATTCATGCGGTCACCTAAACAAAACTGAACAAAAACCGCTGCATGAAATGGTATTTGTCTGGCTAAAACCCGGCATTTATGCCAGAAAACCACTGGAGGCCGATCACCACTGGATGCCATTATAGTCAATGGGGATCCAGCCGTGATCAGCAATTTCCGTTTTTTTCTGCCGGATTTTTAATGCTGATGTGAATGTACCCTTAGGCTGGGTGCACATACTTTTGCAGAGCCGGACACAACTGATATATGTGAATAAGCCTGGCATCTACAGACCGATTAGTACCAGAAAGAAAAACTTTGCCTACGGCGTTTTTCTGTCCAGCTCTTTTTGACATCACAAGTGATACACCAGATAGAAAACTATGGGATCCGTTCTAACTTCAGTTTCCCTCTGGTGTTTTCTGCTGCACCAGACAGATGTGATGGGGCCCTGCACCCATGTACATGGCCATATTACAGGTGAGGTTAACCTGATCCTCATAGGGTTTGGTTTGTTCATAGGGCAGGCAGTGTGTAGCCGCTAACACCAGGTAGGTAGTGATTGACATTGTAACGTCCCCTGAACATATAAATCTGTTCAAGGAGATGGTCACTTTATTTCTCTGTCTCTAAAAGCAGAACTTGTATCCAAAAGTGAGGCTAGGCCGTCAGGGGGATCCGGAAGGGAAATGCTTCGGCTAGTTTCATCCTATCGCCAGGATGTTCCGGTAGAGGAGCAGCCTTCTGGGGTTCATCGTATCCAGCCGGATGCTACCTTTCCCCGCTGGAGCCCATTGACTATAGTGAGATCTGGCCTGTTTCTGGCAGTGGTATTAGGTATTTGTCTGGCCAAATCTCAGCACTAGTGGCGGAAACAAGCCAGGTCCCTTTATAGTCAATGGGGCCTGGCGGTGCTCCAGCAGTCTCCGGCTATTCCGGATGTAATGAACTCTCCACCGGAACAGCCTGCTGGAAAATGTTGGCGCTAGTGTGAACCTAGTCTTCCTCAGGAGAATCTGTTCAGTACACTGCAATATAGGTATTTATTTCATGTTGCTTATATAGTGCTAACAGATTCCATGGTGCTGTACAGATATTGCCAACTGAACTTGCACATCATTATTTTCCCAGATTTACTAATGTTTCTGTGCCTAGAATCTGTCTAAAAAGTTGTGCAAATTGGCGCAACTAGGGTTTCTACATTTTTTTTTTTCCAAATTGCTTTAAAAGGGAACAGGGCTTAGCAGGAAGGAGGCTTGGCTTCTTGGAAATGGAGTGCGACCTAAGATGCAACTTTTGCACCACAATTCTGGAGTAAAAGTGAATAGAATTAAAGGTACCTATACACATTAGTCTAGTTGATAAACATGGATGACTTCAACCAAAACGATCATACATCAGGTGAAATTTACAAACGGTCTCTGTAGTCGGCCAGTGACAGACCAAGATTGTCTGAAATTTGGACATTTTCATTTGATAGTCGGGTGAAAAAATCTTTCATTCAAAGAAAAGTTGTTTGTGTTTAAATGATATTTCTTGGAAAGAATGATCCCAGAAAGATCTTTCATCCGTCGTCTGGTTTCATTGAACATGTATGGCCATGTTGATTGACTGTAACAGCCAATATGGACTAAAATGTGTATGGTTGTGTCTGTCACATGGTTGTTTGCTCAGCTATCAACCTACTACTATCTAATATGTATGGCAGGATAGGACATCAATATCAAATTCCTGGAGAACCCCTTTAATGGTACAAATAGCATGACATGCGGTGCGATTTCCCCTGAATCTGATGTATGAGCCTGACCTAAGTTTATCTGTAATGCCAGTGGATGCCATCCTGGATGTTAGGGAGAGTGTCCAGGTTTCTGGTGACAGCAGGCAGAGATGAAAATGTGCCCCCTATACTTAAGTATTGCCCGTTTCTTGTGAGATGTGGGAAGCGTTGTCTGGTGTAGTGTGGTGGATATTCCAGTAGACCTAGGCTCCATTTTGTTAGGTGCATATAGTAATACATGTTTTATGCATTCAGGGATACTGAGGAAGTCGTAATCCCAGAAGGGTTCATAGTGGATAATAAAATTTGTCCGTGTTGATAGAACAAAGGTTAGCTTCATACTTACCTGATTCCTGACCTGCAGCTCTCAGGTCTCCCCCTTCAACATCTGGTTTGTCACAGGTCATGGGGGAGATGCCACTGCTGCAGGGCTACATGACCTGCGTCAAACCAGACGTTGATGCGGGAGGCCTGAGAGCTGTAGTGGCACCGGGGGAGTAAAGTTGCAGGAACTCAGCAGTTGAGATTGGGTAAGTATGATTCTGGCCACGCTGGGGTTTCTGAAGAGCCCCCAGGGTGAACAACCCCTTTAAGTAATCTATAGACAAATCTGCTTTTGGAAAATGTTTCTGCTTGATACATATTGATGGCATTGTTAATCTACTGCATTCACTTAAATCTTCTGTTTGAATGAAGTTTTGGAAATGCTATTCACATTGTACTGTATTGGAATTTTGGTGAGAATCTGCCTTGAAGATCCACAGTAAATCTACATGTGGCCTTAAAATATTTCAGCTCTGCGCCTCATGTCTTTAGGCTGCATTCACACATATGTTTCATCATGCATTGTGTTTGGTTTCTGAAGTTTTTTCCATGTTTTTAAATTCAGTGGGAATTTTTTTACTAGTGCACAGCATACTCTGGGACTGTCATTTCTTATGGATCCATAGGCAACCTTTGTAACAAAAACTGGTGCACGTTTCATGGCGTCATTTGATTGTGAGCCAAAACACAGAACAGATACAAATCTTTCCGTTGCACCATCTCTCTTTGGAAGCTTCATTCTTAGCTTTGGCTCCCAATTAGGCTAGGGCTCCACGACGACGTGTGACAATGTCGCGCAACAGTTTTTATAATGCAAGTCTATGGTGTCGCACTGCGACGCGACAGTCGCAGAAAAACCCATCTTGGAGCATGTCACAGTGCGACACCATAGACTCTCATTATAAAAATTGTCGCGTGACATTGATGCGGCAAAATGTCGTTGTGTAGCCCTAGCCTTACTGAATGTAATCGGGAAGCGGCTCCTCTGACAAGCTGGCTGCATTGTAGTGCTTTATAAAGCAGTGGGTTCCTATCAGACTGTGGGTCTCTTGTACTGTACTCACATGATGATGTAAGTGCAGTACAGTAGACGTGCGGTTAGATAGGAACTCGCTGTATTCTATATGACTCTGATGCAGTCAGTTTGTGTCAGACGAGCCACCATCGGTCCAGGAGGTGCAGCTGACAAGTACCTTTTTTCTGAGACTGCACATGATTGTGCCCTTTTTCTGAGTTTGCTTATGATATATATTAATAATGATGATATTTTTTATTTTATAAATTTTTTAAATTATTTTTTATTTATTTTTTTTGCCTCAGAAGCATTTAGTATTTATTTTTAGGTAAAAAAAAAAAAGTGTGGCTGTGTGCCACGCTCACCCCTTCTTTTCCTGCTCAGTAGTTGGGTGCATCTAATTTATGACGCAAAAGTATGGTCTAAAGTAACCCAAGTAGGATTGTCTACTGTCTAGCAAGAAGTGTGTGAGCTGCTGGGGGAAATTAGTTGCGTCTTCTGATTGGTCTAAGTCAGTGGTTCTCAACTCCAGTCCTCGGGACCCACCTGCCAGTCAGGATTTAGGAATATCCCACAGAATGAATACCTGTGGTAAGTCCTGATGGATGGACGCTAATTATATCAGCTGGTCTAAACTAAGGAAATCCTGAAAACCTGACTGGCAGGTGGGTCCCGAGGACTGGAGTTGAGAACCACTGGTCTAAGTTTATGCTATTAGGCAATGTTAGTAACTATGGGGGGAATTTATCATTAGGAAAATATTTGAAGTCAGTTTTGCTTCAGTCTGTGTTGGAGTACTTTCTGCCACATTTATCAAACGTCACAGGTTGTTTGATAAATGTGGCTTTTCCTTAAACCTAACACTTCTGTCTAGAGAAGCTACTCCACTTTTCCTACTCCACCCTCCTACTGGAGTGAGATTGCGACTATTTTGCGACTTTTTTTTAAAAAGTCGCAATGATAAATCTGGAGTGAAACTCATTAACATGGCTAACCACACCCACTTTTCCACCCATATTACAAACTGGAGTGAGTGGTGTACACATGCAAAAAGTCGCAAAAAAATGCGCAAAAAAGTCGCAAAAGCCCTATCGTGCGACTTTTTGAAGACAGAATTCTGGAGTGAAGGTGTGATAAATCAGGGCCTATGTCTTTGGTTTTGTTTTTTTTAATGCTTGTAAAAATAACCTTTAGCTGGAGCTAAAACAACCAAAATGCTATAAATATCTTATTATAGAATTTTAGCTAATATCTGACCGAAGAGTTTTGGACAGAAAAAAAACAAATGGAAAACGCTGCTATACACATTGCATACCACTGACCTTATATTCTTTCCATTTGTGTTCAGTCCTTCATGAGGCTACCAAAACTGAACAAAAAAGTGTATTGAAACCTACATGTGTAAGTCCAAACTAAGACTACTTTCTTTCTGCGTTCTGATTGGAAAAGGATCCGTTCAGAATGCGTCAGTTTTGCTTCAGTTCAGTCAGCATTCCGCTTTGGAGGCGGACACTAATACGCTGCGTGCTGCGTTTTGGTGTCCACATGACGAAACAGAACCAAACAGATTTTTCTCAGACACAATAGACAGATCCGTCCCCCGCTGACTTTCAATGGAGTTCATGACGGATCAGTCTTGGCTATTTAACCCCTTCCCGACCGGCGCTGTACATGTACGGCGCTCAGGCGGTGCGGGGACATGAAGCCCGCTCGCGGGTGCGGCGGGCGTCATGGCCAGCAAGTCTCTGCTGTTTCTAACAGCAGAGACTTGCGGCTACTTACCGCCATCGGCGGCGTCTTCCTATGGGCCTCTCTTTTCTTCTGGGCCCCTCTGATGGCTTCCGGTGGCGTCTGTACCCGGAAGCAGTTTGCTTCCGGGTGATGTACAGACGACCCGATTGGCCAATCGGGCCGTCTGTACACGTTATGAAAGCTGTAATCCTCGCTGGTGAGTGCAATTCTTATTCTGGCCACTAGATGGCAGGCCAGGATAAGAAATGAGCAATCATGAGTTTTAATTCAAGATTAAAAATCAGAGATTGCTCATAGTGAAAAAATTAAAAGTACAATATATTAGATTATATTTGAGCTTTCAAATAATTAAAAAAATTTTTTTAAAAAATGTTAAAAAATATATAAAAAATAAAAAAATATAAAAGTTTAAATCAATATAAATACCTAAATAACAATAAATATAGACCTCATGGGTATCACCGTGACCGAAAACGCCCGTACTTTTAAACTAAAAAAAAAAAATTCCAATACGGCGAATTGTGTGGCGGAAAAAAGCGTCCAAATGGCGATTTGACGTTTTTTGTCACTTTTCTTTTTCTAAAAAAAATTAAATAAAAAGCGATCAAAAAGTCAGACACACCCCAGAATGGTATCAATAAAAACTTCAGATCGCCCCGCAAAAAATGAGCCCCCATACAGCTCCGTACACATAAATGCCAAAAAGTTATCGGGGTCAAGATATGACGACCAAAAAAAAAAAACAACAAAACAACCAACTTTATCATTTTTTTATCACTATCAAAACACAAGAAAAACTAAACATGTTAGGTACCGCTGGATTCGTACTGACCTGTAGAATGAAAGTAACTGGTCAGTTTTAATAAACAGCGAACGCCGTAAATAAAAAACCCGGAAAACTGTAGCGGAATAGTGGTTTTTTTGCAATTTCACCCGATTTGGAATTTTTTTCCCGCTTCCCACTACATCATATCCAATAATAAATGGTGGCATTTGAAAGTACAACTTGTCCCGCAAAAAACAAGCCCTCATACAACTATGTGAGCAGAAAAATAAAAAAGTTATGGCTGTATGAAGGCAAGGAGCAAAAAACGAAAACGCAATACCGAAAAACCTCCGGTCGTGAAAGGGTTAAAAGATAATACAACTGGATCCGTTCATAAAGAAAGCAGGCGGTTGAATTATCAGTAACGGAAGCGTTTTTGCTGATCCATGATGGATCCAGCAAAAACGCTGATGTGAAAGTAGCCTAAGGCTACTTTCAGCTTTTGCTTATTATTTTTCATCAGTATTTGTGAGCCAAAACCAGGAGTGGAGCCTATAGAGAAAAAGTACAGGCCCACGAAAAAGTAACCCACCTCCAACCATAGTTTGACAAGATGAACAAGCAAGTGGGTTGTGGTTTTTAATTTTTTATTTAATTTATTTTTACCCATAAGTCACAAAAGATGCTGAAAGTGGTCCCCGTTCACATCTATGCATCTCTGGGCACGTCAGATTATGTTGGCTAATACGGCTTGCAGCTCTTCAGCAGTGATGCTGCAGAAGAAACATGTCCTGCTTTTTCCAACAAGATGGGACAACATTCCACACCTCACAGAACTCACTGGTACGGGTTCATGAACTGTTTACGGAGGAGCAAAGTGTGAGCAAGGGGTCATGGCCACCACGTTCTCCAGACTTGTCCACGTGTGATTTTTATCTGTGGAGAAATTTAAAACAGAAAGTGTCCGCTAACATCCACATCCTGGATGAACTCAAGGAAAACCTCTCAAACACTATCCGCAGCGTCACAAGCTGTCAACATAATCCGACCTGCCCAAAGATGCTTAGACATGAACAGGGACCACTTTCACCATCTTTTCTGACTTGTAATTAAAAAACAAAACTATCCACTCGCTCGTTCATCTTGTCATAATATTATCGTTGGAGGCGGGCTACTTTTTTATGGACCACCCTGTATAATAGAAATGTGTGCCTTTTCTGTGTTTGGGGCCCAGTCCTGGTTTTGGCTTCCAAATACTGATCATGTGAAAGTGGCCTTAAAGGAGTATTCTCATCTTAGACAATGGGGGGCATATCGCTTGGATATGCCCCCATTGTCTTATAGGTGCGGGTCCCACCGCTGGGACCCGTATCTATATTGAGAACGGAGGGGGAAGCTCTGCTCCCCTGCTGCTCCCATAGAAATGAATAGGAGCGCATGCACGGCTACCGCTCCCATTTATTTCTATGTAGCCAACGGAAATAGCCGAGCCAGCGCTTGGCTATTTTTGCCTGCCCCATAGAAATGAATGGAGGGCGGCTGCACATGCGCAGTGTGCTCGCCTTCACTTTGGGGGCTCCGTTCCCGGTATAGGTGCGGGTCCCAGCGGTGGGACCCACACCTATAAGATAATGGGGGCATATCCTAGTGATATACCCCATTGTCTAAGATGAGAATAACCCTTTAAGGGAAGGGTATTCTCTAGAGTTGAGCGAACGTGCTCGTAACAAGCACTGTAGTGCTCGGATCCCCTGTGCTCGCATGGCCACAGGCATCCGGATCCGTCCTCACCCGACTGTAAGTCAATGGGGACGGATCCGTTTGGTATGACACACGAGTGTGTCATACCAAACGGATCCGTCCCCACTGACTTGCAGTCGGGTGAGGAGGACTGGTCCGGATGGCTGCGCCCATGCGAGCGCAGGGGATCCGAGCGCTACAGTGCTTGTTACGAGCACGTTCGCTCAACTCTAGTATTCTCCCATGTTGCGCGTCTGCTGCAGATTTGCTGGCTCAGTTTATAAGAGGTGGGACCCGCACTTATCAGACAATGGGTGTATATAGTAGCGATATGCTTCCATTGTATGAGATGGGAATAGCCCTTTAAATCTGTGCCCGTTGCTGCTTTTAACACTATTAGCATATCCATAGTCGTATGAGAGGTGAAATATTAATGGTAAAGCTGACAATGTAGTGAATGCAGAGGTGTCAGCATTGCTTTCACACGCCCGCTTTCTATTATTCCAGTAATTAGCCCACTATCTTCTGGTAATGAGTAAATCTTGGCCCTCGGTCTGAAGCATCTGTGCACCCTGTCCACAGTAAGCAGTGCAGAAATCTCTATATGAAAGTCATTTAAAGGTCAGCCAGCAGACAGATGTAAACAGCAAGTCCTCTCCCCCGAGCCTGCAGTCTGCCCGTACAGTAAGGTGTCACACAGGACTAAATTTAGTCACCAGTCATGTAATGTATACTGTGCCGGTGGAAGGATGAACATTCAAGAAGAAAAGCCTGTAGTCAGTAATAATCAGTATCTCCTCTAAAAATGTCCACAAGCTCTTAAAACAAAGGTAGGGAGTTGTTTTGGCTCTCAAAGTTTCATGTAATACATTTATTTTGCAGACATTCAATAAAATGGTCAATTAAAACCGCAATACAATAATAACACACATAATACAACCTAGAAAAGCATAAAGCATTATGCAAATTCTATAAATGGTGTCCGTATATTAGAATACTAGGATGCAGTCGATATCTTCTAAAGGCCACCGGCACACAACCAGTCCGCAAAACACAGATACCAGCCGTGTGCCTGCCGCCCTTTTTTATTTTATTTTCCACCCCCTGTAGAAATAACCAAATATTACAAACATTAGCCAAAATCAGTGGATTTGTGGCCTACACAGATCTAATCAGCATGACCAGCTTTTTCTGGGTGTATAGTGCCACACTTTTGCCTTGTCTAGGCCTCCAATAGTACAGTTGTGTTCCTATTAACCCCTTCACCCCCAGCGCCGTACATGTACGGCGCTGGGGCGATGCGGGCACATGGCGCCCGCTCGCGGGTGCGGCGGGCGTCATGGCCGGCAAGTCTCTGCTGTTTCTAACAGCAGAGACTTGCCGCTACCTACTATATCGGCGGCGTCTTCCGGGTTGACTAGATGCCGTGATCACACGTGATCACGGCATCTAGTTGCGGCTAAACCCGGAAGCGTTCGCTTCCGGGTGGTGTACAGACACCCCGTGTGGCCAATCGGGGTGTCTGTACACCATATGAAAACTGTAATCCTCGCTGGTGAGGATTACAGTTTTCAAAGTGCAATTCTTATTCTGGCCACTAGATGGCAGGCCAGGATAAGAAATGAGCAATTCATGTCTTTCTGAGTCTATAAAACCCAGAATTGCTCATAAAGAAAAAAAAAAAAAGCCACAATATATAAGCCCATATTTGAGCTTTCTAATAGTAAAAAAAAATTTAAAAAAAAAGTTAAAAAATATATAAAAAATAAAAAAGATGTAAAAGTTCAAATCACCCCCCTTTCCGTATAAGTAAAAAATAAATACCTAAATAACAATAAATATAGACATCATGGGTATCATCGTGACCGAAAACGCCCGTACTTTTAAAATATAAAAAAAAAAATTCCAATACAGCGAATTGTGTGGCGGAAAAAAGCGTCCAAATGGCGATTTGCCGTTTTTTGTCGCTTTTTTTTTCTAAAAAAAATTAAATAAAAAGTGATCAAAAAGTCATACACACCCCAGAATGGTATCAATAAAAACTTCAGATCGTCCCGCAAAAAATGAGCCCCCATACAGCTCTGTACACATAAATACCAAAAAGTTATAGGGGTCAAGATTTGACAAGGAAAAAAAAAAAAAAAAAGGGCAACTTTCTAATTATTTTATCACTATGAAAACGCAGGAAAAACTATACATATTAGGTATTGCCGGATTCGTACTGACCAGTAGAATGAAAGTAACGGATCAGTTTTAATGCACATCGAACGCTGTAAATAAGAAACCCGTAGAACTGTAGCAGAATAGCGTTTTCTTTGCAATTTCACCCGGTTTGGAATTTTTTTCCCGCTTCCCACTACACCGTATGCAATAATAAATGGTGGCGTTGGAAAGTACAACTTGTCCCGCAAAAAACAAGCCCTCATACAGCTATGTGATCAGAAAAATAAAAGAGTTATGGCTGTTTGAAGGCAGGGAGCGCAAAACGAAAATGCAGAACCGAAAAAAGCTCCGGGGGTGAAGGGGTTAAAGGGGTTGTCCAGTTTGATTGTTTTTGTTTATTTACCCCCCAGCCAGTGGTACCTTGTAGAATTCCTACTCTTTTTCCCTGCTACTCCATTCTAGCTCTCTTTACTGGAATTCTGGTCCCCGTCTGTTAGTTTTGGCATGGTTATGTGTGTGACTGCAGCCTTTGACTGGCCTCAGCTCTTATGGTTCCCTGGCCGCTGCCGCCTCTGTGTGGCAGCAGTGTCCAGTTGCCGCAGGAACCAGGATGGCAGGGCGGCCCTTGCAGATGTCGGAGCCCCAGTCCAATGATGTGGTGTGCAGTGCTCCTGAACCTCAGGGCAGTAGCTCCGCCCGGCCTACCTGCACACCAGTGTGAGCTGTCTTTTTTTTTTTTTTTTTTTTTTTTTTTTTTAATTTTTATTTTTCAATTTTTATATCAAGACAAAGGGCAAGATAAGCACAAGGACACTATTGGTCCAAATAGAAGCCTTAGCACGGAGGCCCGGCTGAAATAAGCAAGTCATATACAATGGGTAGCATAGTAGAATATAACCCAAAGTGAGACTAAAATCTCACTTAAAACATAATAGAACCAAACAAAAACAGTGGAATGATAATACTTTCACATAAGATAATAATTATAGCCCATGAGGGCAAGAATGTTAAGACACCAAAAGCTAGGTTCCCCAGCATAGAAGGCATATGTCGAGGTTATGTTTCCTAAAAGATAACTCAATTATTCACCATAAATCCCCTAAACTGTATCCAAGGTTCCCAAATAGTGAGGAAACCCTTTCTATTGCGCAGTTCCCAGAAAGAAAGCTCTTCGAATCTGTAGATTTGTTCTACCCTGTTCTTCCACTGCTCTATTGTAGGGATATCTGAAGATCTCCAATATTGTGGGATAAGCAGCCTAAAAGCAGTGAGTAAGATGGAGAACAGGGCAGAAGTGCGTCCCCTACCTCCGGATATACCCAGACTGAGTAGGGCTGTCTCCATAGAGCAAGCATGAGAAGTTTTACAAATCTCATTGCTTTTCTTGAATATGAGTGTGAGCTGTCTTCTTCTGCTATAAAAGGCCGGCATCTTCAGGTGTTGGTAAATATCTTGTTCTCTGGCTCCCCCTACTGGTTCCTTGCATAGATAAGGTTTATTAGATGATCGCACAAAGTGAAAGTACCAGTCACTCAGCTAGAAAAATAGCCTTTTGTGACAGAATGCCTCAATATTTTTAATTAAGGCAAATTTAAAATGATTTTTTTTTTAGCCAAAAATTAGTAACTTGCCATCATAAAAAAAAAAATTGCCTCCGAAGGCGTACATAGCCTTTAAGGCCTCATGAACATGACCATAGGCCGTCCGTGCCCATATTGTGGACTGCAAACAGCCTGTGCGCAATATCCGGGCACTGGCCGTGTGCCCTCTGTATAATGGATGTGGACTAGAGATGAGTGAACGTGCTCATAACGAGCACTGTACCGCTCGGCTCCCCTGCGCTCGCATGGGCGCCGGCATCCGGATCCGTCGGGTGAGGAGGACGGAAGCGGCTGCCTGCGTCCATGCGAGCGCAGGGGAGCCGAGCGGTACAGTGCTCGTTACGAGCACGTTCGCTCATCTCTAATGTGGACCCATTGACTTGAATGAGGCAGCATTTCTGCCCACTGTTCACACATTGCATATGCGTTGCGGAATCTGCCGCACAGTTCAGTACAATGTTTTAACAAACCCCAATCACTCGCCGCACGCTGCAGTTTTCAGACATTCCTAATTGCAGACTGAAATCCTCGGCCATATCCAAACAGAAAATGTGGATGTCATTGCAGATTTTTAGCCCTGATTAACAATGAATCTGCCATTTAAAGGGGTTGTGCCAAGTTTATTAGTTATCCCTTCCACACTATAGGGCAGGGGTAGGCAATCTTCGGCACTCTAGCTGTTGTGAAACTACAACTCCCAGCAAGAATTCTCATAGAAATGAATGGAGCATGCTGGGAACTGCAGTTTTACAACATCTGGAGTGCGGAAGGTTGCAGATCCCTGGTATAGGGGATAACTAGCTGATTGCTGGTGGTCCAAATGTTGAGACTCTCAGCAGTCCAGAGAACGGGGGTCCTGGTCCCCCATTCTGATGGAGCGCATGTGCACTGCCGCTCCATTCATTCTGTATGGGAGATCAGGTGATCGCCAAATACTGCGCTTAGTGATCTCCAGCTCTTCCGTAGAAAATGAATGGAGTGGCAGGGTGTATGCTTCACCTGTTGCTCCATGAGAATGGGATCGGTCGGACCCCTAGCGATCAGCTAGTTATCCCCTATCCTGTGGACAGATGATAACCTTTAAAGAAACAGTGCAGTTTCTGTACTGGTGAGTCGTTAGGTGCCCCCCATGGTGGATGTGAAGCACCGCTGGGGGTTATGTAATACAATGCTCCCCCTTACTAGATCCTGGCTTCAGAATGGAGCAGGTGGGCTGATGCTGGAGAGTGATGTCACCAGCCATGTCCGCCCACTCCATTCACGTAGACTGTACTGACTTGTTTGTAGAAAGAAATACAGCGATGAGTTCCTGGAAAGCCTAAGCTTTGGTAAAAAATGAGCGGAGGTACAAAGCAGTATGCTTGTAGATTCAACCTGGCCATTTTCCTTGGCATATTACTGGCACGCGCCAAGGGTTCCTCACAGTATCTCAGCAGAGATGGCACAATTCAGTCAGCTTGCTTTCCCCAAGCAGCCGTGTATCTTCTTTGGCCTATATCTGCGGTCATAAAGCTGCCCGTCCATGTGTAACCCTGACCTAGTCCAATTAGTGTGACCCAATTCCCCCACTGCTTGCCCCCTTAGGGCTCGATCACAGGTTTAGTTTTTATTGTGACCATGTGGAGCAGGGGGACAGCCGTAGTGGCTCCCAGTGGTTCTCCAGCAGTCTCTCTTTACTGCACAGATAATGGGAGTAGTAGTTCATACAGCAGCAAAAGGCACGGTTTTGAGGTATCCCACAGGGTAGGATTCTCGTGTAATTGTGTATAGGCAGCAGCAATGATAGTAGTAGTAGTCCTCCCCGAGTCTCACTCACTAAACACTTTGCAATCTTCCCAAATAACCACAGGAGTGCAATTCTCAGGGGCGTAGCTATAGGGGGTGCAGAGGTAGCAGTCGCTACCGGGCCCAGGAGCCTGAGGGGGCCCAAAGACTCTTGTGCTGCATAAGAAGACACACAGAGCACTAAGGGAAGGGGGGCCCAAGCTGAACTCTTGCACCAGGGCCCATGAGCCTTTAGCTACGCCCCTGCAGTTCCCAGGCTGAGGGGCACAGATCTTTTATTTCTTTTTTTAACTGTATTTTAATTGGTTATAGAAGACATTTTATACCGTCATAACAGTATGGTTACATAAGTTGTCATTACAGGTCAGGTATATTAACTAGCTGCAGTTACAATACCTACTACTAGTTTAAAGTGGTGTGAGGGTGGAAGATCTTAAAATTCAGATGGCCAGTCCATCTCAAGGTGTGGTTGGTTCAATTAACCCTTTCCACAAGAAGTAAAGTTTTAATGGTAGCTTACTGCCTGAATCCTGTGCACAGCCTTGATGGTTCTAAACCAGGCATCCCCAGCCTGTTGCAAAACTACAACTCCCAACATGTCCTGATAGCTGTAGGCTGTCTGGGCATGCTGGGAGTTGTAGTTCTGCAACAGCTGGAGGGCTGCGGGTTGGGCATCCCTATTCTATACCTTCTGTGGATGTCTTGTTCTATTTTTTTGCGGTGCGGAAAGTCGGATGCAGATCGCCGACCCCATTGAAGTGAATGGGTCCGCGATCTGCATGCAGAAGCACCACGGTAGGTGCCCGTGCATTGCGGACCGCAGTTCATTTGAACAAGCCCTAAGGGTTAATCCCATCTAGCGCTATGCTCCCTCTGGCTGAGGTGAGACAACCCCTTTAGGTCACAACATTCATCTTTTAGCAAACCGCCTTTAGCAGTGCCCCTCTGGGTTCATTGTAAAACCTGCAGGGAGGTCTGCTGTGCTGGAGGGACACAGAACTTTCTCTGCTGGGACCACATACCACTAGATGTCAATGGCACTGACTGGTGAGATTGGTATCTACTTGCCCTTGATTGCGCTGAATGAACAGCCCATAACCACCAGTCAGATTACATAGCTCATATTCCTGAGGGGGTGAGCCGGCTGGTTGCTATGGGTAGCGGCTGCTATCTGCCGGTGTCGCTGCTGCATGGAGAAGGGACCGCCACCACTCAGCAGGTCAGTAGTTGCGGGAGCGTCACGTGACGTTTGGCGGGCGGGGCTGCAAGAGCTGGTCTCGTCATAATTTTGCCTTTGGCTCGGGGAGGGGGACTGACGTTTGGCTGTGCGCGGGCACGTCACGTACGCGCTCCCCCTGTGTTGTGAATAGGGGAGCAGGACGTTGTGTGTCTTAAAGTGACAGAGACCGGAGCCTGGGTGCGTGCTGCTAGTGCCTGTACAGCGGCGCTACCCCGCATGTGGGGCTGGGTGGCGAGCGAGCAGCTGCTCCTGTGACCTCGCGTGAACCCGGCTCGCGGGGACAGAGACGGAGGAACCGGGTACGTTACTGAGACACCGTGCTTTGTCCGAGGCTTTCTGTTCTGAGCGCTCAGCTCCTCCCTCTGACATGTAAATACTGGTCACCTGGGTCACGTGTGGAGCGCGGCTACTCCCGGTGAGGGGGTGACCCTGTGGCGGGCACACGTGCTGGTCAGTGTGCGCTTGTTATTGTTGTTGCGCCGCCCCGGCCAGCCTCCCTCTCCCTTTGTGTCTCGGTGCTGTGGCGGGTCAGTGGACGGGTGAGTGCGGCTTGTGTGCTGCTGGGGAGGAGGCCTGAGGGGCTGCGCTCAGTCTGCGGAGAACACGACGAGCGCCTGGCTTTTTTCCTTTGTTGTTGCTTTGTTGTTTCCTGCCGAGCACATGGTGTGAGACTGGAGCCTGCTCTTAAAGCCACAGCCTGCTCCCATGTGGTCACCGTGCCATAGAGGTTCATGACCAGCCATGAGCATAGGGAAGGTACTGTTGGACGGGCACTTGCCTGCTCTTCTGGCGCCAGCATATGTTGTGATGCTTGTGCCAGTCATGACCTGAAGTACTGTGGTAATGTTAGAAAACCTGCTTCTTGTAGCATACCCCTCTGAACCCACTGCTTTATGTATAAGCTCCTTAACCGGCAGAGCATAATGGTCTAGACCAGGATTGGCGCCTGACTGTCATGACGTGATGTTGATAAGTCGGCTGGGTCCCATTGGAATGGATGACAACCCAAATGTCATCACTGTGACTTTGGTGTCATTAGAAGTCACAGGAGCATTGTCACAGAGGATACTACTTAAAGGGTCTGTCCTACAAAAATAAGGTCATCTATTTTGGATCTTGGGAGATGCTACTGTTTGGACCCACCACAATCCAGAGAATTTATTTTACTTCTACTCCGCAGTACTTTACAAACCCCAGAGCTCACAATCTATACATATGTCCTGAGAATGAGGCGTCTGTCCATTGAGACAGACGTAGCCAATACCATAGAAGTGACTTGCACAATACTGCTCCTTTTGGGGGGATCCAACTGATATTTATTACCTATCCTGTTAGGTGGTAAATCATTTTCATCAGATAATCCCTTTAAAGGGAATCTGGCACCACATACCTGGAAATAAAACCTCCAGCCAGTGTATATGTGTGCTCATCGATTGAAAGAAACGCACTTGGTCCCATGTTGATATTGCGCCGGAGAAATAAGCCTTTAAAGCTTATGTAAATGAGCCCTTAGGTGCAACAAGGGTGTTGCTCTTGCACCTGAAACTCCACTCACTTTCTTTTCACGCACCAGTTGAAACCCAGCGGTCTCACCGGAAACTCAGCAGATCCCTGCCGGGTCTCATTCTGGTCCGTGGGTGGTCTGGAGGTGAACAGCAGTGTCCTCGGCAGATGTGACACTAGCCTAGCCAGTTGGGCCTGTCATGCACTGCAGCTGTCTGTTGTGTGATGCATCTCGTACCACGTTGGGGCTTTCACGTATAATAGAAGCCACGATGCTGATGTGAACAGAGCCTTAGCAACTCGCTGGAGGACGCAGGGCTGTGGAGTCAGTAAGCTAAAGCCCCGACTCCAACTCCCGACTCGCAATCCAACTCAGACTCCCTCATACATGGCGCATATTTAAGTGATAACTTTAAACAAACTTTGCATAAATCAATAGTACAGATAAGTCATGACAAAAAGAGTTTGTAAGGCTACTTTCACACTGGCGGCAGGCCTGATCCGGCAGGTGAGGGGTGCTGCCGGATCAGGCCTGCCGCAGTGACATGTGTGGAGCCGGAACCGCGCTCCGGCCCCACACATGTCACACAGTACATACATACACATAAACATACACATATAGACAAACAAACACACATACATACTTACATGCTCCCGGCAGGTCTTCGGAGCGTCGGAGGGACAGGAAGGCTCGCACAGGTGATGATTCCCCACAGCGCCCTCTGCTGGGCGCCTGGTGGAATCGTCATCTGTGCGCGCCGTCCTGTCCCTCCGACGCTCCGAAGACCTGCCGGGAGCATGTAAGTATGTATGTATGTGTGTTTGTCTATATGTGTGTGTGTCTGTGTCTGTATGTGTCTATGTGTAGCCGGATCCGTAATGAACTCCATTGAAAGTCAATGGAGGGCGGATGCCTGGACCGGAGAGCAAACCGCAGCATGCTGTGGTTTGTTCTCCGGTCTGAAGACGGAACGGAATGCTTTCAGGAGCATTCCGTTGTCTTCAGTTCAGTTTTGTCCCCATTGACAATGAATGGGAACAAAACTGAAGCGTTTTATTCCGGTATTGAGCCCCTATGACGGAACTCAATACCGGAATTTTAAAACGCTAGTGTGAAAGTAGCCTAATATGTGTTTTACTAGATATCTTTACTCTGAACTTTCAGTATCAGGCTTCTCTGGGTACAGCTCACTAAGGGCCTGATGTATGAACACTGTCTAGGTCTAAGACTTTCTATCAGAGCTTCCCTTTCATTTCTCCAGAGCACTATATGAAATGAAAGGGGAGCTCTAATTGGTTTCTATGGGCAACAAAGAAACTTCTACACCTAGACAGTTTTCATACATAAGGCCCAAGGTGTTTTACATCAGAGGAAAAGCAAACTAAAACATAAAGCATACAGAAAGAACATGTGCTGGACAAGTGATTTATGCACAGTTTATTGAAAGTTTAGATATACTAAGAAGTACTTGCCTTAAAGGGCTTTTCTCAGCACATTGATTCACTGACTGACAGGCCTTTTGCACTCACTCTTGTCTCCTCAGTCTGTGTGTGTGGGGGGGGGGGTCTCCAGCAGTTATTAGCATATATTTTCTTCCTCTGACAGAGCAGGAGATTGTGATCTCTAACACAATTATGGGTAAAGCCATCCTTCTCAGTCCTCAATACATTTTGCTTACTGAGGTCACTACTGCTCTCAGTCAGATAACAGTCTTTCTGGTCTGCAGGTTACCATAGACACCTGTGTGCAGTCAGAGACCTGCTGAACTGTCTATAGCTCATGACTAACCACTGTATTTAGAAAATATCTTCTTTTAACTGTCCCTTTATGTTAAAAGGTAATCTTTGTAACTAGTGAGAAAACCTCTTTAATCCTGTTTTCTCTAGCAGATCTGAGATGAGTGTAGCCATTCCTTCCCAGTGCCTTTTTCCTCTGATCTGTAGCATCTACATGAAGGGCAGCACAGAGTCATCTCAACTAAAAGCCAAGATCCTTAGTTCAGGAATAGAACAGACATTTATAGGACATTTCATCATGTTCCCAAATTCTTATGAATATATATTCAGCACATACTGCATTGAACTAAATGTACCAATTTATTATATATTTTAGGAGTCGGAGTCCATTTTATAGCGACTCCAACTCCGTCTCCACCAAAATGGTCACCGACTCTGACTCCACAGCCCAGGGAGGACGTGGTCCATTTTTCTTCTTTTTCTGGAAAAGATAATGACTAGAGATGAGCGAACGTGCTCGTAACAAGCACTGTACCGCTCGGCTCCCCTGCGCTCGCATGGGCGCAGCCATCCGCTTCCGTCCTCCTCACCCGACGGAAGCGGCTGCCTGCGCCCATGCGAGCGCAGGGGAGCCGAGCGGTACAGTGCTCGTTATCTCTAATAATGACTTATCCTTATGAGAGGTCATCATTATCACATCAGTGGGGGTCCGAGTCCGGGCACCTCTGCCAATTAGCTGTTTCAGGGAGGCGCTGCATTTATCGGAGCTCTGAAGTGTGATGCAGGCTCCCAGCAGCTTTCCAAGAACAGCGCCTTACATTGTATAGTGGCAGTGCATGGTATTGCAGCTCAATGGGGCTGAGCTGCAACTAGGCCATGTGACTGATGTACAGTGATGCCATTGGCCTAGGAAGAGGCTGGGGCACTCTAACAGCTGATTGTCTGCTGTCCCATGTGTCGCACCCATGCAGATATGATACTGATGACCTATCCTGTGGATACATCATAAATATCCTGTCCTGGATGAATTGCAAAATTGAAACAGCATATTTAGTAGTTTGGGTAAAAGCTAGTGTGGAATGATTTGGACTGTGGTGTGTGAAAACATGACTGCTTCCCTTCAACCCCCTGAGCCCCAGGGAATTTTGCGTTTTCGCCTCTAATTTCCATTCACGTATGAGGGCTTATTTTTTGTAAGTCAGGTTGTACTTTCTAAAGGCACCATTGCATACGATGTAGTGAGAAGCTGGAAAAACAATGTAATTCCACCACAGTCATACAGGTTTTGTTTTTACAACATTCCTTATGTGATAAGTGACCTGTCACCAGAGGTCTCGCTACGTTTTTTTCAGAAGAGTAAAAATACTCCTCTGACCATTTTTGAGGAGTATTTTTACCCGAGGAGGAGTACGAAATCTGCGGTAATTAAAATACATAATACGCAGGCCTGCACTTGCTCACATCTGTGTTGGAGGCTGCATTTGGAGCCTCTGTTGCAGATTCTGTTGAAAGACCAGACAAAAAAGCCTTGTATGCAGGAGTTTTTTGTCTGGTAAAAAGACAGATCGCAAATGGAAACTGAACGGATCCCATTGTAGTCGGTGGAGTCTGTTCAGCTTCCCTGTGGGGTGACAGAAGGAGGGGGAGGTAGAGGGGCAGGGGGGGTCACTAGAGGGGCGACAGGGGGAGCAGGGTCACTAGTGGGGCGACAGGGGGAGCAGGGCCACTAGTGGGGCGACAGGGGGAGCAGGGCCACTAGTGGGGCGACAGGGGGAGCAGGGCCACTAGTGGGGCGACAGGGGGAGCAGGGCCACTAGTGGGGCGACAGGGGGAGCAGGGCCACTAGTGGGGCGACAGGGGGAGCAGGGCCACTAGTGGGGCGACAGGGGGAGGGCCACTAGTGGGGCGACAGGGGGAGCAGGGCCACTAGTGGGGGCGACAGGGGAGCAGGGCCACTAGTGGGGCGACAGGAGGAGCAGGGCCACTAGTGGGGGCGACAGGGGGAGCAGGGCCACTAGTGGGGCGACAGGGGAGCAGGGCCACTAGTGGGGCGACAGGGGGAGCAGGGCCACTAGTGGGGCGACAGGGGGAGCAGGGCCACTAGTGGGGCGACAGGGGGAGCAGGGCCACTAGTGGGGCGACAGGGGGAGCAGGGCCACTAGTGGGGCGACAGGGGGAGCAGGGCCACTAGTGGGGCGACAGGGGGAGCAGGGCCACTAGTGGGGCGACAGGGGGAGCAGGGCCACTAGTGGGGCGACAGGGGGAGCAGGGCCACTAGTGGGGGGGCGGACAGGGGCGGGGGAGCAGGGCCACTAGTGGGGCGACAGGGGGAGCAGGGCCACTAGTGGGGCGGACAGGGGGGAAGGGCAGGGGCCACTAGTGGGCGACAGGGGGAGCAGGGCCACTAGTGGGGCGACAGGGGGAGCAGGGCCACTAGTGGGGCGACAGGGGGAGCAGGGCCACTAGTGGGGCGACAGGGGGAGCAGGGCCACTAGAAGGGGAGGGCTGGGTTATTAGTGGGGTGACAGGAGGAGGGGGGGCAGAGAACTGGGAGACTGGACAGAACCATGGTTGGGGGAGGGGGAAAATCACTCACTTGAAGATGGACAGCTTTTCACTGCCACAACTCTCCCATCCCTCTCCACCTGGGGGACACAGGCTGGAGGCAGCTCTTCTCCCAGGCACCAGTGACATCAGTCCACGGCCCTTTACCTCTCCAGCGGCCCTGTTTTGTTCCCCAGGGTCCATGTTCTGCGCGCCCGCTCTCCTTCCAGCCTCGGGAGCAGGCCCCTCCTCCTTCCAGCTCCCGCCGGCTTCCTCTGCCTCACCCGATGTGTATTTCTCTGGTGCACCAATAACAAAGCTCCTTGCTGTAAGGAGCTTTGTTATTGGTTATTTCAGGCACCGGCAGCATTGCTGTGCTGCCTGTGCCGTTCACAGCGCTCACTGCGCTGATGAAAAACTGGGAAAAGTCTAAGGCGTAGTGGTACGCCTTAGACTTTTTTCAGGGAGTAAAATTGCCTGAAAACGCGTCTATGACGCATTTTTATGCGTTATTGCGACCTCTGCCTGTCACTTATTAATACAACTATACCATTATATAGTTTTTCTTGTGTTTTAATACTGAAAAAAAACTTTAGAAAAATCTTTTCACCCCTTTGACTTTTTTAGGCCTCATTCACGTGAACGATACGAATTTGTTTTGTCTGCGATTGCGTTCAGTGTTTGTTTTTTTTCCGTGCAATCCGTTTTGATGCGTTTTCCCCATTCACTTCTATGGGGCCAGGGCTGCGTGAAAAACACAGAATATAGAACATGATGCGATTCTCACACAACACAGAAGTGATGCATTATAAAAAAACGCTCGTACACAGACCCATTGGAATGAATGGGTCAGGATTCTGTGCTGAATGGGTCAGGATTCTATGCGCTCACTTCATGCCTTGCACCCATGCAGAAAACTCACTCGTGTGGCTGTATAGAGGCTGTATATAGTTACATCTATAAAGCTGTTTGAGGGCTCATTTTTGTGGAATGATCTGTATTTTCTGTTTATCTTTTGGATTGTCTATGACTTTTTCGTCACTTTTTGGTCAATTTTTTTTGGGGGGAGGGGGAATAAAGAAAAGAAAAAATGGTGAATCTGCTGTCGGGGAAATACATTTATATTTTAACAGTTTGGGCGCTTTGGGGCGCATCGATACCCATCATGTTTTATTTTAATTCTAGGTAAAGAGGGTTTTTTCCGTTTTACATTTCATTTTATATTTATAAACCTTTTTTTTTTATTTTTACTTTTTCTAGCTTCACCTAAGGTGCTAGAATATGCAAACTTCATATAGCTTTTAGCTTACATTGCAATAAATTAGCGCTGCATTGTAAGGTCCATAGGAATTCCACCTCAGTGAGGTTAATTCCAGGTTTATTCAGAGAGACCCAGTGCATCTGAGCGAACAAACGGCATCCTCCGATTTCCATGCAGGGGAGCCGTTCCAGTCCCTGAAGCACAGCACTTCTGCGTTTTCAGCACTCATGTTTGACCATGGCATCTGACAGGTTAAATTTCTGTGATTGGTGGTGTTGCCAATTGTAGACTTTAGCCCAGAGTCTCTACTGTTTAAAACAGCAGAAAACCAGCAGCTATGGCGCCCTCTCTATTCACAAGCGGGCACCATATTTAAAGGGCATCTGTCAGCAGATTTGCACCTATGAAACTGGATGACCTGTTACATGTGCACTTGGCAGCTGAAGACATCTGTGTTGGTCCCGTGTTCATATGTGCCTGCATTACTGAGAAAAAATATATGCAAATGAGCCTCTAGGAGCAATGGGGCGTTGCTGTTACACCTAGAGGCTCTGCTCTCTCTGCAAATGCCGCATCTTCTGCACTTAGATTGACAGGCCAGGTGTGATGATGTTTTCATTGCTCAGTCCTGTCAGAGTGCAGAGGACACAGCAGTTGCAGAGAGATCAGAACCTCTAGGTGTAATGGTAACGGCCCTGTTGTTCTTAGAGGCTCATTTGCATATATTATAATTTCTTTTGTCTCAGTAATGTGGGCACATATGAACATGAGACTAACACAGATGTCTTCAGCTGCCAAGTGACATGTAACAGGTCAGCCAGATTCATAGCTACATAGATGGCCTTTAAAATGAAGACTTCTGTACATGTATGGCGCTGGTCGTCAAAGGGTTAATAAATATCCACTATAATGTTGACTGCATGATATACAGAAGGTGTTGTGTACCATGTGTACCAAAATCCATAGTGGTCAGAAACTGATGCAGCGTTGCAATAGAAATTGGAGTCATTAATGCATACAGCTCCATCTACAGTTTATTGGGATTGGGTCAGACTGTGGCATGTGGGCTGACTGCCCCACTAATTCTGAGCCATTGTAGATGAAGATTATATCCTTTTCAGGTAAGGCTACTTTCACATTAGCGTTTTTATTCCAGTATTGAGTTCCGTCATAGGGGCTCAATACTGGAATAAAATGCTTCAGTTTTGTCCCCATTCATTGTCAGTGGGGACAAAACAGAACTGAAGAGCACAGAATGCTCGTAAAAGCGTTCTGTTCCGTCTCCAGACCGGAGAGCAAACCGCAACATGCTGCGGTTTGCTCTCCGGTCTGGGGCTCCGCACCAAGACGGATCCGTCATGACCCCTAATGCAAGTCAATAGGGACGGATCCGTCCTCCATTGACTTTCAATGGAGTTTGTGACGTATCCGTCACCTTGCTTTTTCCCTGTCAGCTCCCTCCAGCAGGGGGCGCTGTTACACAGCTGTCGTTGACAGCCGCAGGAAGGATGCGGGGAAGAGCTGGAGCCGCGGAGAGCCCGGGAGGGAGCACAGGAGGCGGCCTCAGCACAGTATACATATAAGGCTCCATTCACACGTCCTGTTTTTCTTTCCTGATTCGATCCTGATTTTTTCAGGACCCATTGAAATGAATGGATCCAGATCAGGATCGAATCAGGAAAGAAAAACAGGACGTGTGAATGGAGCCTAAGTAAGTAACCCACCTACAAATACACAGAAACTCACATCTGTGCAGAGGAAGGGCTGAACGTTGTTGATAAAGACAAATTAATAAAATGACTTGTACCCACAAAATGAGTAGAATGCAATAGTAAAAAAATGCCCTCTAAGGTTGCCATAGCATTTAAAGAAGAACTCCCGCAAAAAAAATTTATTCTCTGACCTGTTAGAAAGGTACATGATATAATCTGTAGTGATTGTCATTTTCTTATCAGAGGCTGAAATTGAGTTTCCCCTCTCTTCTTATTGTAGCTGGGTCATGTGACCAACTCTCTGACCTCCAACTGACCCAGGACAGCAAGCCAGTAACTGCTCTATTCATTCCTATGAGACTGAAAGTGAGGCTCCAATAGGAATACATAGAGAATTAGACTTCCTGTCCACACATAAGTCTGTGTGTGAGTTGGTGAGTCTAATTGCTGGTCACATGACACAGATAAGAAACTTCAGGATGATATAAGTCAAATTAAGCTACTGGTAAGAAAATGACATTCACTACAGATTACATCATGTACATTTCTAGCAGGACATGGAATAACATTTTTTGCGGGAGTTCTTTAAGTGCTCTCAAGCCTGAGCATAGTTCTCATTGGTTCACTCAGGATGATCAAAGCAGGCTGCTATATTGGCATTTTAGTTACCGAGCCCACTGACATGGTATCTTTTGATTCCGTAGGAAAATTGAAAATTCAGTTGGGCAGATTTACCAGTGCTATAGATCAGTGCTCAAACTGTGAAGTGCGCCTCATTGGTAAAGCCAGGTTTGGGCTGTCAGTTGACTACTTTGGCAGGGCATGGTAGCCAGTGGCTCCCTGCCCTGCTTTTCACCCTCGTAGGCCACTAGGCCTGAAGCCCATGAGAACACATAACACAAGTGATGTGATGACGTCTTCGTGACTGCTTGTGCTAGGCCGCAGGCAGTGCAGGCCGCAAGAGACCTGTGACCGTGGAGCAGAAGTCAAGTGAGTATTTGATTTATTTTTTATTTTCTTTAATGACTCCAGCCCCCCTCTCTTCGACCACACAGAGAGCATGTAACTGGGGGAGTTATATCTGGAGGCAATCCACTCTGGGGAAGCATATTCCTATTTGAGCCTCTGTAGGAGGGCATAATACTACTGGGGGCACTATATAAGAGAATACTATAACTATTTAGGGCACTACTTGGTACAATTATTTTGGGGGTGCTGGGTGAGCACTATTACTATTGGGGGCACTGCTTCAAACAATTATTTTTGGAAGCACTGCTTGTGCACTATTACTGTTGGGGCACAATCTACTTGCTGAAATTATTTATCTGGCACTTGAAGGGAATCTGTCACCAGTGACCTCACTATCAAACTGTATCTGCCACAGATGTACGTTAGAGAAGTCTGACTGGTTGTGAGTGGTAATCCCTGTACAAGCAATGGTAGATAGCTGAACTCACTAATATCCCATAGGTTGTGGTACCAGTTGCATGTGAAGATCCAATGAGCAGGATGCAGACGAAGATGCTTTGGTAGTTTATTGAAGATTTACATATGGAGGACATTAGAGGTCAAAAACGAATGCTCTCTCCAGCTCTGTGTCTGTTGCAGGAGAAGGCAACAGAGGAACTGAGAAAAACAGGAACTGATGTCGCAGAAAGCAAAGGCATATGGGAATTACATTATACATTCAGAACCTATAACAAGAATGACCACAGGGTGGCAGCATTGCATAACATCATTATACAACAACAGAAATAGGCAATAATGATAATGGAGAAAATAAATGCTGGGACAGCACAAACTGTTTGTATAGACACACCGCTGTGGTTCATCTGGTTAAAATGTTCCTTTGGTAGATCAGAGGCTCAATTCCTTTTTTTTTTTTTCTTAATATGAGATTAGGCCTTTGGTGCAATGAGGGCATCACTATTGCACTTGTTGCACCCATGCTCCACTCATTTCTGTGCCCATCCCCTCCCTCATCCTGTCAGTTATAGCAGAAAAGAAGGGGCAGGCCACAGAAATGAGTGTTGGGTGCAACAAGAACAATGGTGACATCCTCATTTCACCAAAGGCCCAATTTGCATATTAAGGAAAAGTATAATAACTCAAACGTAGCCTCGGATCAATCAAAGGAAAACTGTGTCTTTATCAGATAAACCAGACCTGTTTGTCTGTTCAAACAGTTTGATAGGGAGGTCGCTGGTGACAGATTCCCTTTAACGCCCCTTGCAGACGAGCATGTGTCACGCACGGAATCTGCATCACAGCCCCTGGCCTGAACTCCTGGTACTGACAGGGTTACATAGCATTATACTGATTTATGATGCTATGTAACCCTTACAGTTCTGGAATGTGTTGGATAAGACTAACAGCATTATGTCTGTGTTATCCAACACATTCCAGAACTGTAAGGGTTACATAGCATCATAAATCAGTATAATGCTATGTGACCCTGTCAGTGCTGGGGGTTCAGGCCAGGGGCTGCGATGTGGATTCCGCGCGTGACAAACGCTAGTCTTCAAGGGGCCTAAAGGGTCCGTCCCATCTTGCAGTTTCCACAAGTTCTAGCCCTTGGTGGTGCGCCACTATTTGCTGGGCACAGTTCTTTTTCAGGGCACTGTATATTACTAATATATTCAGGACTGTCTGTGTGGCTATTTATTTCTTCATTATAGTATTCGAGGGCATTGGGGAGCACAATGGCACAGTATAGGGGGTAGCAGCAGGGTGACACTGTTGGGTCACCGGGATGGGGGAATGTGGTGGGAAGGATGATGGAAAAGTGAGGAACCTAAGATTTCTGTGTGGCTAACTCTGCAGAGACGAGATGTAGCTGGAAAAAGTTGTCCTGGCGGTCTGAAGCGTATGGAGAAGATGAAGAAAGAGGATGTCTACAAACAGAGGAGACCTCACTGGATGTGATAGGTGTGTACTGCTGTATTCTTTGTTTGGTAGCGCTGGTCATGCCCAGCACGCAAAACGTAGGGCTGGCTCAATGCCCATGACTCACCTTCTCAGTTCCCTCCTCCATATCGGAGACAACATGTGATGGTGGCAGCTTGCGCTGGCCACAACAGAGGGGCAACTTCTGGGGATGTTTTGTGCTGCTAGGTAGGTATTTTGTGATACATGGTGGTTGGCAGCATTGTAAATCATATTGTGCTGCATTTTATTGTTCGGATTGCTGGGATGGTTTGTTGTGCTCCACTGAGGTATGTTTTGCTCTACTACTGAGGTAATGTGGTGCTGCATGATAGTATTTGGTTGGCTGGTGGGGCCCGAGAATAAAATGTTTAAGAAGTCCTGCTATAATTGGCATACATTTAGACAGGCTGGCTAGACATGCACCAAATGTATCACAGTGGCTGAGGCTGGATGACAAAGTCGGTGCATGGCACTGTTGTCTAAGACTTCATGCACACTACTGTATTTTTCGACACTGAATAAAAACTAGGACCCTCTGTACTATGCTTCATCCTATGCCCGATGCGTTTTTGCATACAGGTACATCTCTATACATCATCAGGGGTATTATGCCATGTATGAACGTTGCCATCGGGTGCTACAAAATCAGTAGCAGTGTTTGGCTATGATATTCAGCATTGAGGCTCTGCGTTCAGAAACCCTTTAAAAACCCTCTGCTCAGTCCGCTATTTTGAGGTCAGACTGGCAACCGGTTGGACTGTGCAACATCAGCTTGACATCACCTGACTACTTTGCAATCCACTTCATTAATGAGCCAGCAGGAAGAGGGAGCGACAAGTGTCTGTGTTAGCCGTGGAGATCACCTGGTGGCAACAGGACGAGGGAGCTGCAGTACAACAAATTGCACTCGCCAAAGAAGGAAGGATGAAGTGTCTACAAGCCACTACCAGTAGCCCAACTAGTTGCCAGGTTGGAGATGTGCCAAGTTTAGAAGTGATCCTCTAACCTCAAGATGGGGGTCCAACTGCTTGGGACCTGCACTAATCTCAAGAACAAGGCTCTTCTGATCTGGTGGAGCAGCAGGTCAGGCATGATACCCGCCGCTCCATTCATCCTCTATAGGACCGCCAGAGATCAGTTATACCGTATCCTGTAGATAGGAGATAACTTCTAAACTTGGTCCAACCCTTTTAAATAACCCAATGTAACAACCATACTCATCCTTCTGGTGATTCTCCCAGGATATTCAACAAATTAAGATGTCCTATAAATGTGGTCAGACGTAGTCCACCTAGTCGCTCTACTCAGGGTTGATAGTTTTTCAAGGAAAATCTGAATGACGTTCCAGATTACCAGTACTTCTATTATGCTATTTTACCATGCCTTCTTTATGCCTCCTTGTATCTCTGTTCCTATGTGTGCGTATTTATCTTGCCATCTGACATATTGAAGCTCATTAGGCCATATCTATAGGTACTGTATTTGTTGGCTAAACGGGATGAACCATAACTGTGCCACTGTGCGAATGTGGCAATATTTGCTGGACAGAGAATCATTCAACTAAAGTACAAAATATTCAGAAGACTTCTGATTTCTCATCACTATGGCAGTAACTGGCTATAGTTTTCCGATATCCTTTTGGTATTTGGCAGCCCTGAGTGCAAGATCTGACTGTGCCAAGTAATTCACTGGCTGTTATTGGGTTATTAGTTCATTTATTTTAACTCGTAATGTTGTTTTTTCACAGAACGAATAACCGCAGTTAAGTTACTCTTTGTTGGAAAAGCCCTGCTTGCCACTTTGCCTTCCCGACATCACAAATGCGACCATGGGAGCTGGCAGTGAATAGGTGGCCTCCTTCAGCCCCCATAAACCAGCGGAGGTTCTTTGGACCCTGCAGCACCCCAGCACACCTCAGGCGAAGGTAGGAGCTGCGGGGGCTCTGGAAAAGGTATCACATTCTAACATAGCGTGCATCCTAGGCTTTCTCTTGTTTTGGGCTCGGTAGCAAAATGCATATGGTTTGTGACAACACGGCTGAAAGAAAAGTGGTTGGTCCTCCAGCTTAAAACAGCACTGCTCCACTTCTGATTTAAGGGGGCTGTCAGACTTTGTAGCGGACACCCCTATGGTCCAGACCTGTGCCCCTTAACATGAAAAATAAGACCTACCTGTCCGCAATTCCACCGCTGCTCCATCCCTGGCCACTTCCAGTCAATGCAGGACCAGGATATGTCACTGGTGATGTAACCACTAAGGCCTGTGATTGGTTTGAAACAAGGCTTGCCTTGCGTGAGACGCAGGAATATAAGGAAAGTTTAAAGGTCCCCATAAAGATTCAATAGCTGCTGGTCGAACTGTCATTCAGCCAACAGCTCTCTCCCTACTCCTTCCCAGCTTCCCTATACACATACATGTTTGGCCAAGCTGAACGTGTTTTCAGTGGGGAGAATGGAGAAAGCTGCTGCCAGACACTTCTGGCAATGGATTATCTCCTTGGAGAATAAATAAAAGGATCAAGTGAAAATCTTCACTTCGCCCTATCCTTCTATCCTCCGACATCATCCATTGGGAGCTCCCCGTGCACCTTACAGTGTTGAGCAAACCCCTCATTCTCAGCAGGTTCAGGCAGCAATAGACTCATGTGTATGGAGATCTTAAAGGGGTAATCCCATGACTAATGTAAAAAATGAAAATCGGACATCATATAGTACATGACAATCTCTTTCTAACAAAGCTAGAACCAGCCCTGTACCTCACATGGCTCCAGAGATCTCCCCATTCTTTGCTCTTCTAGATTTATATCAAGCTGACAGCTCAAGGGGAGTGTCTTTTATGCTGCAGCTAAGGGGGCGTGTCTCAGCTCTCCCTATCACCGCTCAGGAGGCGTGTCTCAGCTCTCCCTATCACAGCTCAGGAGGAAACTGAGCATGTGCGGTCATCTCAGTGAGCAGGTCAAAGAAATAAGAAAAAAAACAAAGAGCAGGTGGCGCTATACAGATACATTTTATTGAATAACTCAGTGGCTATGCTAATTTTACTTGCAGTTACAGACGTACTCAGATCCAGGTGCTGGTTTGAAAACTGTAGAATATTTATCATGGGACAACCCCTTTAAGGCCTCATTCACATGTCTGTATTATGCAAATTAGGAGTGGAACCTACGGACAGAGAAGCTTAATGGAAAGCTTTGTACTACTGGCTTACAGATGCTAAAGAAAGATGCGACAACCTGAATGAGGCCACAGAAGCATTTCTCCTAAAAGATCAGATTAGGCGACACACAAGTATTCGCTGATTTGTCAGCTAATGTTTATATGGAGCAATAAGGGAAGAAAGCGTACATCCCTGATCATCTGCTTGTGTAGCAGACCCTTTAATTTTCCCAGCTATAGTGATTTTGATACCTTGCAGCAAGAGTGGGCAGAGTATTGTTAGTAATGGCAATATACAAAGTTCTACCCAAATTGGCCATACATTTGTCTTGTTCAAAGCAAACTTGTTTCTAGGGAGGTTTTCCATTGTATTAGCAATACATGGTTTCGTTCTGGAATATATGTTCTTTGTCTCAAATATTATTTTTTCTTTATTCCTAGTCCTCCAACGAGGCGTCAGTGGGGCAGGAGGGACAGACCTCAACAGGGCATCCTCATTCAGGATGATAATTCTTTCCGGGCTACTTTCTTTCCTGTAGATGAACACAGAGTTTTTGCCCTCACCAGCACTCCACCACGAATGCTCCACCCCACTGCACACTCCACCCAGCAAACCCCATTCATGGTTGACCTTCATGAGCAGGTAAGTGGATTTCTGTCTTTCACATAGTTGAGATTCTTTTGTTTCCCTCTTAAAGGGGTTGTCCGGGTTCACAGCTGAACCCGGACATACCCAGGATTTCACCCAGGCAACCCCACCCAGCATTTCATGCTCCGATGTGCTCCCTTGCCCTGCGCTGGATCGTGCAGGGCAAGGGCTCTTTTGTTTATAAACACACACTCTGAACCTGGACAACCCCTTTAAGGAGCGTTTACACACACTGAGCAGCAGCAGCAGATTGTCGGGAAGGAATCGTTCCTTCCTGACAGTTGGCTGCTCATTTAGTGGAGGTGCTGCAAAATACACAGATCACCTCCACAGTATGAGAACAAGCAGTCACTATTGCGATCGCCCATTCTGCACAGTTGCATTGTTTCTGGGCAGCAGACCGCTGTTTAGTCAGCACGACCTGCTGCTCAGAAACAATAATTTAGGTGCCTGCATTCACGACCGGATCACACGATGAACGAGAGTTTTGCTCATTCATCTGCTGATCAGCAGTACCTTTACACAGGCAGATTGTCGGAAACGAGCATTCGTAGGAACTTTTGTTCCCGATAACCTACTCACTAATCTGCCTGTCTTTTTCTTGATAAATGCCTGCTTGCCCGTGGGAGGTGAGAGCGGTATTTTCATGCAGCAGTCACCTCCAATGTATAGGGACGAGACAGATTCGTTGTTTCTAGGCAGCAGATTGCTGTGTGCACAGGGCAATCTGCTGCCTACAAATGATGATTTTTGTGTTGGCACGAGCAATGCTTTCACCTTCTGAACAAGCTCGGGTCATCAGCAACTCATTTACACAGGCAAATTATTGAGAATGAGTGTTTGTAGGAATGTTTGTTCCCGATAATTGCCTGATCGTCTTTCATTTTGACCTAGAAAAAAAAATTATTGGTAGATGCAGTTGTTTTGTGACAGTTCGAAAACAGCACAGTTCCAAACTTTTTATTTTGCTTTTAATGTGCATTCAATAGAAGTTTGAGACCTTTTATTGTAGGTTCCGTATACTGCCTCAGTAGTACAGCCTATGCACATTTTTTAATTTGTATTGTTTTCTAGGTACACCAGGGACCTGTCCCTCTGTCATATACTGTTACAACAGTAACCCAAGGCTTTCCTTTACACACCGGGCAGCACATCCCAGGGTGCAGCACCCAGCAGTTGCCAGCATGTTCTGTCATGTTCAGTGGCCAACACTACCCCCTCTGCTGCCTTCCTCCTCCGGTGAGTGGCAAGAGAAAAGGAAAATAGGGGAAAAAACGTTTTTTTGTTTATTTTTATTTACCCAGTGTCTCTGCTGACTGGTGTTTGTCTCGCTAAAGAGTTTTCCGGAAGAGCTGAAATACACCCATTGCAACAAAGCACTCCACTTGTCATAATGCACTGAGGAGGCTCCAGGAGACTGAGAGAAAAGTAGAGAAAGTAACTTGCTGCAGACTGCTAAATTTAATGGCTAGAGATGACGGAGTAATATGGATCTCAGGTTCTATCTAGTGTACTGGATTATGTTCACACAGTCAGTATTTTTCATCAGTATTTGTTAGCCAAAACCAGGAGTGGATCCTACAGAGAAAAAGTGTAATGGAAAGATTTATGCCTGTTCTGTGCATTGGACCCACTTCTGGTTCTGGCTTACGAATACTGATGGAAAAAACACTAAAGAGAACCTCTCTGCTCTCCTGAAATATCTGTTCTAGTAGATACAGGACTTGTATTCCCCATTAAATAACTACTCTGGAGCTTTGCGTTGTATCACTACTCCTGGAGATGGATGAATAAACTGACAACTGGGGGTTACCATTCTCATTTGTCAATGGCATATGTCCTTACACAGTCAGCACTAAGTGGACTATTTTCACAGTGATGAAACACGGTTGTCAACTTATTCGTAGAGTAAGGGAAAGATTTGGGTCGAGTGCTGGTCTAGTAAATTAGATACCCACACAATAGTAATCTGCATTGCCGCATTCTCTGAGTTCGGCACAGTTGACAGCTAAACCCCTCTTTACATAACTTGCATTGCTAACATGACACATTTTTGAAGCATGTTGTACTACGATCATAAGTTACACCTGAAAAGGATAGACTGATATCAATACATCATATAACTCTATAAGTAAACCACAGTTGTTCTCTCATTAGCTGAAAGGTTTATATGCATGTCTGACTGGTCATTCATTTGGGACACCCACCTGTACACCAAAGATCTGTGGTCTTGGAGAGTTACATATCTCATGTTATGCTGACTGTAACTGGGACTTAAACTCCTATAAATGGAAAACAATAATGACTGTCTCTCTTTTCTCTAGTATGCCACTGTCTAAATACAAAGTATTGTCCTTCTGTAGCAGTTTTCACAAATGATAAGGGTACAGTGACACTGGTCGTGGCCAGGATCGCAGAAGCATCGCACAGTAGTGGTGATCCCGTAGAAATGAATGGGTTTGCAGCACAAGTGCGACCCCCCCCCCCCCGAATCCCGAAAAATTTAGCTCTGTTGGATTTTTTTGCGATTCTGGGTCACAGCCACAGCACACATGTGACTTGACCATTGTAGTCGTACCCTAAGACCTTCTATATAGATGGGTAATCTGTTGTCAGTTTAGTGCTGCTTTGAGTTGAAGATGTTATCTGAAGGGTAATCCTCAGTATAAAAGTAGGTGTAGAATTTGGATGACTGTATACCAGCTTTATTGTTCTCTTGATAGGCCTAGATGCCCACAGAAGAGCATGGCATTGATTAGTATGATGCCCTAATTGAGTCACCTCAGGGGGTTTCTCTATGGCCTCAGTGATCGTCATTTATTGTGAGCGAATACCGGGTGCAGATATTTCCAATATACCTGATCTTGGAGTAAGCTTCACTACGACTTTTGGCTCACATATTTTCTACAGGGAGCAGTGATTACTGCATTTAAATACCATTCTCATCTCCACTGACGATCAGGCAATTATTGGGAATGTTTAGATAATTGCCTTTATATAAGTCTGTGTAAAAGGACCGTTAACAGTAGGTATAGCTGGTGGCAGTTAAAGGATGGATTAGAGCATGTGCGACGCTCCTGTAGGTGGACATGTACATTGCTATACAGATTAAACACCAGGGGGCATCACTGTAATGAAGTAAAGAGAATATCTTAACACTGCAGCGTTGTAACAAAGTACAGTAAGTTCCAAAAATAACTCGTTTTTCATGGTGGTTTATACTAACATTTGATGGTGGAATGTCCCCTTTAAGCGAGACTGCTTACAGTGCTAAAAGTCCAAACACACAAGAAATTAAAGAGCCAGTAGAATACATAAAAAAATACATAGAATGTCCACGTTTAGGCTGTTAATGATAAAATAATAGCAGGGTCCTTTAACAAAAAAAAATCTTGAGACAATGCAGATTCAAAACAAGCTAAAATTAGTATTGTAATAGTACAATATTGTGCTTTGTGTGGAAAACTGCTTACAACGTATAAATTGGATTGTAAGCATCATGCACACAGAAGGGTGTCATTTTGTTAGCTTACATATACTCCCCTAGAGAAGAATGGCTCTGTAATATGGCGCCACATGCCACAGAATCCATGAGAAGAAAACCTCTGACTACGTTATTTTTGTTACTATTGATTTTATACTGATTATTGCTACATTTGTAATGTAAAGCATAGTAGACCTTATCTCTCTTTCTTTTAAGCTCATCCCTGGGTGCACCATGCAGCAACTTCCTGTCTCGTACCAGCCATTTCCTCCTCTTCTCTCCAGCGATCATTACATCTTGCATCCTCATCCACCGCTGCCACCACACCAGCCACCTCATATGGCCTCTCTTACTCCATTTGTTACAGTGCAACCACAGAGAATGGTAAGTGCCAAGCTAACAGTGTGAGTCATAAAGCGTTGTGTATTCTTGTCCTTCTACTTCAGGCCCTGTGGCGCAGAACATATGCTATACAGTTTACCATTAAAGCTTTATAGAAGAAATGCCCATCTCTGTATAGTGCGCTTTTTTTTTTTTCCCCTGTATGTGATGTATTCGGGGTCATTTTGTAAATAAGATAATATATCATGATTATTCTTTGTAAAAGGGACTTTTTATGCCTCCTGACATGTCTGTCCTAGTAAATACTTGTACTCCTCATAAAAGAACAATTCCATTATATATATATATAATTGTTATTATTATATAAATAATGTATAAATAAGTGGTTTGAAGTGCTTCTCACTTTTTGTCTTGAGTACACTACTCATGCTCACTTAGTTAAGTTACACCAGTAGTTTAAGTAGTTGTTTTTTTATGTATAGGGACAAGTGTTTTTTGTAATACAAGTGTTAATTTTCATTAGAAAACTATGTAAAGTCTAGGGGTTGCTAAGGAGAATCCATCGTTTAGGTTCTATTGAAAGCAGAAAACACAGATAAACTTTATGATGCAGGGGCAAGCTTCTCAGCCGGCCTCTGGTCTCCCTGTCCTAGCCTCCTCCTTACCACTGCTCTGCTCTCTAAATATGTAACAGAGCTTACTAAGACTAATGTGACCCTGCAGTTTATCTGCTGTCTGCGCTGATCACTGGCAGGAGCTCTCACCTTTACCTTTCCAGCTCTTCTCTGCTTAGCATCAAGAAGATAGAGGAGCAAGGCTACAGCATTCAGTGCTGACTGGATGTATACAGGAACATAGTGTACTTACTGTCAGCACTGAACGCCACAGCCCTGCCCTTCTTTATGACTACCCACTGCTAACCAGAGAAATGCTGGGAAGATAGAGGGGCGCTCTCTGGTAAGTGCTGACACCATATCAACTGCAGAGTCACATCTTGGTAAGCTCGGTTACACATATGAGAAGCCTGCCACATACAGTTATCTGGCATCATCCACTTTCAGTAGAACGCTGAAGACGGATTTTCCTCAGCTACCCTCAGTTATAGAAGAGTGAAAACTATACATACAGTCTTCTAATAAGATTTAACATTTTCATAATTTGTTCCACAAACACACTGACTGTCCCTACACATTAAAAATAACTGTAGTGCCCACTTTAGCAGTTTCTTGACCTTTTACCTACTTCAGGTACTTCTGAATGGAGCACAAGTTCTGCATAAACACATGCACACTGCTCAGTGTCAGTTATGTTTAATGTCTTGGGGGCGATATTTTTTTTTTTGGGGGGGGGGGGGGATCCACGAGGATTTTTTAAAGGCTTGATAATGACTTTAGTCAACTAAGGTGGGATCTTTTCTGTAATGTTTTAAAATTTCATTTTAAACATTTTATAGCCACTGCAAAGGATAGACAATGAGTTGGATCTTCGAGGGGACCAACATCACATGGGCAACTTCCCATTCCACCACTCTCACCCTGTGCCTACATTGCCCCATTCAGTGCCCATGCATTACCTCTCCCATGATGCACTGCACCAGGAGCTGTCCTTTCCAGTGGTAAGTTTGCCAAAGCTGTGGTATCTTTTTGTACCGCATAACAGCGAATAAAATGTGAATAGTGAACATGCCATTCCCCATTTACATGGTATAAGCGAGGTCTTTGTTTCCCCTGTTCCCTTTTCTAATTGAAGCTCCTTGCTGGTGAGAGCTCTGTATATGGCATTCATACTGTTTAACCCTGTATTTAGACCACTCGCATAGAATCTAGGAAAAGAACATGGACGTTTTAAAATATCACCCTGTGCTTAAAGGGGTATTCCAATTAGAAAAAGGTTATCCCCTATTCACAGGAGTACATCGCTCGGCTGTCTCCCATAGAAATGAATGGATTGCTGGCTTTCATTTGTGACCAGCCACTCTCTCCACTTCCAGGGGGTATGGGGCCCCTGTTCTCATGATCGGTGAGGGTTCCAAGTGGTAGGACTCCCAGCAATCTAATAGTTATCTGTGGATAGGGGATAACTTTCTCTGAACAGAATATCCTTTTAATAAGGAATGATAATTATTGAATTGAATCTTGTACCTTTTATGATTGTGGGTGTTCTGTTTTACTGTAGCCATACGCTCATCTGATGCCACGGCGATTAAATACCCAACGGTATCGTCTGCAGCAACCACTGCCGCCTCCTGCACTGCCTCCTTCATATTACCCTAGTTTTCTGCCCTACTTCCTGTAAGTATTTTTTGTTACATTACTAAGAAATGTTTGTTTGCACCGACATTTGCCATAGTTTGTAGCAGCAGCATGTTTTTTTCATATATAGCTGTACTTATTGCAATCCATATTCTTCTTGCAGCTCCATGCTTCCTGTATCCCCCACCTCTGTGGGCCCAGCAATCAGCCTGGATTTGGATGTGGATGATGTTGAAATGGAGAACTATGAGGTTAGATTTAGCCACCACCCCAATTTAGAAAGCTGTTTTTACCGTTGCTGTCTCTCTAAAGTTTAACAACCCATGTTGATTTTTTATTTTATTTTTTTCTCCCTAGGCACTGCTTAACTTAGCTGAACGTTTAGGAGAAGCAAAGCCGCGTGGACTCACCAAAGCCAACATAGAGCAGCTTCCATCTTACCGCTTCAACCTTGAAAGCCACCAGTCTGAGCAAACCCTGTGAGTAACTGCAGAATTTGTCACCCTCAGTCCCATTTATTAGGAATGATATCTTGCAGCCGTATAGTGCATATGTGACCAAAAAATGTAATAATGCCAGTAAAACTGCAGCTGCCACAAAAAAGTGTGTGAAGGAAGCCTAAAGAATCTGTTTGCTAGTGAATAGGCCATAATGGCTCCTCTACTGTCTTCCTAATTCTCTTCCATTGACCACTGTATTAAGGAACAGATCTGAATTTTCATTATAACATGTCTACCAGTGATCCGTAGAGGCAGCTTGATACTATGTTGGTACTGTGTTAGTATTGGTACTAGGTACTGTGTTGCTTCCCAGTATGTGAGGGGTCTAGTCGGGCAGTTCTGTTAAGATGTGTGTGTTGGGAATGAACGTTAAAGGGGTATTCTCATCTTAGACAATGGGGGCATATCGCTAGGATATGCCCCCATTGTCTTATAGGTGCGGGTCCCACCGCTGGGACCCGCACCTATATCCAGAACGGAGCGGGGAGCGCTGCGCCTGGAAGACCCGGAGTTTCCGGGGGTCCGGCCACCACCAGGCGCAGCTCCCCGCTGCGCTTATAGAAAGGAATGGGAGCCGGGCCGTGCATGCGCGGTGCGCTCCCATTCGTTTCTATGGAGCCGACGGAAGTAGCCGAGCCAGCGCTCGGCTATTTTCGGCGGCCCCATAGAAATGAATGGAGGGTGGCTGCGCATGCGCAGTGCGCCCTCATTCAGTTCGGGGGCTCCGTTCTGGATATAGGTGCGGGTCCCAGCGGTGGGACCCGCACCTATAAGACAATGGGGGCATATCCTTGCGATATGCCCCCATTGTCTAAAATGAGAATAACCCTTTAAAAGCCTACGCAGTATAATTCTTGCTTCCCCCAATATATTAACAATTCCATTTGTTGGGATTAAAGGACTTGATGTATGATGAAATACTTTCTCTCTTCTCCTTCCAGGTGTGTGGTGTGTTTTAGTGACTTTGAAAGTCGGCAGCTCCTCAGAGTGTTACCTTGTAACCATGAGTTCCACGCAAAATGTGTTGATAAGTGGCTCAAGGTATGTTCCATAGCATCATTCTTCTCTGCTGAGGGAGTGGTGTGATATTAGAAATTAAGGGTCTGTCAATGGCTGTAAAGAGAAATCATCTTAATTCTTCAACCTTTATATTTGCTGGAAACGTGTCCTCATCGTGTCTAATGCTGGTTCACATCAGCTGTATGAAAAATCGAGGAAAAAAGATACAAAGCATCCTGCACAATATGATTAGTAAATATGCAGATGTACATGGCTGCATTTATAAAGTCATGGAAAATAATGCACTATATTAATAGATGCAAACATAACATATGGACTAAGCCCTCACTCTAATGATAAAATCTGAGACTCTTAGCCAATACATTTTGATCAAAACACATCTGTGCCCACTACCCAGCGCCACAGTGGTTTCAGTTCAGGCAGGTCCTACTCTAAACCTACCTATGCGGTTGTGTCAGATGTATGGGGGAAAAAAAAGTACATATGGTATATCGGTATAATAGGACTCCAAGGATAAGTATCTCTTCGAAAAGTGTCCTGTTGGCATCTGACTGTCTGATCTTTTTTTCTTCTTGTCACACCAGCCTGTGTCCTGTTCATATACTAGAAGTCTATAACGGTTTTTCTAGGCATCCTATTTTTACTGAATGAATTATACACAATCTAAACAGTGAAGAAGGCATTACTGGCAGAGCTGTCCATCTGTGGCAGAGCTTAAAGGGGTATTCTCATCTTAGACAATGGGGGCATATCGCTAGGATATGTCCCCATTGTCTTATAGCTGCGGGTCCCACCTATATCGAGATCTGAGGGGGGAGCGCTACGCCTGGAGGACCCCAGGTTTCCCAGGGTCCGGCCACCACCAGGCGCCTTTCCCCCGCTGCTCCCATAGAGATGAACGGGAGCGCATGCGCGGCCACCACTCCCATTCATTTCTATGTAGCCGATGGAAATAGCCCAGCCAGCGCCGGCCCCATAGAAATGAATGGAGGGTGGCTACACATGTGCAGTGCGCCCTCCTTCAGTTTGGGGGCTCCGTTCTCGATATAGGTGATGGGACCCACACCTATAAGACAATGGGGGCATATCCTAACGATATGCCCCCATTGTCCAAGATGAGAATAACCCTTTAACCATAGAATACGTGACATCAGAAATCTTCATATTAACGTATTGGGGGCCTTTTAGGCCCTCATGCAAATCATATGGAAAAACACACTTATATAACTTTTACAAGTTTATTTTAAAACTGCTAAATAAAATATGATTAGTAAACAAAATTTTAATTATAATTTTTCACCGAAAACACCAATTTTTTTTTTTCCAAATTTCACACAAACATATGGAAAAACGCACAAAAACGCGTAGAAATCTATACCAAACTAGCTGCAGCTACATTTCTATTATGTTTCTTTTCTATTATATTAGTTTTCCAAACAATTTTTAAAAAGTTATTTTTTCGGAAGAATGTTCTTTGCAGACATTTTCCTTACAAATTGAACAAAATCTCTCAGTTTTCCTTTCTAAGTTTCTTGGACACATGAAACAGCGCTTTCTTTTTCTTTCTCCTGGCCCTGGAATGATCTGAAACTGTACACCACACTGTTTCATTGCTTCTTTAGTTTGCTTTAGCAAGCCTTTCACGTCGCTTCGCTGTATCATGTGAGGCATTACAAGTTCATGACAAAAGTAAAAACCATGAACACAATCAGGGTTGTCCAGTCTTTGCTTGTGTGTGACACACTGTAAGTGTAAAGTGCCCCCAATACGCATGCTAGGGTTAAAGAAAATGACCTATTGTTTAAATCACTTTATGTTAATTTTTATTTTTTTAATCTTTTATGGACATTTTTAATTTTACGTCAATATCTGTAATTTAAAAAACATAAAATCCTGCAATTTTCACACTGACCACTAGGCCTAAAATATATCACCACTGAATGTTCTTTGGGAGCAACCACATAGACACAATAGACTGGCGGAGACCTCATTGACCTCTATTAGAGTTTTCTAGGCATGCTCTGTGCAGAGATCAGGAGGAGGTAGAGCTCTGCAAGGTTACATAGTAACATAGTTTATAAGACCAAAAAAAAGACATCTGTCCATCCAGTTCGGCCTGTTATCCTGCAAGTTGATCCAGAGGAAGGCAAAAAACCCCTGTGAGGTAGAAGCCAATTTTCCCCACTTTAGGGGAAAAAATTTTCCGGATCAACGACCCACCTCTAGTAACTGTTAGAAAAACAGGAATTGTCATAAGAAACTCCTTGATTTTAGTTGTGTGGGTTTTTTTTTTTTTTTTTTTTTAAATACAGAGTGACACAGAAAATGAAAACATTAATTTACCAAAATGAATTTTAAAAAAGTAACATAAAAGGCGATTTAAAGGGATTCTGTCACCACGATTTTGACTATTAAGTTATTTATAGCACTGGATTCAGCTGACTATAAGCATCTCCAAAACGTTATTGTTATAGGGCATAAATGAAGATCTGATGTTAAAAATACCTTTTTTATCAACTGTCAATCTCTTTCTTAAGGAGCCCAAGGGGATGTGCCAGCGATGTTGGAGCCCGGCCACGGCGATTCAGTTGGAGCCCAGCACCGCCCACCTCATTAATATTCACTTCACTGCTTCAAGCAGTGAAGCTCCGGCACGGCTGTAATCCCGCACAGGCGCAGTACATTAAGTGGTCTGCGCCGTGCGGTCTGCGGGCTACAGCTTCACAGGATGTACTGCGCCTGCGCGGGATTACAGCCGTGCCGGAGCTTCACTGCTTCAAGCAGTGAAGTGAATATTAATGAGGTGGGCGGTCCTGGGCTCCAACTGAATCTCCGTGGCCGGGCTCCAACATCGCTGGCACATCCCCTTGGGCTCCTTAAGAAAGAGATTGAGAGTTGATAAAAAAGGTATTTTTAACATCAGATCTTCATTTATGCCCTATAACAATAACGTTTTGGAGATGCTTATAGTCAGCTGAATCCAGTGCTATAAATAACTTAATAGTCAAAATCGTGGTGACAGACTCCCTTTTAAGCAATTTTAAGCATTTTCTGATGACAAATTTCCCTTAATAGAAAGACATTGCTATTACTGAAGTATTGCTGTGCATGCCAAAAATGATCCAACGATTGCATGTTCGTACTCCTTAGGGGGACTGAAAAAGTAAGATGGGGGGGGGGGACATATTTTTTTAAATATATTAAAGAAAATTATTACAAAGTCAAATCAGTCCCCTTTCCCAATTTTACATATAAAAATAACATGAAAAACTGAAAAAATCAAAATGGCCAAGTCGCCTTTTTTGTGTTAATCCACACTTCCCCATCCCAAACCCAGTAAAACGGTAGTTAAAAAATTGTATGTACCCCAAAGTTAAATATTTGTTTTTGGGTTGTTTTTTTTTACTTAAAGGTGTAAGAAAAACTAAATAAATTTTAGTATTGCTGTGGGTAGCATGTCATTTTTACCCTAAAAACAAAATGCGGCACTGTACAGTCTATGGAACATGTCCATACTAAAAGCTAGCTTTGAGTGTTTGGACATCCACTTTGCAAATGAGATTCAATGTGGATAAATGTAAAGTCATGCTTCTGCGTGCAAATTATTCACGTGCATCTTATGTCATAGGGGCAGTAATACTGGGAGAGTCATTTTAAAGAAGGATTTGGGTATTTTTGTAATATCATAGATTAAATAACAGCATACAATATCAATCAGCTGCTTCTAAGACAAACAGGACATTGTCATGTATTAAATAAAGCATGGACTCGCAGGACAGGAATATAATTTTACCACTTTACAAAGCTTTGGCGCAGCCTCCACTGGAATATGTAGTTCACTTCTGGGCACCAGTCCATAGAGAGGATGCCCTGGAGCTGAAAAAAATACAGAGGAGAGCGACTAACCTGATTGGGGGCATGGAGGGTCTTAGTTATGATGAAAGAATAAAATAATCAAATGTATTTAGTCTTGAGAAGAAACGTCTAAGGGGGGGACCAGATTAAAAGGGTTGTCTGGGTTCAGAGCTGAACCCGGACATAACCCCTTCTTCCCCCACTCAGCCTCTCTGAGGTGAGCATTTGATGTCACTGGCACTAATGGGCAGCTTTAGCGTTCCCCTAGCTTATAAAATATCACTGGCACTAATTGGCCATCACTGGGAACACTGCTAGGCGGAGGCCTCTGCCTAGCAGTCTAAAAAGAAAAATGTATGCGCTATGCAGTACAGGGCAAAAGAGAGCATTAGAGCATGAAATACTGTGATGCTCATCTAAGAGGGGCTGAGTGGGAGAAAGAAGGGGTTATGTCCGGGTTCAGCCCTGAACACAAACAACCCCTTTAACCTATACAAATTTATAAATGGTTCATCCATAAAATATAGTGAAAATCTGTTCCATATAAATTCTCCTTAAAAGACAAGGGGGCACTGCCTCAAACTGGAGAAGAAAAAGTTCAGTCTCCAGTGATGTCAAGGCTGCTTTACCGTGGTCACAGCAGGAACAGTGGACAGTTTTAAAAAAGGCTTAGATGAATTCTTAGAATTAAATAACACTAATGTTTATGAAAATGTCTGTAACTCTAGGTCTCACTCCCCTTATGTCTTTTTTTTTCGATTGTATTAAAGAAAAACTCCTATAAAAATGTTTATTCTCTAACCTGTTAGAAATGTACATGATGTAAACGGTAATGAATGTAATCATCTTGCCAGTGACTGTATTTGTTATAACCTCATTCTCAGCTGTGTCATGTGACCAACACTATGACCTCCAGCTGACACAGGACAGGAAGTCAGTTACTTCTCTAGTCATTCCTATGAGAATGACATTAAGGCTCCCATAGGAATACATAGAGAAACTGTCCACCTGTCCACACATAAGATGCTGTGTTATTTGGAGAGTCAGTTAGTCACATGACACTGCTCAGGATCAGAAGGGAGGTTGTAACTCCTAAGTACAGTCACATGATAAGGTTGCCTTCACTACAGTTTACATCATGTACATTACACATGTAAGATAATAAAAAAATGTGGGAGTGCTTCTTTAACCAGGTAAAACCCAAGAAACAATGGCAGAATTGCAGTGGTTAGAGGAGTTCAACAAATATTTTTTTTTTCATGGTATGGTAAATTAAATTGGTGTCAAATATAACTTGTCCCAAAAAAGAAGCTTTCATATGGCTATGGAAACAGAAAAATAAAAATGTTATGGCTCTTGGAAGGCTAGGAGGAAAAAAACAAAAAATGTTGAAGGGAACTTGTCAGGTGATTTTGCTGTTTCATCTATGTGACGGAGTATGGCTCTTAGCTATCTGTTAGTCATATAGGCTTGAATGGAGAGGCATTTCACATTGGTCCAATAAATGACAAATGTAATACAGTACTGGTCACAAAATGCTAAAATTTGACTGCACCTTTTTTGCTGGTTCACAAAAGTAATGATTTGTGTTTTCTCTTTCAGTCCAACCGCACATGTCCCATCTGCCGGGCTGATGCCTCTGAGGTTCACAGAGATGGGGAGTGAGGACAGGAATTTTCCCTCTTGCCTCCTGCCGGTGCACAACCCCAGAGGGATCAACACAAAATAAACCAGCCTCCTTGCCTGACTCGGATGCTTCAGCTTCCCCCTCCACCTGCACTTGTCCTTATGGCTAGGACACAGCGGCTTTGAATCTGGAGGTGGTGTTAAAGAGTCACACATTCCACTGTCTCCATCCTAGTACCTCTACACCCCAATACTTCCCAACAGTGCTCCTTCATTATGTATTGCCGTTGTGGGCATTGGGAGGGATTTGAGGTGTGTGTGAGATGAATTGGGTTGCAAATGAGAGAAACTTTCTCTCTCTCCCCTGAGAGTAGCTGAGGCTAACAGGAAAAAGACTGGGCCATTGTGGCCAGTGCTATCCCCCAAAGGGGAATTAGAGGCATTACCAGGGGCTCCCTGTTTGCAAAAATTTACTTCTGTCAGCCCCTTAGAGGGGAATGTCACAGCTGCTTATTTAAATATGTTTGCACTGATGCCCTAGCGGGCAGTTTTATTTTCTTTTAATGCATTGGACCAGATTTTATGCTTCCTTCCTATCATTTGCTGCCATCAGACCTGTCTCCTGTCGAAGAATAATGTGTTTTTGGCGTTACTGTCTGTGCTTTGTATTACTCTTTAATCTTGCCTCCAACTTTCCTCCACCCTCTCTGTGTCCAGCCATCCATTTCAGTCTGCCTGAAAGCAGCGTGCTGTGAAATGTGCCGGAGGGCAGAGCCGTGATGAGGTCTTTAGCATCAGATGTGATTTTTATTCGCTTGACCCGGTGAAAAATCATAGCTTTTGCCCCCTGGAGGAATACAGGAGACATTTGTGTCTGCCACCACTCTAATGGCCACGTGCCATCTCGCATGACTTTTAAGCTTCATTTGCTGGAGTCTGTTTGATTTCTAGATTTTTCTTTCCTTCTTAAGCTGGCACCCTGTTGAGCATATGTGTTGCGTGGACCAGTCCGGAGGTGCAGGGGCCCTTTGCCTGTGTTCTCGCCCCTGTTTCTTCTGGTAGCAGAAGCCCTGGTAATGCCTCCTCCGTGTATTTTGTCAGGCAGCAGGTCACACAATTGCAGGCTGGTGTGTGATTACAGGGTTCACTCTGTTGCACGCCAAGCTGTTTTTTTAGTGAGCGTGTTGCACTTGGCACCCGCATTTCCCCCTCCCCGATCTCTGTGTTGACAGTGACGCAGAGGCGCATGGGCGAGCGGCTGCCTAATTTACTGATTTGTATCTGTTTTAGTTCAAGTTTGCATGATAGAACAGCAATGAATTCAACACAAGAGCCAGCCAGCCATTTCTGATCTGTGTGCGCATTCTAACGGTCAGGCAGAAAGAGTCTGTCTTAATGTTTCACAATATGCATGTCTGAGCAGCTTGGAATATGGTATCTGCTAACCCTTGGCCGTCTGTGGAGTGACGTGAAGGGGGGTGGGGGGGCCTGGGACAAGCATTATAGGGGTATGTATCATGCTGAGCTGATTCCTGCTGTGCACTTGTTTGCAAGCAGAAGGCACCTGAACTGTTTGTTGGGATTTGAATGTCTCATTGCCTATAAAGGTCACACTCGGGCAGGGATTATCGTGTGCGATGGGGTGTTCCTAGACCAAAAGTAAATTAGTTCTTCATACCGGCCCTCTAGTATATTACAGCGTAATACCGCGTGGAAATATAATACGATGTTAATGGCTAATATTACATACAGCGTTAATGTAATCCACCTCACGTCTATAGAGAGATAAACTCATGCAAATCGCCACTGCTGTAACCTGTAGTACATTGGGGTTGTAATTCTAGGCTGTCGAGTCAATAACCTTTAATACAGTGTTCTGTTACGTCTGTGGTGGTGGCTTTGCAGTCCTCTTTATTTTGGGGCTAGTAACCAGTGTTCTTGTATTTTCGTTTAGACCCTTCACAAGTACTTCAGTAGTACTACAATAACTTTTCTCCCCACTCTCTGTGGACATAACAACATAACCCCCTCTAGCCGCTGTTTGGCTATAGATGTCTTCCTCTCCACTAACCACTTCACTGTTCTCACGGTTGACAATTCTGGATATAAGTTGCGGCTGGTGGTGTGTGTATGTATATTTAGAATATATTTTTATATATACACACACAATTTATGTATTGGAAGACACAAATGAATTTACCAGCTAGCATGTAACGTGCAAAGCATAGATCTCCCATCCATTGTGCTTGTCCTTTCATAGGTTCATATAGAGATCCTGGTCCACCACGTAAGACTGACACTATGGGTGGTGGACGCTTCTTGCCTTACATACCGGCAGCACATGAGGTTTCAAGCCATATGCCGGCAGTGAGAACAGTGGAGAATCAAACTGTTCATATGCTGGAGCGTGATTGTATCTGCTATTTTCTCCTCTCCCCCCACAATAGACAAAACCCCTGTTCTGTAAACTGCCACAGTGGGGCTAGTGGAAGAAGGTAGCCGTGATTATAGCAGAGGAACTGGATGGAGCACTTGTTTTACAGCACACAAGTTACCAAAGGTCTTACTGTATATATTAACACTTCAGACTTCTCAGCAGACAACAGCAGTATCTGCTGCCAATCTCTCGGAAACCCCTTACCTGCTGGAGGTGTCAAACTCGAAGAGCCCCTCTCCAGCCGATTAGGGATTGTCTCTTCATCCTCCGCCCTCTGCTCCACTGTATAGCATCCATACGGTTCTTCCACTAATCTCAGTAGGAACCCCACAACTATAGTTCAAGTGCTGTTAAGCTCTAGTAAAGCACTTAGCACTTCATGATCAGTCTGCTTAAGTAATACCCATTGATTTAGAATGTCCGTGATTGCTGCATAGATGCCACTTTTTTAATCTCTCGATATATGTTCTTTTAAACACCCCTATGGTGGGATATAGTGGATTGTTTACTGTATCATCCTAACCTCCTGGACCCCATACTCACACTGGGCTTGATTGATCTCAACTTTTCCCTCCCACTAACATTCCTGGCTCCCTACCCCAGAGATGTGGCTTCCCTTACTCAGGGTCCCGGAGGTGTCTTCTGTGTTAGATTTGTATATCTATATGTGTGTGTATGCATATAGATATATCTCTATATATAAACTTTTTATTTTTGGCTTTTGGTACTTGCACATTTACTGGTTACCTCATTTCCCATGTATGTATTTGAAAAAAAAATGCTAATATATAGAAATGGTTCTTGAAGCTATCAAAGTGTGTTTCTTTTCCTCCGTTCCATTGGAATAATATTGGTTTGTAGCATTTAACATTACCTAGTAATATTGTATTATATATATATGTGTATACTGATTGAAATTTTTAACAGATTTGTACTTTTTTTAAAATGAAAGTTGCTAGTTTTGCTTGACCTGGTAGTGCAATCATTTATTTTTTTTAATGTTGTGGCTGAATTGAGAGGGTTCACTAATAAATGTACAAGGACAATAACAGAGTCTCCTGGTCTTATTTAAGTGCCCTTATTTTTCTACACATAATTACACTCACCGGCCACTTTATTAGGTACACCTGTCTAACTGCTCGTTAACACTTAATTTCTAATCAGCCAATCACATGGCGGCAACTCAGTGCATTTAGGCATGTAGACATGGTCAAGACAATCTCCTGCAGTTCAAACCGAGCATCAGTATGGGGAAGAAAGGTGATTTGAGTGCCTTTGAACGTGGCATGGTTGTTGGTGCCAGAAGGGCTGGTCTGAGTATTTCAGAAACTGCTGATCTACTGGGATTTTCACGCACAACCATCTCTAGGGTTTACAGAGAATGGTCCGAAAAAGAAAAAACATCCAGTGAGCGGCAGTTCTGTGGGCGGAAATGCCTTGTTGATGCCAGAGGTCAGAGGAGAATGGGCAGACTGGTTCGAGCTGATAGAAAGGCAACAGTGACTCAAATTGCCACCCGTTACAACCAAGGTAGGCAGAAGAGCATCTCTGAACGCACAGTACGTCGAACTTTGAGGCAGATGGGCTACAGCAGCAGAAGACCACACCGGGTGCCACTCCTTTCAGCTAAGAACAGGAAACTGAGGCTACAATTTGCACAAGCTCATCGAAATTGGACAGTAGAAGATTGGAAAAAACGTTGCCTGGTCTGATGAGTCTCGATTTCTGCTGCGACATTCGGATGGTAGGGTCAGAATTTGGCGTCAACAACACGAAAGCATGGATCCATCCTGCCTTGTATCAACGGTTCAAGCTGGTGGTGGTGGTGTCATGGTGTGGGGAATATTTTCTTGGCACTCTTTGGGCCCCTTGGTACCAATTGAGCATCGTTGCAACGCCACAGCCTACCTGAGTATTGTTGCTGACCATGTCCATCCCTTTATGACCACAATGTACCCAACATCTGATGGCTACTTTCAGCAGGATAATGCGCCATGTCATAAAGCTGGAATCATCTCAGACTGGTTTCTTGAACATGACAATGAGTTCACTGTACTCAAATGGCCTCCACAGTCACAGATCTCAATCCAATAGAGCATCTTTGGGATGTGGTGGAACGGGAGATTCGCATCATGGATGTGCAGCCGACAAATCTGCGGCAACTGTGTGATGCCATCATGTCAATATGGACCAAAATCTCTGAGGAATGCTTCCAGCACCTTGTTGAATCTATGCCACGAAGAATTGAGGCAGTTCTGAAGGCAAAAGGGGGTCCAACCCGTTACTAGCATGGTGTACCTAATAAAGTGGCCGGTGAGTGTATAGCTCAATATAATAATATTCGAGTCACTGAATGGACATTTCTTCCTTTCATCCTGTGATCTGGAAACATTAGGAACAAAGAAGTATTTTAGAAATGGTCATTCAGCCCTGAAAGTTGGTTAACACTTGGTCTATATATGTGGAAAACGTGAGATACATGTACGTTTACGTATTAGATTACGGTAATTTGGTTTTAGTAAAAGAATATTCTTAAAGGGACTTTGATATTGAGGGCCTATCCTCAGGATAGATCAGTAGTTGATTTGTGGGGGTCTACCAATCAGCTGACATGTCTACAGACATGAAAACAATCTGGTTGCAGCAGTTTATGATGCTGTTGGTAGACCCGTGCAGGCAAAATATGACGCGCCCCCCATTGTGGATGGCTTAGATGCTTTGTGTTCAAAGGGTTGCTCCAAACAAATCTGGTTTGAGGTCCTGAATAAATTAATTCTTCGTCTTGTGTTCAGCCACGAATTGTGAAATGTGGCAACAAAGCCTGTATTTGAGCAATTAGCCCATTTTTACATCTTCATGTCATTAAACCTCATTCACACATCAGTGTTCCACGTACTTGTTCTCCACAGACCGCACACGTACCCGTTCATTTTAATGTGTGTATTCACACATCAGTTTTTTACCACAGTCCGTGTCTTTAGCACGGAAGCATGCTCTATTTCAAGAATGGCCAACCAGCGGCTCTGCAGTTGACATGGTGGGAGTTGTAGTTTTACAGCAGCTGGAGAGCCGCAGGTTTGGCCATCCCTGCTCAATTTTTCCGTGTTCACGGATCCATCACACCCATTATAGTTTATTGGTCTATGAAAAACACAGATGGCATCCGTGTTTCACGGGTCACTAGGAAGAGATGCTTGGAAAATTTATTTTTCAGCTGTGCAGTGTCAGTGAAACACAGATGACAAGCGGACGGCAAAAACATGGACACTGGGATCCTACACGGAAGTATCACTGACCACCTTTTCACGGATATGGACGTGTGAATGAAGCTTTACACCAGGGATAGCCAACCTGCGGCTCTCCAGCTGTTGCAAAACTACAACTCCCAGCATGCCCAGTCTGCCTAAAGCATTCGGCCTACAGCAGGGCATGATGGGAGGTGTAGTTTTACAACAGCTGGAGAGCTGCGGGTTGGCCAGCCCTTATTTACAGTGTGCTGATTTTCACATACAAGTACAGGAGAAGCACATAGAAATCTCAGTAAATCAGTGCGGTTCTCAGCTGCACTGCACCCTAGCTGCCACATGGAGAGCCAGTCTCTTTCGCACAATTATTTAGGTCAATATTTTACATCAGTGTTTGTAAGCCGAAACACCGAAAAGATGCTTCCTCTGTAGGTTTAGCTCCTGGTTTCAAATACAGAGGCACAATACTGACCATGTGAAGGTGGCCTTAGAATGGTTTCCCATGAGCGTGTTAGAACCTGGCCTGTGGGTATAATGACCCTGACACCATTATATGGCTGTATATTTCTGCTACTTCTTGATATTGCAGCCATGAACAATCTAATTCTGTTCCTTTGGTCTAGATTAGAGATCAGCGAACGTGCTCGTAGGTGAGGAGGACGGATCCGGATGCCTGCGCTCATGCGAGCGCTACAGTGCTCGTTACAAGCATGTTCGCTCATCTCTAGTCTAGATGTGTTACCCGTATACAGTGGGGTTGGGGGATTCAGAACACCCAAAGTATCATATTTTAATTAATAACTGGGGTTGTCTTAGATTTTCATATCTATGATCCTCATGATGGGTCTCCCGACACTCCGGAGTTTGAAGAGGGAGTGGCGCTCTTTCTGCCAGTGACATCATGTATCGGTCGCATGGCCTAAACCCAGCTCAATCCCATTCAAGTAAATGTGGCTGAGCTGCAATACCAAGCACAGCCGCTATGGTGTTGTGGTTGGTAACCTCCTCAAACATGTTATCGGACCACACTGATTTGATATTGAAGACCTATCCTGAGAATAAGTCATAAATATCAATCTCAGACGACCCCTTTAAGTAGAATTAGGACTCCATTTGAGCGTTGCACTGTAAAACATCCTCCTTGGCTTTACAGGTGCAGTGAGAACCGTGTGTAACCTGCATCGTTGGGGCATTCTCCTCCCCGCTATCGTTTCTGGGGTGATGTCAGACGTGTCCTCTGACCAATTAGCTGCCACCTCCTCTCTGACAACGGAAAGTCACTCCTATTTTACTAACAAATCTGATGCAGGAGATATTTATAGTCTGCAGACAGGGAAGGCGATAAGACACCAATTTGCCCAGAGAAGTCCTTTTAAAAAGTTCCATACATCTTCTATATGGGTTCCCTGAAAACATCTTTAGTGTGATGGCTGTTGTTTGCCCCAGTCTTCTTGCAGTGGACATAGAATAAAGGAGGACAATCTGTTAATAGATCTGTGGGTATACAAATATCAGCGCCCCTGCTGCTCAGCTGTTTAAAAGGGCTGTGATGTTCTAGCAAGCGCAGCATGTTGTCTACACCATAAAGGTGGCAGTGCAGGGTAAGTAGAACTATGTCCTAGTCAAGAAATGGTGAGTTCATACCACCGCTGTATGTTTCCTGAAAGTAACAGAAGTGCTGGATTTGGAACATAACTTAGATAAATGGAGCTGAATAGACTCCCCAGCCTACAATGGAGCCAGTTTCTGGACAAAAACATCCTGCAGGCCTTGATGAAATCTGCAACCAGAACTGAGCTTCCAACATAGATGTGAACAAGACAAAGCTGCTGCTACTACTATGAAAGAGCATGAAATAAAACTGCATTCAAACTGTACAGAGAAAGGAGAGTAGCCTTAGAAATGCTTTTCTTGTATTAATTGACTTGTGTAGACTCCTTTACCAATTCACTAGACTCTGGCTGGAAAGAGGTTTTTTTCCAAGGAATTCATGTGGCTCAACAGCTTGGCACTGTATGGTAGAAGCCTTAAAGGGGTTATTCAGGAATTGATGATCCTATCTTCCGGATCGGTCACCATTATCATTACATTGGCTGGGCTCCAAGTCCTGACACCCCTGCCGATCAGCTGTTTCAGGGAGCTGCCATTCTCATCAGAGCTCTGGTGAGCAGAGCCAGTTCCCCAATCACAGGTTCATACATTGTCGAGCAGTTCAGCCCCATTCACTTGAACCATTCACTAACCTCGGCACTCCAGCTGTGGTAAAACTACATTTCCCAAAATGCACACATGCTTGGCTGTTCTCAAAACTCCAAAGAAATTAAAGGAGAATGCTGGGAGTCGTAGTTTCACCACAGCTGGAGGGCCGGAGGTTAGCCATCACTGAACTAGGCCATGGGACTTAAAGGGGTTGTCCGGGCTGAACCTGGACATACCCCTAATTTCACCCAGGCAGCGCGCCTGACTCATGCTCCGATGCCCTCCTTTGCCCTGCGCTGATTAGCGCAGGGCAAAGGCATTTAGCCCGGTTCCGGTGACCTGCCGGGCGGAGGCTTCCGCCCAGCAGTGAGCCTGGTGACGTCACCGGCGCTGATGGGCGGGCTTTAGCGCGGCCCTAGCCAGTAAACCGGCTACGGCAGCGCTAAAGCCAGCCCATTACAGCCGGTGACGTCACCGAACACACTGCCGGCCGGAAGCCTCCACGCGGCAGTGTGTATAATGTAAACAAAAAACCCTTGCCCTGTGCGACCCAGCACAGGGCAAGGGAGGGCATCGGAGCATGAGATGCTCCGATGCCCTAGTCAGGCGGGCTGCCTGGATGAAACAGCTTTAGCCCACACCAGTGTAGCATTCATTTACCTGGTATGCCATCTTTTTAAAGATTAACCCGCAGCTACGGCATGCTACAACAGACAACCACTTAGCTGGTAATGTCTGAAAGGGCAGCATTCAGAGAAGATTAAAATATCTAATAAACTTATTTAGAGATGAATTGAAATTGACCTAAAACAGCAGCGTGGTATTCTTTCATCAGACTTTGGTCTAGTTCCAAGCAGACATCATGGTTTCAAAGGGGTTTATTATATTGGTGACTTATCCTTAGGAAAGGTCATAGTCATCAGATCAGCGAGAGGTCCCACTCCCAGTGCAACTGTTTGAATGAGCTGCCGCACTCCAATAGCACAGCTTCATCATCCACTGTGTAGGTGCCAGGAATAATACCATTCATGATCATTACACAGTGGATTGTGGGGGTGCTGGGGAGTCAAACCCCCACTGATCTGATAGCAGTATTCCAGTCTTGACTGCAGTTCAGCCATATTGGCAGCTTACAGATGATCTTTAGGCTTGATGGGTCTGGTCCATGTTCACGGTTGATAAATGCCAGCCGTATATATTAAAAATAACTGTGTTGGTGCAGATATCCATGTTAAAACAAATAAAAAAGGACTTGGAATTAATAGTTTAATGGGTTTCCCAGGACTTACATACTGAAGAACTATCAGATGAATGAGGGGGAGAAAGTCAAGTGAATGGATCAGCGCTGCAGTACACAGGAGACCAGCAGGGGTGCCATGAGTCAGACACCCCATCAATCTTGATAGGTCACCAATAAGTCCCAGAACAAACCCCAATAGGTCTTTAATGAGCTGAAATGTAATTACAGGAGAAGATCCCATGAATTGGGATGGTCACGGTACTAGTTGGTATTCAACATAAACAGTTAACACAGAGAAATTCTAAAATGTTTTAATTTATATCTGGAATAAATTATAATCTGGAATATAGACCAGTTGGAACATACAGTATGCTAGTGACAAGAAGGCATCTAAGCAGGGAGACCAGTCGCTATATATTGCCTTTATTACACTACAGGGGATTGGCAATTACCATCACCCCTTTGAGCTCAAAGCAAAATCCCTCACACAGACTAATCAAAAACTGGATCCACTGAAAATCCTCGCATGTCAGACACAGCTGCCGATCTCTCTCCTTTGGTCTTTTAGAAAGCAATGAAGAAAGGGTGAATTAAAAAAAAACTTTATACACAGTGAGGAAAGTGCTTTCCTCTTGTTCCTCAGAAACATGACAACACATGACCCCACACAACCTGGCAGAGGGACCGGTGTGGATGTCAGATTTGCAGATAGTTCTTCCTTTGCCACAGTGGAGAATAATACAAGGCCATGCTCTGCAGAGCTCTCCTGCAAGTGAGAAGTTTGTCACTTAGGGAAACACCAAAAGGAACCTTACAATGTCTCCCTGCATTCTTAGGTTCCCAGTCACCTGGCCTTCATCCCCTTCCAATAGGGAAAGACAATTCACTGCAACATGCTACCTTCCCACCCTTATCTGGGCAAAGATCCAAAGTCAGTAGCAGCAGTTACTTAAAAAAAATAATGTTTTAATGAGAATTTGTTTCTCATTCCTCCCTACCTGCATTTTTATATATTTTATTTTATTTTTTTCCATTTTCCTTCTTTCCCAAATATTCTTGGGAGAAATAAAAATAGATATTTATCATTCGTCCGTGAGATCCTGTACAAAGAGAAGCTGTGATCGACTAAGTCCAGCCTCTTGGAGGGTGGGAGGCATAGGGACTTCCTCAGTGGCAAGGCACGGCAATACCCTCCGAGGAAAATTCGCCACTATCTGGAAATGTTCTGGAGTCTCTTTCAAGGAGAAGAGGAAATCATGAATCACCTGAAACAAAAGGAAATACGGGCTGTCAACAATGGGAATGTAATGATTCACTTTTTACACCAATAAAACACAGTGTATGAGGAAAAAAATCTTTCACTAGATAAGGAAACTTACTGAAAGGGACTGTGTGAAGAGGAACCTTCGCTCCACTCTGGTGTCGTTTGGCATCTTGAAAATTATTCTCAGACTGTCAGGGTGGTCCGGTTCAGGTTCTGCAGGCAGACACTCGGATCTGCGTTCCTTCTCTTCTTGAAGGTTCTGTAAAAGAAGGTACATTTAGGAGTTTTCCGAGACTTTAATACTTATCGGAGGGGTCTGACACCCAGGACCCCCGCCGATCAGCTGTTTGAGAAGGCGGGAGAACTCGCAGTAGCGCCACAGCCTTCCCCAGCTTTGCCTAGGCCATGTAACATCAGTCACATGACCTAGGCACAGCTCAGCCCCATAGAAGTGAAGGGGTCTGAGCTGCAATACCAAGCACAGCCGCTATCAAATGAACGGAACTGTGCTTGATGAGCAGAGAGAAAGCTACTGCGAGTGCTGATGCCTTCCCAAAAAGCTGATCAGCGGGTGTCTCAGGTATCAGGGCCCCCACCGGTCAGATAGTAAGTAATAGACCCCAAAAAAATCCTCGATGCAGTTTTCCTGCATCGAGGATTTGTTTAAAACACGTGACCACGGAGCGTGAGTGAATGAAGCCTTTCACTCACCGCTCCATGGCCTCCTGACGGCACCGTGCTGCACTGGCCTCACACACAACGTCAGTGCGTGCTGCCTGACGTTGTGTGTGATGTCGAGTCCCTCCCAGTGCATGCTGGGAAGACGACGCGGTTGTCTCCTGCGGACTCCTTGTTGGCCAGCAGCGCACCCTGCCTGGAAAGGTAAGTATTCTTAACAGAGTAGGGGGCACCCATTTTTTTTAAGGTGGCTGATGGCGCTGGGGGACATGGAGGGGCAAATGATAGCACTGGGGGACATGGAGGGGTTCATTTGATGGCGCTGGGGGAGTGGGGGATATGGAGGGCCTAATGATGGCACTGGAGGACATGGAGGGGCTAATGATGGCACTGGGTGTATATGGAGAGGTTAATTTGATGGTGCTGGGAAGTGGGGGATATGGAGGGTGGGCAAGCTGGTGGCACTGGGGGGCACCTGAATGCACTGGGGGCCAAGCTGGTGGCAATGGGGTGCAACGGCCTATCCTCAGGACAGGTCATCGATATCAGAACAGTGGAGGTCTGACTTCTGCCTATCAGCTGTTGGAAGAGGCCACAGTGCTACAACAAACCCTGCAGGCTCTTCACAGTATACCAAGCACAGTGCCATACATTGTATAGTGGCAGTGCTTTGTATTGCAGCTCAATCCCATTCATTTGAAAAGGACTGAGCTGCACAAAAGCCATGCAACAAATGTGAGATCACAGGCCAAAAAAGAGGTCACAGCACTCAACCTAGCGACTGTACCCTCTCCAAGAGCTGACTGGTGGGTATAGCAGGTGTCCTGAGGATATGTCATTAATACTTAAAGGGGTTGGCCACTTTCTGATTATTGTTGACCAAAGTGTATATAAGATATCAATTTTTATCAAATATCAAATCAAAATTTCATAAGTACATTGCCATCTGCTCTTGTTCTGTTTGGAGTTTAGTGCAGGCGCAGTGTGTTCGGATGGAGGAGACATCACATGGAGGTGATTTGCCTGGTCACATGACCCTGCAACAGAAGCCATGTCATGGACAAGACCTCTGTGTGGACACTACAAAAGACGTTGTGTACCTTATAAAATATAGAAAATGGTGCAGAATTTCAACAAAGGCTATATTAGTAAGTGTCATAGAATTATGTTATACACAAATTGGTCAACAATAACCAGAAAGTGGTCAACCCCTTTAAATTCAGTGTTCCATATGTGAGATGTTACAGTTTCAGCTTGGGGCTGGTCTTTTCCCTTTCCATCACCTCTCATATATACATATTTACTATTTATATTATCTTTATAATTTCTGGAAAATCTGATTGATATAGAGCCATGTGGATTAACATGTTAAATGTTTGATGGGGTTAATATGTATACAACTACTGAGGTGTCTGCTGTGTTAGAACATATATATCATTTTCTTTACAAGGACTAGATAGGATGATCATGCATGCTAAACGACAAGTGGGAAAGAAATCCCAAGTCTATTTGTAGACAAGGTAAGGACCTCAGAAATATTGCTGGTCTAATTATTCCAGCAATTGGTGTGGATTCCAACTCCCATAACCCCAAACTATGGGATGTGGATTTGCTGTACAGACTACATTTCTTCACTCACCCTCTTCTTTCTTTCCTCTGCCTGCAGTCGAAGCTGTGCTTCCTCCTCCTCTCGCCTCTTCTGCTCCTGCTTTTCTCTCCTCTTACGTTCCTTCTCTTGGTCAGCTCGCAGAGAGGCCAGATAGGCCTCATCCTGCTGTTGTCTCAGCACCTGTGTCTGGTTCCTCTCCTCCCTGAAAATGACACAAGGGTCCATAACTACTGTAAGCCATTTGCCTTGCGACCTGTGAGACTCATATTGCCACTCACACCCTCTTTTAGGGAATTCCATCATGCTGGATGGGAGAAATAACACAGAATGCAGCACGATTCTTCCACCCAAGCGGCAAACGCCAAGGCGGAACTTGCTGAAACCCATTATAGGTCAACGGAGTCCGTTGGCTACTTATTATTTTCAGCTGTATGATCACTCATCCTAAAAGGGTGCCACCAATGATGGGAGTTATTCTTTAGAAGATAACTCCCAGAATGCGGATTTATAAATCCCTTTAGCTTGTGAAAACAATCATGTAATTTTTTAGTAACTAATGCCTACGGCCTTTAACCAGAGATGGCGGTCTCAGGCTGCATTCTTGCTGTTCGTCATTAGGACATCACTGTCGGTATGGTAACTATAAAAGGCAGTATGGATACAGACCTTGAAGTGATAAAGTTTTATAATACTGTAGTAAATCATCTAATCTGGCATCACTGCGATCCAATTACAATAATGTAAAAGAAACAAGAAATACGGCTGAAGTCACGTCTCTAAATTACAATTTTCTTATTATACCTCATTATACCCCTATACATCAAAGGCTCCTCTCTGTAACTCACCTCTCCAGTCTCTCAGACACCAAGTAAGTCTGGTTGGCCTCCATTATGAATGTCAGTTGATTGATTAAGTCCTGTGGCTGAATTAACCCTTCCAGCCTACCAACAACGGTCATCCTGCGGTCCTTCAGCATGATCATGGCAAGAAATGGGTAAGTGTTTTCACGCAGAGCCTGGGAAACTGAATTAACGGCCAATGAGACCCTTGTTGGTATAACATTAAACCTTATGTTACATCCACATGATAATGTATGAACGCTGACCTCTGAACCCCTCCGGCTTATTGGTGGAGCAAGCCCAAAACAGCATTCTGCTATTGACGAACTGGGTGACTTCTGTAGTACATAGTGTGTTCCTGTAGGAGCAAGATACCAACCATGAGACCAAAATGTCCTGAGACAATGAACATAATATAGAGAGGGTGGCACTCGCCTGCAGAAGTCATCAGAATCCTGGTGATCTTCCCCATGTAGATACACTAATAAGAAGCGCAGCTCCTGTTTGGCATCGTTAAGCGCCTGCAAGAGGGTAAAATATAAAGATAAAGCAATTACATGGAAAACTGCAATCCATCAATGCACCACATGGTGAATATACTGTGGTCATCAAATGAGCTAGTGTTCAGGGAATAGAAGCAAGTTCTGAAGAAATATGGATATCTTCCATGTGCACTCTGCATTTTTCTCACTCCCATCACTAGAAGTGACTGTTCTCCACAATACAGACACGTTCTATAGAGGTGGACGGCGCACGGGTCACATTCGAAGACATTTTTGCAAAATACGGTTATGTGCATGAGGCCTTAGATAAAAAGACGTGACAACGGCAGAGCTCCTGAAGGTGATCCGATATAAGGCTCCCCCTAAGGCTCGGTTCACACCTTGTGGTTTTTATTTATAACATAAAGTACGATGCAGTGCTGGATCCGTGAAAGCGGATACCAATGGCATCCATCAGGGTGTTCGTCGCTTTGACAGAAAAAAATAGTGCTGATTGCAACTCTATTTTTCCCATCAACTATGACAGAATCTTCAAGGGAGGCGTCAAACAGATATGAATACGGTCCATGATAGAGAAGAGCGCAACCAGACACAACAGAAAAGTAAACCGCTACCATGTCCTGTGTATGAGGTATAATGTTATCGTATTCTTCTAAGGCTACTTTCACACTAGCGTTTTATAATTCCGGTATTGAGTTCCGTCATAGGGGCTCAATACCGGAATAAAACGCTTCAGTTTTGTCCCCATTCATTGTCAATGGGGACAAAACTGAACTGAAGACAACGGAATGCTCCTGAAAGCATTCCGTCTCCAGACCGGAGAACAAACCGCACCATGCTGCAGTTTGCTCTCCGGTCCAGGGATCCGCACCAAGACGGATCCGGAATGACCCCCAATGCAAGTCAATGGGGACGGATCCGTTTGGTGTGGACACACCAGTAATCCGGATCTGTCCTCCATTGATTTGCAATGGGGGATCATTCCGGATCCGGCTACAGAGCTACAGAGCTAGACACATACATAAATACATACATACAGACATACATACATACAGACATACACACATACATACTCCAGGTACGCCGGCAGCATGTCATCTGTATGTTTATATGTCTGTATGTTTATTTGTATGTATATATGTCCGGATCCGTCTTGGTGCGGATGCCTGGACCGGAGAGCAAACCGCAGCATGCTGTGGTTTGTTCTCCGGTCTGAAGACGGAACGGAATGCTTTCAGGAGCATTCCGTTGTCTTCAGTTCAGTTTTGTCCCCATTGACAATGAATGGGGACAAAACTGAAGCGTTTTATTCCGGTATTGAGCCCCTATGACGGAACTCAATACTGGAATTTTAAAACGCTAGTGTGAAAGTAGCCTAATACAGCTATTTTACCAGAGAAGTGGCCTTGAATGGTTGGGTCTGAGACTTTGTATGTTGAGTCTAATTTCAACTTACGATGGGTCAGAGAAGACCATTGTATGTTGAAAATATTGCATCCTGAGGCCATTGTATCTTGAGGGATCACTGTATCGAGAACTCTTGACATATCAGAGATGTGAAGAATTCTCATTACTGGACCCTCAGCTATAGCAAGGGGACACGTTTTATAACTAGAGGTATATTTCCTTAGATATTCATAATGATGACGTGTACGATAATATGCCTGGAGCTAGGAAGGATGCATCCATGTTTGTTACCTGACTATAGGTCCCTTGGTAAAACACAGGATGTGTTCTGCCATATTTCTCTTCAAACATCTGTATAAAGGAGACAATGTCCCCAACTGGGTCAGTGACTCTGCTGCGCGGGTCTGGTCGAATGAAGCGAAGAGCAAACCTAAAGAGATGACAAAGAGCTGAGCAACAGTTCCTAAATCTACAAGGTCAAGCATGTGAATGTTGTCAGTCACTTACCTAAATATATCAAGCAGCGTATAGTATGTGATGCGGAATGGAAGCATGATCAGGTAGTAACCCCATCCGAGAAGCCCCTGAACAAGACATGACTGCATTACATGGATGCACACAAGGACACCTCTTTAATACAGTTGTAAGGAGGTTCCTAAACTCACCCTTGGCTGTGGCCTGGACACCACATAACTATATACTCTGTGGTCTGCAGTATTCACTTGTAGCGGCCGGCTGGGCGTGGTGTTAAAGACACTGGGGACTCCTTCCTGTTCATTCAGTCTGTCCTGAACAGCTGCCTAAATATGAAGGAAAGGACACCATAGTGACTGGTAAACCTGGAAGGTAGGAAGAGACCACAGATGTGCAAGCCAGCTGACATGTATTGTACTTACCTCTATATTCCAGTTGTGCTGCTGCAAGGTTTGGCGACATTGGTCCATTGACTCTATTCCTGTCAGGTCCTGTACACACAAGAAAAAAACAGGACAACTTTACTAATTTATACTTAAATGAGATCAAACCTCATAAATGATGTGTAGCATTAGAGTCTCCCTGGAATTGTGGCAGGGCGTGAAAGTGTGGCATCTCTTTTTTATGGTCCCTGGCTCCTTATGCACAAGGGGTTTTCCAGTATTCATGAGGCATCCTTCCGATTGTCCATCAACATTTGTCTGCTGGTGCCCAATTCCCAGCAGATGAATGGAGCAGGCTGTGGACACTCGCGAATTGAATTTTTTATCATTGCATCTTACTCGTTTTTTGGGGGGAAGTTTTTGTTGTACAGCTTTCACTTTCAGTGTATCTGTAGAACATTTCTTTCTGCTTTACAGTGAATCCCTCCCTTTGGCTGCTGCTGTGAAGTCTTCATGTGAAGCCCTCTTCTCTCAATTCCTGACAGCTCATAAACACTCTTTGGTGTTAACAATATGGTTTACAGAATGATTAACCCTACTAAATCGGGCATATTGCCTGATAGGGCTGATCATACTCAGTAAAATGATTATGTTATTTTTCTTTAGATCAAATTGTTGGCGATATATAAGTATATTTATGCAAGGGGCTGGCCATAGTGCTAGAAGCACCGCTAGCGCATTGCCCCTGTGCTCCGTGTACTCCCTCCTCCCTCATCTAGTCTTGTGCTACCGATGACTCGGCTCAGTGACTCGAGATCTGCGTAGTGGATCACATGCTGCTTCCCAAGCTTGGGAAGCAGCAGAACTTCAATTATGCAAGCGTTAAGTCAACTTAGTCACTGGATGCCTGTGTAGTGGATCTCATTAGATCCACTGCATAGGCACCAAGTCATTAAGCCAACTGGGTTCCAGCGCAAGAACACAGGGCTAGACAAGATGTTTCTAGCCCCGTTAAACAAAGGGAAGGGGGCATACACACACCACAAGAGTCGTTGTGCTAGTGGTGCTCCTAGCACTATGACAGCTCCTTGGTGCTCAAAATAGGTGACTTGCATAAATATATAAAGTTATACATTTCAATAACTATTCAACCTAAAGAAATAAGAGTGTTTATGAGCTGTCAGGAGTTTAGGATAAGGGCCGCTACACATGGAGCACACAGACAAGCAGCCTGATGTCTGTAGATACATGGAAGTTAAGTCAGAGCTGAACCCGGACATACCTTTAAATTCACCCAGGCAGCCCGCCTGAACTGACGTACCGGGCTCTGCCAGGCGGAGGCTTCCGCCCGGCAGTGAGCCGGGTGACGTCACCGGCGCTGATGGGCAGGCTTTAGTGCTGCCCTAGCCAGTAAAACGGCTAGGGCATCGCTAAAGACGGCCCATTACAGCCGGTGACGTCACCGAACTCACTGCCGGACGGAAGCCTCCGCCCGGCAGTGTGTTATGTAAATAAAAGAGCCCTTGCCTTGCGCGATCCAGCACAGGGCAAGGGAGGGCATCGGAGCATGAGATGCCCTGGTCAGGCGGGCTGCCTGGGTGAATATAAAGGTATGTCCGGGTTCAGCTCTAAACCCGGACAACCCCTTTAAGGCTGCAGAACAGAAACGGTTGAAATTTATTTTCAAAACAACCATGTGTAAAAGTGATTTTAGCCCAAAATGAGTAAAATGCAATGATAAAAAAATTGCTCCTAAAGGTGTTCATAGCCTTTAGCTGCACCTAGTACTGCACTAATACTGGATGGTAAAGAGCACTTCAGTTCAGCTGATCTGCAGGGGTGCCAGGAGCTGGATGCCATGGGCCACTGCGTTAACCCTCTCCAAGACCATGGATCTATGGCAGCATGTGGTCCAATCAATAACGCAACTGAGCAGAGTCCATAATTCCCTGGCATCCTGGGCAGTGCTAGAAATATACAGCCAGCTTATTTTTTCTCCTGACCATAGCAACCAATCAGATATTTTACATCAACGTAGCCATATTGGGTCTTCTTTACGGCAAGTCATGTGGTTACACAACAATAAAATGTGTTTATTTAAAAATAAAAAAAACAAAATATGTCATTTTTTTATTGTACATTTTTTAACCCCTTCAGGACATCTGCTGTATATGTACTGTTCTAAAAATATGGAGAGCCCCCCCCCCCCCTCGGGAGCGCAGCGGGCTCTGTTGCCACCGAGTTTCTTCTATTTTACAAAGCTGAAGCCCAGATTAATGTCTGCAATCAACGATAACGTCAATCAGACATTTAACCCCTCAGCCGATAACAGCTTCCCCTGGCTGACATCCGGGACGATATTACATTGCAGCTATAGGCCAGAGTTTGCTTGAGGCTCCAAAGCCCATCAGTGGTATATTCCGATACAGACCAGCAGGTGGCAGCACTGCATTGGAATATACTGAATGCTGTATTTTGTAATGGATAAAAATTCATTTCAGCACACAAATGGTATGCTTGTCATAGTCACCTAGGAGGACTTAAAAAAACTTAAAAAAAAAATGTTTTAAAAAAAATATGAAAGTTCAAATCATCCGTTTCCCCAAAATAATAAACAAAAAAAATGAACATCATAGGCATCATCGTGTCCAAAAATATCTGTACTAATAAAATATTTATCCTGTAAGGCAAACGGCGTAATGGACAAAAAATTAAAAGCTGCCAATTTGCCTTTTTTTGGCACTTTATCTCCCCCAAAATCAATTGAAAAGTGATCAAAAAGTCCTACAACCCCCCAAAATATTATCACTGAAATGTACGGATTGCCCTGCAAAAAATGAGCCCCCACATGGCTCCATAGACATAAGTATAAAAAGTTATAGTGGTCAGAATATGGCAGGAAAAAAATGTAATTTTTTCAAAATTTTCAGTATTAAAAACACAAGAAAAACTATGTAAACGTGGTAATGTTGTAATTGTACAGATCTGGAGAATGAAGGTATCAGGTCAGTTTAATTGCATAGAAAATGCTGTAAAAACAAATGGGGGTCATTTTTCAAACTGGTGTAAAGTAGAACTGGCTTAGTTGCCCATAGCAACCAATCAGATTCCACCTTTCATTTTCCAAAGGAGCTGTCCAAAATGAAAGGTGGAATCTGATTGGTTGCTAGGGGGCACTTTGATGAATGACCCCAAAAACTTGTAAAAGTGGCAGAAGTGCGTTACCCCCCCCCCCCCCCCCCATTTCACCTCATAGGCATACTCATTCAGTACAATTATTTCAGTATATATTGACTCACTCCTATGTGCCAATTGTGCTTGTAGATAGAACTCTGCAGACATCACTTAGGGGCCCTAACAAGCTTTTAGAAGAGCCCTTTATGTCATACCAGGCTGATACACAGTGGCACTAGCAATCATGTTGCCGAACTAGCATTCTTAGCCACAAAGGGCTTCATTGCGGCTGGTTCTGGAGTATTCTATGATCCTGGGAGTCCCCCTGGTGATCGCCCATGCACTGTGGCAGTGCCCACACCATTACCAGTAGATCAAGGTACCACAGCAACGTCAGGGTGCAGGACGGTAATAAAGGGGTCTCTCTGAGACCTGGAACCCATGGTCAAAGTGCTCCAGCTCAGGGACCTGAAAGCGTTGCATGCGTTCTACATGGAGTTCATCGCTGCCCATTACATGCCCTTCCTGCACCACTGAGGCCACTCATTGGCTGGCACAGAAGACAGGTCCCACTTCCAGACTACCTAGGACTGGGTGTGGAGGAGATGAAAGCTCGGCACTGGACCCAGAGTGCTCGTGGCAGGTGGGTCTCTTTTTTAGTATACTTTGGCACCATGCCCTGCCCCTAACCATGGGATGCCAGTCTGATAGAACCCCTTTATAATGATGCAATTTTATTTTTTTCCCCACTTCTTTCAAGAGTTATAACTTCTTTTCCACGACCACCATTGATGGATTGCAGGGTGGTCTGTAACCATGGAAACGAGCAGTGTATAATGTGATGGAAAAATGAATCCAGCCAGCAAAGGAAGCAGTATGGACAATCAAAATACATTAGTAACTGTCTTGTATTAACTTTCTTTACATAATAAATGTCATTTGCTGAAGTTCCACAACTCCTTTAAAGGAATTTACTGTAATTTGAAATAATTGACAACCCGAAGGCAGGTTTTATCACAGACCTCATCCTCCTGTGTGAACACAGCTCTACACATGATTCATGAATATTCCATCACATAGTAAGAATCTGATTAGTACCAGTGTTACAGATGCGTCTCGTAAACCTAATCCATGTCCTAAATTATAATCAGGTCACAATGTCACCGATCTGTGATCTCCGGTACGATTTACAGTAAAATCACAGTAAACACTGCTCCTCCTCTGGCTGCTTCTTTCTGGAAAGCTGGGTGACAACATGCCTGTCAATACAGCTGCTGCAGGGGTTGTCGCCGAGCTTTCCCAGAGCCCAGAATGGCGGTGAGATATCCAGCAGTACAAGTGTCACCCAGGAGGGCAGAAAGTTGAGTGCAGCCATGTCTGCTGTCATTCAGCTTACCTAGGGCAGAAGGCTGGTAACTGCTATGTATGCCAGTTGTCTGATCGTTACTGTAGGACGGCCCTGGATAAGGTGAAGCGTATAGTGCCCTGTCACAGGAGCAGGCCACCCTAGGGTGCTGTGATCGTTAGGTGGAGGGCTTCATCACCTGTCAGGACTGTCTGTCTCATGTCCCAACGGTCAGAGGCACGAAACACATGTCACCAGGACGTCCCCCTGCCCCGGGACACTACCGGCCTGATCTCATCCCTCCCGACTTCATACAAACCAGGCCGGGCCTGATGCCGGGACCACGGGCTCCCCCATGCCGCCCGGCACATCCAGGGCCTGCAGGTACCCGCTCCCCGGCCTCTTCTACAGCCGTCTACCTGGAACTGCAGCAGCTTCTCGGTCTGCTCCTGGCTCAACTCCCGCTCCTCCGGCGCCGCCATCTTCCCCCTCCGCCTTCTGACCCGTCACTCCCATTCACCGGAAATGACGAACGGAATTCGTGGGCACTCGGGGACGGAGTTCCGCTGTGCACCGGCCATCTTGCTCCCCGTAATTACGGAAACCATAGTCCACAGAGTCTTATCTATATAGTTATATAGACTCTATTGTTCTCTGTTATCATCCACCTGCATGTAGACTGTAGTGTTCACAAGACCTATATGTCATGTCTGATGACAGTGCCCCTGAAACCAGTGCCCACCACAATTAGGGTTACCACCTTTCCAAACCAAAAATACAGTCAAGTCACACACCAAAGGGGGTGTTGTAGTGGGGGCGTGGCCTTAAGTAGCTATGTCATAATGTGACTACCAATATTAATAATGCCCCCATTAGTGCCCCCTGTAATATTAATGCCTCCATTAGCACCTCCAAAATTAATAATGTCCCCATTAGTGCCCCCAGTAATAGTAATGCCCCCCAGAATTAATAATGCCCACATTAGCACCCCTCAGTCATATTAATGCCCCAGTTAGTGCCATCAGATTTAATAATGCCTCCATTAGTGCCCCTGGTGATAGTAATGCCTCCATTAGTGCCCCCCAGAAATAATAATGCCCCCATTAGTACCTCCACAATTAATAATGTCCCCATGAGCGCCCCTCAGTAATATTAATGCCCCAATTAGTGCCCCCAGAGTTAATTGTGTCCCTCATTAGTGCCTCCAGTAATAGTAATGCCCCCATTAGTGCTCCCCAGTATTAATAATGCCCCCAATAATATTAATGCCCTAATTACGCCTAGAATTAATAATTCCCCCATTAGTGCTCCTCGGTAATATTAATGCCCCAATTAGTGGCCCTCAGAATTAAAACTGCCCCCATTAGTGCCCCCAGAATTAATAGTGCCCCCAGTAATAGTAATGCCCCCATTAGTGCCCCCCAGACTTAATAATGCCCCCATTAATGCCCCCCAGTAATATTAATTCACCAATTAGTGCTCCCCAGAATCAATTGTGCTCCCACTAGCGCCCCTGTTAGAGACCCCCCAATAATAGCAATGCCCCCATTGGTGCCAGCCAGAATTAATAATGCCCCCATTAGTGCCCCCAAATAATATTAATGCTCCAATCAGTGGAGATATATTGGAAAAGCACACCATGAATCGCTGCGGTGTGGCTGGAAGAGGTTCTTCAACCCTGTCCGAATATTCAATAGATTAAGTGCACACACAGATTTACTCAATATTTATCTGTTTTAATTCTTCAAAAACTATTTATACATAATTCTCCATTGTCTCAGCAAAAATAAGAACAAATCTTAGTTTCAGATATTGTTTCTCAGATGGATGACAACGTTTCGGTCATGGTGACCTTTTTTCAAGTCTCATCTGTACAAATAAGAGAGGGAGTGAGAAGTGTGTATAGTGTATATAGGCAAATGACCAGGGGTATGTATTGAAAAGGAAAGAGAGAAATAGTGAATGGGTAGTAGGTATGCACATGTAAACGTATGTAGTGAGTGTAGTAAATATGGACACGGTAATGAAGAGTGTTGTGTGTATGTGTATGGTATATGTGGGTAATATATATGTAGCTTGTTTAATATGAAATACAAGTGAAATGTGTCAAATTTCCTTTTCCTCTTTTTTATCTCCATATCCCTGGTCATTTGCCTATATACACCATACATACTTCTTACTCCCAATATATTTACACCCACACGTTTTACTCCTTTACCGATCTTTGTCTATATTCTTTCCATGCCACTTACCCTTTCCCTCTCTTATTTGTACAGATAAGACTTGAAAAAGGTCAACATGACCGAAACATCGTCATCCATCTGAGAAACAATATCTGAAACTTTGATTTGTTTTTATTTTTGCTGATACAATGGAGACTCATGTATAAATACTTTTTGAAGAATTAAAACAGATAAATACTGAGTATATTTGCATGTGCACTGAATCTATCAAGTGCCCCAATTACTGTCCTCCAGAATTAATAATGCCCCCGTTAGCGCCCTCTCAGTAACAGCAATGCCCCCAGTAATAGTAATGCCCCCATTAGTGCTCCCTAGAATTAATAATGTCCTCTTCTCTGCTTGTACAAAAATAAAAAAACAACTCACCTCATCAATTTGATCGCGCCACAGAGAACACTCGCCGCTCACTGGAAGCTCAGGATGATGATGTTTTGCAGGTCCTGTCCTGAGCTTCCAGTGAGAGGCGAGGGTTCAACGCAGCGCCATCAAATGGAGGAGGTGAGGTTTGTTTTTTTTTTCTTTTTTTTGTTTTTTGGGGGAGGGGCAGGAGCGCCCATAAGTAACAGTCCATATAGGAAAATACAGTCAATTATTATTGCCTGTAAAATTACCGCACTAAATTACCAGCTTGGCCAGTGAGTTACCAGCCTGGTGGCAACCCTAACTGCAATGCACCTACTAATGTGCCAGCTACAGTGCACCCATTAAAGTGTCAGCTGTAGAGTCTGTCTTCAGTTCTACTGACCACTGAGGACACCTGGTAACAAATGAGATAGGCAGGGTGATGGGCATTGATAGGGAACATGTACATAGTCAGGAACTGAGGTGGTGACAAGAGGTGGCTGGAAACTTCTGTATGTTACACTAAGTCTTTTGCAGACTGAAAGCTGAAGACAGACTTTCCTCTGTAACCCTTTTATCGCTTTGCTAACACTCTGTTTTCTACTACAAAGAAACATATTTCCCTAACCAAGCATATATTCCGTATGCCTAACATCCTGTTCCTGCACAATGTAAATATTAAACTGAAGTGACAGTTACACTTTAAGGCCTCATGCACACGACCATATGTAGTTTGCGGTCCGCACAAAATAGATCCGCAAAAAATCCGGATGACGCCCATGTGCATTCCGTATTTTGCAGAACAGAACAGCTGGCCCCTAATAGAACAGTCCTATCCTTGTCCGTAATGCGGACAATAATAGGACATTTTCTATTTTTTTGCGGGATGGAAAAACGGACATACGAAATGCACACGGAGTAACTTCCGTTTTTTTTTTTTTGCTGACCCATTGAAATGAAAACGGAACGATCACGGAAAGAAGATACGTTCATGTGCATAAGCCCTAAATGGAAGTTTGAGAACAGTTGGGAACGAGGTTAGAAAGAAGCCTCTGCTCAGTAAAAGACACATGAGAGCCACCTGGAGTTTGCAAAAAAACGGACTAAAGGACTCTCAGACTATGAGTAAAGGGCCGTTCAGACGGCCATGTTGTTGCAGATCTGCAAAAACACGAATGCCGACCAGTGTGTTCTGCAATTTGCGGAACACACATGGCCGGCACCCCATACAAAATGCCTATTGTCCGCAATTGCGAACAAGAATAGGACATGTTCTGTAGTTTTTCTCTGAGCCGCGGCTCTCCGCAATGTAATGCCGCCCGTTGAAATGAATGGGGCCGCATCTATTCCGCAAAATTGCGGAATAGATTCTTCCCCATTCACACGGTCGTGTGAATGGGCCCTAACATGATTCTCAGGTCTAATGAAACTAAAATGGAACTTTTTGGCCTCAATTTTAGGCAATGTGTCCGGAGGTATTGATACCTTTCTGATCCCCGCTGCTCTCCTTCCACTGCTTCTTGCGTCCTCACTGATCTCTGTATTTCCAAACCGCTGTCAACTCGGACTTGTGACCGATGCGGCCAGTCATGGGGAAGCAAGTGACGGGGGATCAGCAAGGTATCACTTTTATTATTTTATAATGTTCTTTATAAAATGACATGGGTAAATAATCCCATTAATTTTGAACTCTGGTATGGGGTTTGATGCCTAAAGTTGGCTTTGAGGCCCATCATTTTCTAGTTTTGTAGCTGTGTCCTTTGGCTCTTGTTTTGGCAGTACAGTATTTGGGGGCATTAGGCAGCACTATCGGTACAGAAATGTGGGCACATGGGACAGCAATAGGCACAATATTGGTGGACACTACAGGATGACAGTGTTATGCCCCTTTCACACGAGCGGGAGACTCGCATGTCTCCCGCAACGCATCTACAGGGCTGGACTCGGCACGGACAGGGATCACATAGCATTATATGCGATCCCAGTCAGTGTCGGAGTCCAGCCCTGTAGATGCGTTGCGGGAGACATGCAAGTCTCCCGCTCGTGTGAAAGGGGCATTAGAGGGGCAGCTGAATAGGGGGTTTCTTTTCTATAGAGGATGGGGATGGACTACAGAAGCAATAAGCTAAAGTCAGTGGTGTAACCTGCAAAATCAGCAAGAGGCCACATCTTCTATGTGCCATTTATTAATCCTATCTTCTTATGTGGCAGTGGCAGCTGCACAGCCCTGGCTAAAGATGTCTGTGCAATGAACTCTGCAGCCGCCAGGAGAAATCAACATAACGGTCTGCACCACATGGAGAAGAAAAGTGAACAGCTCAAATCAGTGAAGACAAGACGTCACCTGTAAGTCACTGGATTTACATGTGTTATGCCCGTTACTGTTCCTTTTAAAATGTGTTTAAATCTGTTTATTTATTGGCACAATTTGGCAGGCCTACCTAGGGCACCAGAATACCTTGTCCCGGCCATTGTTGTAGTTCTCTCCTCTGATAGTCTACAGTAGCAGTATGTACTGGGAGTTGTAGTTTTCTTCTCTGATATCCTACAATAACAGCTTGGATATGCTGGTAGTTGTAGTTCTCTCTAGCCAGTAAAGCACTAACACAATTTTTTTTATTCTCTGACCTGTTAGAAACGTGAATGATAGTAAACTGTAGTGAATGTTATCTTCTCACCAGTGTCTTCTTCCTTCTGATCCTCAGCTGTATCATGTGACCAGCAATCAGACTTTCCAAATAACACAGCATCTTATGTGTGGACAGGAAGCCAATTTCTCTATTCCTATGGCCTTAGGGTGCGTTCAGACGACCGTGTTTCTGGGTCCGCATCCATTCTGAAATTTTGAAAATATAGAGCATTTCTGTAAAGGGCTGGCTCTGTGCGTTCTGCAAAATGCGGAACACACACAGTCGGTATCCATGTTTTGCGGATCGCAAAACACTTACGGTCGTTTGAATGTAGCTGAAGGCCTTGTTCACACTACAGTTATTTGATCCGTTATTTCCATCAGTTTTTGTGAGCCAAACCCAGGAGCGGAGGCTACTCAGAGGTACGGTATAATGAAAAGATCTGCACCTGTTCTGTGTTTTTGACCCGCACCTGGTTTTGGCTCACAATAACTGATGGAAATAACTGATCAAAAAACTGACGTGTGAAAAAGGCCTAAGGCCTCTTTCACACCAGCGGCAGCATAGATCCGGCGGGTGAAGGGTGCCACCGGATCCGTGCTGCCGCATGTACACATGGGGGCCGGAGCAGCGCATACACATACACTCACAGACACATAAACATACACAGACACTTACCTGTTCCAGCAGCTCCCAATCTGACCAGCGATGAGGAGGAGGACGGCGCTCACAAGGGTAAGTTTACCCACAGCGCCACCTGCTGGAGGGAGAGGAAATTGCAGGGAGACGGATCCGTCATGAACTCCATTGAAAGTCAATGGAGGACGGATCCGTTTTCCATTGTGTCAAATCAAACGGATCTGTCCCCATTGAGTTGCATTGGGGGTCATGACAGATCCGTCTTGGTGCGGTTTGCTCTCCGGTCTGGAGACGAAACGGAATGCTTCTGGGAGCATTCCATTGTCTTCAGTTCAGTTTTGTCCCCATTGACAATGAATGGGGACAAAACTGAAGCGTTTTATTCCGGTATTGAGCTCCTATGACGGAACTCAATACCGGAATTTAAAAACGCAAGTGTGAAAGTAGCCTTAGTGTCAGTCTAATAGGAATGAATAGAGAAGTAACTGATTTCCTGTCCTGTGTTATTTGATGATCAGAGTGTTGGTCACAAAGCTGAGGATCAGGCAGAAGGTTATAACTCACAAATACAGTCACTGGTATGAAGATTACTGTACATTCATTACAGATCATCTACCTTTCTAGCAGGTCAGAGAGTACAATTTTTGTAGAAGTGCTTCTTTAATTTGGCTGATGCTGTTATATAGATTATATATACCTTATTTTGGTGGTGTGGGGGGAGGGAAAGGGGGGGTGGAGGTGGTTATATCCTCCTTTTTGGAGTTGTGAAAACAGTCACCCTATCCCCAGACGAGAAAAGATTGTACACCTCTGGCCTAAGGCCCCATTCAGACGACCGTGTTTCATGGCCGTATACGGGCCGTGAAAACCCGGCCTGTGCTGCCCCAGAGGACGGGAGCGCACGGCGTCATTGGTTGCTATGACGGCGTGCGCTTCCTGAGGCCGCCGCCGTACAGTGAAACACTGTACATGCCGTTTCACTGTACCTCAGGAAGCGCACGGCGTCATAGCAGCCAATGACGCCATGCGCTCCCGTCCTCTGGGGCAGCACAGGCCGAGCTTTCACGGCCCGTATAAGGCCGTGAAACACGGTCGTCTGAATAGGGCCTAAGACTTCTCAAGGCTGTCTAGGCAGTCATCTAAAGAGTCTGGACTCCATGCTGATACATTTACCTATATTGATACATTGTAGAATGAGGATAGAGGAAAGATGTGGGTTCATAAGGAACAGCAGGCAGAGATCTAGTAAACAGTCAGGCTTTGAAACACATAGGAGATATATCAAGACTGGCGCGTCCATCCAGCCTGGCGTAGACTTCAGCTATAACTTCCGCCACTTTCTGGTGAAAATTATAATAAATGCGGTGGGCGGTGCAAAGTCCATCTAAACCACGCCCTTTTCTCTGCACTTCTCCGCAGCATAATCTGAAACTTTTTTACAGCACAGTAGTGACTTACAGAGGTTAATAAGTGTCCCTCATAGGGGTAGATTTATCAGAACTGGTGTAAATTAGAACTGGCTTAGTTACCCATAGCAATGAGTCAGATTCCACCTTTCATTTTTCAGATCTCCTTTGGAAAATGAACAGTGGAATCTGATTGGTATCAGCAACTAAGCCGGTCTTCCTTTACACCAGTTTTGATAAATCTCCCCTGTAGATTTATGAAACTGTCTAAAAGAAAATGCCTTTGTTGCCCACAGCAACCAATCACAGCACAGCTTTTATTTCTTACTGTACTGTGTTCTTGGAAATAAAAGCAGTGCTGTGATGTGTGTTGCTTGGGCAAAAAATACAGTAATGGGAACCTGTCACCATGAAAATGCAGTGCAATTTGCAGGCAGCAGGTTATAGAGCAGGAGGAGCTGAGCAGAATGTATTACAATCTGCAGGCAGCATGTTATAGAGCAGAAGGGGCTGAGCAGAATATATTACAATCTGCAGTCAGCATGTTATAGAGCAGGAGGAGCTGAGCAGAATGTATTACAATCTACAGGCAGCATGTTATAGAGCAGGAGGAGCTGAGCAGAACATATTACAATCTGCAGGCAGCATATTATAGAGCAGGAGGAGCTGAGCAGAACATATTACAATCTGCAGGAAGTATGTTATAGAGCAGGAGGAGCTGAGCAGAACATAATACAATCTGCAGGCAGCATGTTATAGAGCAGGAGGAGCTGAGCAGAACATAATACAATCTGCAGGCAGCATGTTATAGAGCAGGAGGAGCTGAGCAGAACATAATACAATCTGCAGGCAGCATGTTATAGAGCAGGAGAAGCTGAGCAGAAGATATTACAATCCGCAGGTAGCATGTTATTGAGCAGGAGGAGCTGAGCAGTACATATTACAATCTGCAGGCAGCATGTTATAGAGCAGGAGGAGCTGAGCAGAACATAATACAATCTGCAGTCACCATGTTATAGAGCAGGAGGAGCTCAGCAGAACATATTACAATCTGGAGGCAGTATGTTATAGAGCAGGAGGAGCTGAGCAGAATGTATTACAATCTGCAAGCAGCATATTATAGAGCAGGAGGAGCTGAGCAGAACATAATACAATCTGCAGGCAGCATGTTATAGAGCAGGAGGAGCTGAGCAGAACATATTACAATCTGGAGGCAGTATGTTATAGAGCAGGAGGAGCTGAGCAGAATGTATTACAATCTACAGGCAGCATGTTATAGAGCAGGAGGAGCTGAGCAGAACATATTACAATCTGCAGGCAGCATATTATAGAGCAGGAGGAGCTGAGCAGAACATATTACAATCTGCAGGAAGTATGTTATAGAGCAGGAGGAGCTGAGCAGAACATAATACAATCTGCAGGCAGCATGTTATAGAGCAGGAGGAGCTGAGCAGAACATAATACAATCTGCAGGCAGCATGTTATAGAGCAGGAGGAGCTGAGCAGAACATAATACAATCTGCAGGCAGCATGTTATAGAGCAGGAGAAGCTGAGCAGAAGATATTACAATCCGCAGGTAGCATGTTATTGAGCAGGAGGAGCTGAGCAGTACATATTACAATCTGCAGGCAGCATGTTATAGAGCAGGAGGAGCTGAGCAGAACATAATACAATCTGCAGTCACCATGTTATAGAGCAGGAGGAGCTCAGCAGAACATATTACAATCTGGAGGCAGTATGTTATAGAGCAGGAGGAGCTGAGCAGAATGTATTACAATCTGCAAGCAGCATATTATAGAGCAGGAGGAGCTGAGCAGAACATAATACAATCTGCAGGCAGCATGTTATAGAGCAGGAGGAGCTGAGCAGAACATATTACAATCTGGAGGCAGTATGTTATAGAGCAGGAGGAGCTGAGCAGAACATATTACAATCTGCAGTCACCATGTTATAGAGCAGGAGGAGCTGAGCAGATTGATATATAGGTTTATGGGAAAAGATTCAGTAAAACTTGTATTTTATTTGTTTATACCCCTGCTCCTTTTATGCTTAGGAGTCCTGTGGGCGGCCCTAATGATTAACAGCCTTTCCTGTATGAATGTGCATAGAGCAATAGTTGTCAGTCACTGATATGATCACCCACTAGACTCCTAAGCATAGAAAGTGCAGTGATTTTCCCACAAAACTATAGATCAATCTGCTCGGCTCTTCCTACTCTATACTGTGCTGCCCACAGATCAGCACGCATGTGCAATGTGAGAAGTTCTCTTTAAGTGGGTTGTCCCAAATTTATCCCCTATCTATAGAGTTAAAGGGGTTGCCTCATCACAGACAATGGGGGCATATCGCTGATAGGGGCACCTATATCGAGAAAGGCGCCCTGAAAGTGGTGGAGGGCGAACAGCGCATGTGCAGCCACCCTCCATTAATTTTCTATGTGGCCGCTGAAAATAGCCGAGCGCTGGCTCAGCTATTTCCATCTGGCTCATAAAAGTGAATGGGAGCAGTGGCCAATCATGCTTGGTGGTGACCGGACCAGAGTCGTCCAGCTACTACCTTGCGGGGCTCCGTTCCTGATATAGGTGCGGGTCCCAGAGATGGGACCTGCACCTATAAGACAATAGAGGCATATCCTACCGATATGCCCCCATTGTCTGAGATGAGACAACCCCTTTAATGATAAATGTTTGATTGCTGGACGCCCCACCACTGTACTCAGCTGTCAGTCCCTTAGTCACTGAATGGAGCAGCAGTGCCTGACAACAATTGCTGTATGCAGATTCATACAGGAAAGGCTGTTACAGGAGAGGCAACACCACCTCTCATTCATACCCCTCCTCACAGCAGCTGTGGAAAAACGGAGGCTCCTGTTCTATTGAACGATAGGGGTCCCAGAATTGGGACACGTAGCGATCAGACATGTATCACCTATCCTGTAGGATAAATTCTTCAAAAGGAAAGTTTCCATTTATGAGAACAGCTACAAAGTCTCTGCTTCTGGGGAACCTCACTTTCATTGACAGTACAGCTCATTGATTCCAGTGGGACGTGTGTAATACCACCTTCCTCCTGCATTGGCGCTGCAGACTAACTGAGCACCTGCTAATGGACACCCTCATATGATCACTGATGATCCCAGCAGTGGACAACCTGCGGTTAGGCTATAGTCAGAGGTGTTTCTAATATAAAGGATTGTGCAAAGCAGGTGATCCGAAACCGGAAACAGTCTGTGTATAATAAGAGCCTATGCTCCACAATGGACGTGACACAGCACAAGCCAGGTTTCCCGGTTCCGGTACAGGGTGTGCTGTTGATAGAACAGCACCACCTGGCGGCGCATTCTCCGCATTGCAGCCGCTCTGATGTCACCGCTGTGGTCCTGCCTCTAGAGTGGAGCAGCAGGCGTAGGGTTGGGTGCTGCTCATTGTACCCTGGGAATGGCTTGCACCTCCTGCTAGGATCTGCCCTGATCTCTTCAGTTCCCCGGTCATAAGGTCACACACCAACCACTGCAGAAAGAAACAAAGATGTCTGACGATTTCGGTTTCTTCTCCTCCTCCGAGAGCGGGGCTGCCGCAGAGACAGAAGAGGACCCCGCCGCCGCTTTCCTGGCCCAGCAGGAAAGCGAAATTGCAGGGATCGAGAATGACGAAGGATTCGGAGCAGTGCTGGTGGGCAGCCAGGCGTCCTCTATGGAGCAGTCCGATCTGGGTGAGTTGTATAGGGGATGGTATACAGCGCTTTGTATCCCGGGTATGGACCATCTGGTCCACAGAGCTTGCGCTTTAGTACCAAGTAGACACAGCTTCAAGGTCACACAATACATTCTGCAGCAGGTGCAGGACTGTGTATATCTCCAGAGCTGGGATCCATGGCTGCTGTTACCTCCCAGTTTAGCTGCGGGTTCATTATTTATGGGGACCTGTTTTGCAGCTCAGATGGCATGGGTGATGGTTAACTGGGCACAGCCCTGGGAGGGATTGGGCAGCAGTGTACAAGGCTAATGTCATGTAGATACTGTTTGTGTAGGTGTTATGACTGGATCCATGGTATCTAGGGATGAGCGAATTTCTGTTTCAAGTTTGGTGTTCAAGATTCGGGTTTGGGTTATCTAAGAATTTCCATTATGGACCATAACTTATGGTCCGTGGTAGTGGAACATGAAGCAAAAGCTCGCTCATCCCTAATGTTACCAGACCATTGTCTAGTCAGCAGAAGGTGTTCTGGTCCGGTGACCATCACTGGTGTGATTTATGGTAGTTGGACCTTCACCAGATTAGGAATAGTTCACTATTCCTGGAAAGCATCTCTGATCTTCTTCCTGATAGGAAATTACCATAAGGGTTCCTAAACACAAAATTTACTTTGGAGTTTTTTCACACAAAAAACACAGAAGAAACTGCCTATGTTTTTATGCCTTTTTAGTAGTTTTTTGGGTTTTTTTAGACATTTTTCCCAAAAGAGAAGATGGAAAATGCTTAAAGGGGTATTCTAGTTGTTATAGGGGATAACTATTAGAGCGGTGTGGGTTCTACTGCTGGGCCCCCCACTGATCACAAGAACAGGGGATATGTATTCCCTGCAGCCCCTTGAAATGAATGGAGCGGCCATTCGCACATGCGCGTGGCCGCTCCATTAATTTCTACTGGATTTCTGGAGATCTCTGGAATTCCCATAGAAATTAATGGAGCGGCAGCAGGCATGCCTGACCAGCCACTCCGTTCATTTCAGAGGGGCTGCAGGGGGTATGGGTTCCCCATTCTTGTAATCGGTGGGGGTCCCAGAGGTAGGACCTCCATCATAGATCTAATAGTTATCCCCTATCTTGTGGATAGGGGATAACCTCTAACAACCAGAATACCGCTTTAAAGGGAACCTGTCATCTCCGAAACACCCGGTGTATAGTGTAAGTGATGCTGAATCCAAATATGTAAGTTTTATCTTCATACTCACTTGCATTCTGACTCTGTGCTCCCACAAACCAGCATTGCATTGAGAGGACTCTTCTTTGAGTCATCTCCATTATATGAGTGAGCACTGGAGTCCACTGAGTGCATTTTACTGCAGGTTTGTCACAGCACAACGACGGAATGGAAGTGAGTATGAAGATAAAAATGACATAACCGGACTCAACGTCACTTCCACTATACACAGCTTACTCTAGTTTGGAGGGTGTTTCAGAGATTCCCTTTAAATAAATACCATTGTTTTAAAAAAAAAATGCCAGACAGGAAAAGCACCAATTTGAAAAAAAAAAAATTCAAGTTGCTGAAAGCATAGACTTTCGGCTAGAATCTGGGGAAGGCCTTCTTTCAGCAGAAACAGGGCTTAAAATGCCACAAAAAACATCTATGTGAATTCTTCCTAAAGGCCTGTTCACATGGTGGTTTATGCCGCCGTAGTTTTAGCATGGTGTCTGCCTCCCATGCAGCCATGGGTTTAAAGCCACAACTGGTCCCTTCTTGAAGCCACAAGTGGGTTGGTGTATTCAGTCAACAACCCTGCCAGAAACTGAGGTGGTTTCTGTCAAGGAGTACATGCAGACTTTGACAGTGTCAAAATCTGCCATGTGTACGTACCTGAAGGGTTCTTGCACATATGAATTTTGCAGTGGTGTATAGTTACCAGTAAAAAACAATGGCAGAATAAGCGCAGGCATTTTTTTCTCTTGGCCATCTGCAGTTTTACAGGCATTGTGTGTGTGAAGACTACATAAATTGAATATTCCTAGAGTCTTAGTTTCTGCTAAGATCTTGGTGCCAGCTACCACAGGATATCTTTGAAGGTCTTGTGGCGTTTTTGCCTCAAAGGGTTAGAGCTGTTCTGGTAGCCGGAGAGGGACTATACAAGATAGGTAGTTTTATTGTTATGGCTGATCAGTGCATATTGGTTGCATTGTCTGAGCCTGCGAATCCATTTATAACTTCATTGTGTAAATCCAGCATGACATTTATTACCTTCTAATGTAATATATAGTAAAACATGTAGTTGTAGATTTCTGATGAGCCTTCCTCCTCAGCCAAGAACACTGTCACCAACACAATGGGACCTTTATTGCCCAGGGGGATCACAGCAGCTGTTATCTGAGGGGGTCCTTCAGAATGAAACGAGGACAAGCCTCGTATAGCCGCTTGTCACTAAAATTAATGTGTTTGAAGGGGTTTCCTCACAAACACAACCCCTTTCCATATGTTTGTGGGAGGAATCTGCTCCTGGTGGCCCACTTCTGTTACCATGAACAGAGAGCCACTTACAAAGAGCTTCTCTCACTTCAGCTGACCCCGTTCATCCACATATTACATAGTAGGCTATTCATGTGTGTGGATGGCATTTAATACTCTATTTCTGCTGTGTATGGCCCAACACAGCTTCTCCAGGCAACGCCATCTGAGGCAACAAGGATACCAGACATTCAGAAATTTGGACAGTAATCTGTCCTCTTCTTTCTTCTTGTTAAATTTCATTCAACATCTAGAACAGCTTGGTGACAACCAGTATGGCTGCCATTACAGCCCTCTCAACCTTCCTAAGCACCATGGTAGGAATTTACATTTACCTGCTTTCTCATTGCTGCATACTGTATCTTGTAGAGTTCTCTAGGGAAAAAGTTAGGAGGTGAAATTCTATATTCTTTCACTACAAAACCAAAATTGTCTTCTAGCTCTTGCATATCATAAGAATAGTTTTTTGTTGCAGCTCTCATGGGTGTAGTATTGTAGGGACTGTCTTTGCATAGAAATTGTCACCTGGATCGTATTACTGACACTATACGACTGCTCTGGCACAAAGCTGGTCTGTAGACAGGCTGGTGCTCGAACATAAAGCCAGCATGACCTCCTGATTCCTGGATCCACTTGGCACCAAGACATTTCTTGGCCTCAATGAGTATTTCCATGTGATGAGGTATCTGCATTCAGCTGTGAAATGCAAATGTACTGCAAGTTCCTAGAGCAGAAAGCCACATCATCTACTGCAAACAATACACCTTCTGGGAACACACCTCTAGAGATAAACCTTGAAAGCCAAACACAGGCCTATGGAAGTCAGATAGGGCAGTATCAATGGAATGGTAGGAGCCTAATATTCTAAATGTTTAGTCCCAACACTGTGCAGACACCATTGCTATAAATGTAATGTTATGAAGTACTTGTAATACAAACACAATGGTGGAACGTTTGCAGGACATTTTCTATACTAAACTTGGATCTCTGGCCTTCTCATAAGTTTTGTCAGTACTTACCCCTCCATTGCGCTGCTGATGCCACTCTTTCCACTGCACTCACATGAGCTGGTCCTGACAGATGGGTTCCTCAATGTTCCTGTTCAGCCACACATACTGTATATGCATCTGAACAGGAATACTCGGGAACACATCAGATTGGGACCTGAGTGGAGGAGCCCGCAGCCCCTATGTGTGCCTCACAGGGAGGCAGAGGTTTTTCTTCTTCATATAGAATCTGCAAGAAAAATAGCTGACGGCTGGCCCATTGTATGCTGGAGGGGCACATTTACGGTACTAATCCTTTAGATGTGTAAACTTAGTTGTCCCATGAAAAATATTCAACATTTTACACACCAATACCTGAATCGGAACACTTTTATAAATTTAGTATAACCACTGAGTTATTCACTGAAATCTATCTGTTTAGCGCCACCTGCTGTTTGCTCTTTTTCTAGTTTCTCTGTCCTGCTCACTGAGATGTCGGCACATGCTCAGTTCCATCCTTCAACTGCCACCACGTGCAGTAAACAAGACATGTCCCTTAAAAAGTGCACGCCCCCTGAACTGCCAGCTTGAAATAAATCTTGCAGAGCAAGTAAAGGAGATATCTTGCTGGACTAGGTGCATATAATTTCTCTAAACCTTGATGTGCCACATTTTACACCAGAATCTAGGCGCTATTACTATGTTTAAGGCTCCATATTATGGAACTGTAGGGACTGTGTGCTGCTACTGTATACACATTCCATGCAAACACATTTGCCAAGCCCAGTCTGACGTTTTGGTTCTAATATTGCTCATTTACAAGACTCTTGTTATATTTCTATAAATTCTTAAAATTCCACTTGTTCCTTTGACCCTCTTATCCAGTTTTCTATTGTCTACTGTTTTGCAGTCAGAACTAAATAAGATTTAATATAAGCAGGTTATGCACCTTTGACTTATACTCTAGTATTTCAATGGAAACCTTCTTCTTTACATTCAGAAGCTGCAAATCCCGCCTCCAGGCTGTTTACATGATACAGTGAGATCATGGTTTCTGTTGAGATCGTTGTAGAATGCCATCAAAATGTACCTGCCCCATATAAATATTACCCTTATAGCTGTCACCTACTAGATCATATTAATATATTGTCCACTTACATAACATTGGAAACCCCCTTTTATTTAAAGAGCATATGTCAGCAGGATCAACCCTATTAAACCAGACATACAGCCTGGTCGGACTGATCATGCTGATAAAATGATACTCTAATTATGACACTACGTTGCCCCATTGATGAGAGAACTGGGTTTTCTATATGCAAATAAGCTCACTGGAGCACCAAGTGGCCGGCAAGAGCCCTCGGAGCACCTGATTGTTACACCCCTTGAGCTTTAGTCCCACCTCCTTCCCTTGGATTAACAGACTTCTAGTTTGGCTCAGTCTTCTTATGCCTTTATCCCAGTCTTGGGTTTTCCACAGTGCTTCTTCTGCTACTCCCCAAGCAGTGCAGATTCCCACTGAGCAAGTGTCAAGACCTGTCATCTCACGCCTTGGCTGTCGATCTGTTGCTTTCCAAGCAACGCAGAGACCGAGGGACAGGTCTCAGCGCTTGCTCAGTGGGAATCTGCCATTATATGTATCCACAGCGTGTTAGGCTGAAATCGGCAGCAGCAGCATTCACCCTCTGCACTGGGAAGGGTGTAATCCATGGGAGAAATCCACAATTGACACTGCTCAAATTTAAAATCTACATGTCAGATTGTGTGCGGACTTTCTTATGAAAGTGTCCGCAGCGGGTGGGAAAAGAATCATCCACTTTGCTGCTGTAAATGATGTGGATTTTCCCAACGTTGCAGGAAAATCAGCGCGCTGCACTATAATATCTAGTAAATGAAATGAGAACTCGATAGACCAGTAAGTCCAGTGGAGATGGGTGGTGGATAGTGGAGAATCCGTCATGGATCCTGTAAACACAGATGTCATGTGAGCAGTGTGAACACAGTCTTATATATGTAGAATACCCCCATTTACAGGAGATACAGATTTCTTCATTAACTGATATTCTCATCCTGGGCACTTTCAGCTGATAAAGACTGCAGCAGAGAATGAGTGTTGTTGTGTTAGACCTACGCAGGGAGGAGTCGCAGGAATGCCATAAAACACGTTTATAATCATAGTTAAGGGAGGAGATGGTATACACACCTTGAGTAATAGATTACTACGTGCCAGGGCACTGGCTACTCATTCATCAGTATATTTTCTCCTCGTGGATTTAGATCTGCCATCTCTGTGGCATTCTGCTGCCTCAGTTTTAACAAAAAATGTGTAAATCACAGCAAAAAAAGCCACAAAACCATCTTGAATTGCCATCTTTATTGTAATTATTACAGTTTAAAGGATTTTTCCAGTTTGCATCAACATCCTGTAAAATAATCATTTAAGAAGGTAGCTGGGATTTTGTAATGTATTTCTTTTACCTTTATTGCTCCCGTTCTGGGCTGTGATCATATGACCATGTCCATGCATCTTTTGCCTATTTCCTGTGATGCTATGACCATGGGTGTGTCAGGGATAGGGGAGTGTCTATGTAGCTAGCTGGGTGGGAGGAGCTATAAACTAGCAGGGCATTGGTAGGGGCAGTGATAGGGGAGTGTCTATGTAAATAGCTGGGTAGGAGGAGCTATAAACTAGCTTAGCATTGGTGGGGCAGTGATAGGGGAGAGTCTATGTAACTAGCTGGTGTGAGGGGCTATAAAGTAGCTGGGTGTTGGTAGGGACAGTGATAGGGGAGTGTCTATGTAACTAGCTGGTGTGAGGAGCTATAAAGTAGCTTGGTAGGGACAGTGATAGGGCATTGTCTATATAAATAGCTGGGTAGGAGGAGCTATAAACTAGCTGGGTGTTAGGGGCTGTACTGGAGTTGTGGAAGAGAAAGAAGCAGTGTATCATGGGTTTGGCTGGATACAGCAACAGGAAGTGCGACATACTGGACGGAATCATTCCGGAGTGAGTCAGGAGAGTCCACATTGACAAAAGATATGGGACAAATGTACATGAGGTAAGCAACTACATGGGCAAAGCTGTTAAACATCATAGTAATCCTGGAAAACCCCTTTGATGTGCACCTGTCAGGTCCTTTATTCAGGTCTATTTGAGGGCAGCATGATGTAGAGACAGACACACTGATTTTAGCAGCCTGTTACTTATGCAGCCAGTCACGGAACCCGGCAGTCATGTCAGGCATGGCATTGTTGCAGCAATAGAAGCAAAGTCCTCTGTGAGCACCAGAACTGCAAGGCTGGAACTACAAGAGATTGAGTAGGTGAGCTAGGCCGAGATGTCGGCACTGTTAAGTGTTGCATGGCCTGGTTCTTGGGAGAACAATGATAAACCAGAATGACAACAAGCAGTGTACAGAGAACTTAGCACGTATAAATTGTCTGATTAGAAGAATAGCCCCTAGTGATGCATTCTGGACGGCAGGTGAAATTGGATGTCACATCTTAAGCCTAGGGCAGAAAACTGTGTCTACACAAATAATCAGAAGGCATCCGCACCACATTGAGCTACAAACCAGATGTCCAGCTACATTTGTTCCATTGATCTCCAGCGCGTCACTGCTCTCAAAAGCTATCATTTTGCACAGCAAGACAGGAATGGAGGTCTATCCTCTTCAGCGATGAGTCCTGCTTTTGTCTCCGAAGCAGTGATAGCTAGAGACTGCTCTGGGGACCACGTGGCCGATGCTATGAAGAGCCTTCACAATGGAACATCACTCCAGTACTGCTCCTGGGATTATGTTGTGGGGTGGCATATATATATATATATATATATATATATATATATACATATACATATACTCATGCTACTATGAGCGGCCTAAATGTGCAACCATGGCCTACAGCACCTCTGAACCTGTCTCCCATCAAGCACATCTGTGATGTCATGGTCGTCAATTGCAAAAAGAGATGCAAGCAATGGATCTTGATGATTTGTGTGCCCAAGTGCATTCAGTATATTGCGTGTATTTTTACACATGGTGCTCATACTCAATACTGAATAAATTCAGATGTTTTTTTTTTTCGTTTTTTTTTATCATTTGCATATCATTAACATGTTTATCAATGAGGGGTGTATGTCTCTATATACATATATCATGTTTTGTTTTTCTGCTCTCATGGGCACAGAAAAGAGAACATTAATCATGATTGCTCATGTATATTTATAACTAATAATTAGGCAAAGAAACAACAGCAATTACTTCTGCAGCTACATAATCTATTCCAATAAAAAGATCTCTTCTGCAAAAATAGTGTCCAAACACAAATGTTCTCCTTTAACTTATGTTAAAATATAAATAATTTTACACATTGAATAATACAGTTAATAACTGGATATCTTTAATATGGGGGAAATAGTTCCATAATTCCATGACTTTCATCTTGGTGTTGAGGAGGATTGTATTTTATGACATTCACCGCCTTCACAAACATTTTTTGGGGTCCTGGTAAACCCCTTTAATGTGTTTAAATTATGTAGGTATATGGGTCCTCTATTTTGCCAGCATTTTTCAATACATATGACCCAATTATTATAAGTATATGCTTGTGTACAAGTAGTTAAAAACAAAATAGAGTTAAAGAGGACCTTTCACCACTCCTGACATGCCTGTTTTAATCACTTCATGCATTCCCCATGTAATAACAAGTCTGGAACATCTATTCTTATGTCTGTATGTTGTGCCATTCCTTTATTACTTTCACTAGAAGTTATGAACGAATTGCTATTTGTCTTCAGTAAGGGAACAGAGGGGAGGTAACAAGTTGGGGTGTGTACCTGCACAGACTGAACATGGCAGCACTGATTGGCTAGAGTCAGTCTGTGCAGGTACACACCCCCAACTGGTCACCTCCCCTATGTTCCTTGGCAATTGCAAATAGCAATTCATTCATAACTTCTAGTGCAAATAATAAAGGAATGACACAACATACAGACATAAGAATAGATGATCCAGAAATGTTATTACATGGGGAATGCATGGAGTCATTAAAACAGGCATGTCAGGAGTGGTGAAAGGTCCTCTTTAATGATTGTGGCTCTATTAAAGTACAAGATTAAAGGGGTTTTCCTTAGGATAGGTCATCAATATCAGATCGGCGGGGGTCCGACACCCGGCACCCCCGCCGATCAGCTGTTTGAAGAGGAGGCGCGCGCCGTACCAGCGCTGCCTCCTCTTCACTGTTTACATGCTGGCCGACACGGGGTAGTGGTGAGTAGGTGTAATTACACCTAACCACCCCATTCATTTCAATGGGAAGGCTCGTTCCCATACAAGTCTATGGAAGCGATTCTTCCCATAGAAATGAATGGGGCATTTAGGTGTAATTACACCTACTCACCACTACCCCGTGTCGGCCAGCATGTAAACAGTGAAGAGGAGGCAGCGCTGATACGGCGCGTGCCTCCTCTTCAAACACCTGATCGGCGGGGGTACCGGGTGTCGGACCCCCGCCGATCTGATATTGATGACCTATCCTGAGGATAGGTCATCAATATATATCTCGGAAAACCCTTTTAAGAATGTCAGGGCTATAAGGTCAATCGCAGATGAATGCATATGTAACGGCTAATCATTCACTTGGAAATAGTGATGCCTTGCTCTGACCGGTAGTCGTAATCCATGCAAAACTATTTATTCCCTTAATTTATCTTAAAATCTATCTCCTGGACCCAGTGGCACATGTAGTGCTGAGAGAAAGTAAAATTATTGTTTTGCATTGTGCAATAAAAGAAAAAAAAGAATAGCAACAAAGAAGGCAGTTAGGAAAATATTTGGACTTCCCTATAGACTATCCAAGCATCTTAGCCTTTGGAATAACCCTGAGTTTCCTGCGGGTACACATAACAAACAATTTAAAACGTGGCGATCTAATGGGATAAAATCAGTAGGAGACATGTGGAACCCCTCAACAAACAAGTATTATACATTTACGGATTTAAAGGAAAAATATGGCCTGGATAGTAAACATTATTTAGCCTACTACCATAGGTTTCCTTAAGGCTATCCTAAAACTGACTACAACGGAATTTTCTCAACATGATTTTGACAATGTAATACTACCATCACAAAACAATATCAATAGCGTCCCTATACAGAGAGGTTATGAAAAAAATATCGCTACCTAGAAAAGGAACGTTATTCAAACCATGGAATAAAAGGCTTCCCGACGTTATGTCAGCAACAGATATTCTCAGAGGATGGAGCAACGTAAGGAGGGTAATTCCTAGTGAAATATGGAGGCAAACTCTTTAAATTCATACACAGGGCCATCTATGCATTCAATATCCAGCCTCGCACCCCTACAATAGATAGGAATCGACAGGTCACATGTCCAAAATGTGGAATACCAAATGCAGACCTCTTTCACTGTATGTGGGAATGCGAAGTGATACACAAGATACGGAGACAAATAACACAAGAATGTAATGATAAGCTTCATTCCAATCTGAGAGACACTTATGAGGAATTAATTCATAACACATCTAGCAAGACTGCACAAGTAACACATTCTATCCTCTTAGCTACCAAAAAAATCATCCTACACCACTGGATATCCCCAAAAATCCCAGACACGAGGGAAATATTTGAACTTACAAAACCATGTATGTTGGCTGACAAATGGGATGCTGAAGGGAAAAAGGAAAAAACACGCAAGGCATTCAACAAAAAATGGCATCTCTTTATTGAAAAATTCTGTACACAAGATGAAGCTAAACTGTTACTTTAAATCATTAATCTTATATCTCCGTATATCATAAAATGCAGAAATCCTGTAGAAACATAATAACATAAAGGTACATGGGCATATACGATTGGTTTCAGAATAAGGAGTCACAAATTGTTAATCGTGACAAGATGTAACTAATAAGCGTTGTGAAAAGACTCAAACACACATACGACTATAGCATCTGGACTACGTTTGGGGACTGGGGGGGGGGTGATAGGGGTATATGTTAAATGTTATTTAAGATAAAATATGAAAAATGTTATGAATCAGAACTTTGTATACTTTATTCTGTTCAACACTGTAAACCGTACAATTGTTAATATAGGAAATTGTACTGACAGAGATTATGTGCATTCTGATATATGACAATAAAAATTGTTTATAAAAAAAAAAAAAAAAGTTTGGTACCGTGTTAGCTAGTAGTGAGAAATCTTCATGCTCTCCAAACGAGAAACAATATAAAATATTGTAATTTGATACCCTTTAATGGCTAGTTAAAATACATGATGTTATAAAGTAGCAAGCTTTCGAGATCTGGCCTTGAAGAAGGGACCTCAGAGTCTCGAAAGCTTGCCACTTTATATAACATCATGTATTTTAGTTAGCCATTAAGGGGTATCAAATTACAATATTTTATATTATGAGTGCAACCCAAGTGTAAGAAATTAGGTAACACTGAGTATTATCAGTGCTGTTTTTGTGTCCTTTTATTATACTATATTATTCTGATCATGACTGTGTTTGTTCTGCTTTGCAGGAGGATTTGATGACCTAGTGACGACTCCGGTTAATGGGGACATAGGCCAGGTAGGAATAACTTTCATAATGGGGCTTTATCTCTGTTTAGACGAAAGGCATATTTGTACTGCACAGTTATTGTCCCAGTTTGATGGTTTCATGTAAAAGGACTACAGTTAACAACTGTCGTTTGACAATGGGGGGAATGTCTCTGTTCTCTGCTGCTCTAAGGCCCCTTTCACACGATCGAGTTTTCCGCGCGGGTGCAATGCGTGACGTCAAAGTATAGCACCCGCACTGAATCCTGACCCATTCATTTCTATGTGTCTGTGAAAAACGCAGTAAGTTCTATATTCTGCGTTTTTCGTGCATCCTTGGCCCCATAGAAGTGAATGGGGCTTCAGTGAAAAACGCATTGCATCCTGAAGCAAGTGCGGGTGCAATGCATTTTTCACTGATGGTTGCTAAGAGGTGTTGTTTGTAAACCTTCAGTTTTTTATCACGCGCGTGAAAAACGCATTGCACCCGCGTGGAAAAAACTGAACGCAATCGCAGACAAACTTGCTGAACTTGCTTGCAAAATGGTGCAAGTTTTCCTGAACTGATCCGGACCTAATCCGTCACGCTCGTGTGAAAGGGGCCTAAGGCTAAAGGCCTTTTCATGTGTCTGTGTCCGTTTTGTGGATAAAAATACTTGGACTGTGCTGCATCTGTTTTGTATCCATAGAGCCATGTTCAGGACATGTGTCTGTGTTCTTTGCATCTCCAGACTTCCCAAGTCTCCCTCTTTCAGAGGCATGGTCCCTACTTTTGACCCGAGTCCCTCTTTTCTCCTTAAATGTCCCTCTTTTTTTATTTGAGGTAAAGAGTTGCATCGTTACATTTACAGTATTGATCAGAAAGTATTTGTCTGGTCCTATCTGTATATTAGAGCCCATCTTGTATATTATTTCATTATCTGATGCAATTTGGATTTTAGAAATTTATATATTCAGATAATTTTTGCACTATTGTGTAAAAGAAAACTGTTGGAGTGTATAAATATGCAGGAAAATGGATCTTTCACACAGTAAACTGTACATGTCCCTCTCTGCCCGTCTTAAAAGTTGTGAGGTACAGTATGCATCTCCAAAAAAAATAATTATTTTAAACATTTTTCTATGCAACAGCTCATTTAAAAATGGACAGAACATAGATGGCAAAATATATTTTATTGCCCATACATTAGATAGAAACAAAAAGTCTATACTTATTAGGTATCCACACAACTGTAATAATCTGAAGAATTCATTTGCCAGTTTAGTCAATGTGAAATGTATATGATATAAAGGAAAAAAAACACTGAAAAAAAATACCAAAATGACTTTTTTTTCCCCTAAATTACGGTGTATGAAACAAGGCCTCGTACAGCCACGTTGATGAAAAATAAAAATGCTAGCTACTGAAATATAGAGCAGCAAAAGTGAAAAAAATATAGCTGTCTTCAAGTGGTTCAAATCTTTGCTACCATTGATGTATGCTACAGAGAGAGAAAATTTTTGATCTAGGTAAAATAGCCATTGGGTTTCCTGGTTAGCTGTATGTCACACTGCCTCTTCTTGCCTGGTAGTGGTCATAGCAATGCATTGTTGATGGTTGAATGATGTCATAATGCTTCCCTGTAATAAGTGTGTGTGTAATACGTGGGACTGTTCTCTCCTGTTACATCAATACTTCTGCCTCGGCTATGAAAAAGGCTCAAGAGTTTGCAATTTTTGCAAGACAATGGTTTTTCACTGTAAAGGTACAATATATATGAATATAGAAGATTTTTCTGTATCTGGTGTTCATACTTCCCACTCTGGGGCAGCCACTGTCATCCATTAAATCCAACTCATTTCTTACAGGAGTCTAATGGAGTCAATGATGCATATGCCTCTATAGCACAGGCTGATAGACTAACCCAGGAACCTGAAAGCCTTCGTAAATGGAGAGAGGAACAGAAGGTGCGCCTGGAGGAACTGGGTATGTTGTCAGCTGATCTCTGAGTGATGTCTGTAGTTTACAGCAAATTAGGAAATTGCTAATGTTTCATAAAACGAAGCTTGAGCTTCATTATTAAAAGTATTCTCGGGGCGACAGATATTGAGGACCTACCCTCAGGATAGGTCCTCAATATCAGATTGGTGGGGGTCTGACACACAGCACCCACACATATCGAGCTGCTGAGATGATAGAAACTATACCGTATACGGAACTTGAGGCATACAGCGCCATACACTGTGCAGTGGCTGTAGCTGGGTTATTGAGCTGATCTTCTGTATGCTGGCATCGGAAACTACTTTCATGCCGTACTTTGTTAATTTCTGGCACCTGGACGTCCTGAAAAAGCTGATTGGTGGGGGTGCTGTGTGTCAGACCCCCCCGCGATCTGGTATTGATGATCTATCGTGAAGTTCTGTGAGCCCGACTTTAACAGTGAGGAGAGAGAACAGTCTATGTGAGTGCTCCTTTCTCGTTCTAGCGACTCTTGGGGGGTCTCCGCACTCTGACCCCTAGCAATCAAAACCTCTGACATGTCTCTATGAGATCTCAAAAGTTTTTTTTATCAGAGTACAAGTACACTTTTTCAACTTTTTATTTTTCTGTTCAGATGCAGCTGCCAAGGTGACAGAACAGGAATGGAGAGAGAAGGCCAAGAAGGACCTAGAAGAGTGGTACCAGCGGCAGAGTGAGCAAATAGAAAAGAATAAGGTTACAAACAGGTCAGTGACACACCTTATCAGCTATACACTATTACAGTATAACTGATGTGTATACCGTATTAGTTAATCCAGATTTCCATTGAAATAATAAAACTTACTTGTGCTCACAGAGTGCCTTTTTAACAATCTGGAAAGCTGTGTACAGTCGCCTATCAGCAGTCAAGTATTGACAGATTCAGTCTTGTGGATTCTACGTCTCGTGCTTTCTGTGACTGCTTTGATTACTACACAAGAAGAAGGCATTCCTACATATACATAGATAGGAAAGCAAATCAGAAGAGCAAACTTCTTGTCAGGGTTTCCATTCATTTCAGTGGCGGTCATAACCTAGGAGAATGCTACTAAAAAATGGATAAATAATCGATAGGACTGTTCATATGTCTGCTGCAGAGAACACAAATCAAATATTAATACAAGGAAACTTAAATAAATTTTCTATGAAAGGGACAGAGAATACATAGTGTTGAATCCACTGCTTCTCCTGCACATCCGACATAGCTATACGTAAAGATTATGCTCCTATTAGGGGGAGTATATATGGTTTTCATTGAAAGCAGTGAAATACTATAGTAAAAAGATTAAGATTTACTTTCACTAGACTTATCATTTGCACTCATTCTTTTAGGATCCTATATCTATAAACTGTAGATACAGTTTACTGCCGTCAGTGACCAGTAATGAGCATTTCTACTAATAATCTGTGATCTAGGGTAAGACAGTAATTGGGCAAGTCGTGGATTACTTTCTCTATATAAGGGTACATTCACACGACCATAATTCTGGCTCCGCAATTTTGCGGAATGGATGCGGACCCATTCATTTCAAAGGAGCTGCAAAAGATGCGGACAGCACACCATGTTCCGTTCCGCGGCCCCCGCAAAAAATATCGAGCATGTCTTATTCTTGTCTGCAATCACGGACAACAATAGGTATTTTCTATGTCACTCCAGCCATGTGCAGACCGCAAAACACTTATGGTCGTGTGAATGCACCCTGTGGCTGCTATTGGGAACGTGTATTGTATGGATACTATATAGGGAAGAAGTTCTTCTGATCTTATTGAAAATCTTAGGATAGCTCTTGTCTTCTATTGAGGGTCTTATATATTATAAGTAGTACTATACTTATCTTCATATTAGTATTCCTTTATTAGGTGCTGCACAAGCAGATAAATATGTCCCTTCCCCAGTGTTAAGACATTATTCACAAGGCGGCCACTGATTCATCCGTGACAATGTCTGTTAATGGTCCATTCCATGTATCTGGGTTTTTTTTGGGCTCCACGTGTCATCCAAATTCCACATACACTGCTAGGTTGAAAAAAGGATTTCCAGAGCATCGCCTACCAATGATCATGAAAACCACTGATAGAACACGGATGCCATCAATGTTCTATCAGCTGTTTAAAATGACCCATAGACTTTAATGGGTGTGTTATGTGCCCATCACAGACCAATGTAGTGCATGCTTCTTCTATTGTATTTCCGCTGACACACAGTAATGGATACATGTACAGTCCATGGAAAACACATACATGATTCACTGATGTGTTAATAACCCCTAATAATGTACAGAAACAGTTGATTTGTTGCAGGAATTTGTGTGACTTTAACATTTGTCTGAATAGGGTTTGCAGAAATCCATCCAGGTGCCGCAGAAGCCACCTCATTTAGATGTATGGAATAGGTTTTCAGGCATATCTTCCAAGTGTGAACATACCCGTTGGAAACTAGTACTGCTGGTAGTGTTGGTTGATTCTAGTTGTAGCCTTTGTTGAGTTATCTCATATCAGCTTCCTTGAAAAATGTACATAGTAGCCCTAAGTCTGGGTTAATAATTAAACTATGGTAAGGACAGGCATTGTAGTATTACAGCACCCGACCAGTGTTATAGTACCAAAAGCTCCCTTAACACTCCAGCAGACAGGCTGACTCCCAGTCACTGTAAGTGAAGTTCAATAAACGTGTGATGTTATGGATATATTTATTAGGTCATGATTTGTATGATAATTATTCTGTGAATGTAGGTCTATGTAAAAAAACCTGCCAGCTAAGGCTAGTTTCACACTAGCGGCAGCACGGATCCAGCTGAGAGGCAGCCTGAACGAAAATACAACATGTTGTATTTTCATTCCGCACCACATATTGTATTTTCGTTCTGGCCGCCTCTCAGCAGGGGTTAACGTGCTGTGGCTGGATCCGCGGCCCGCCCCCATTACAGTGAATGGCGCTCCGGCCCCACACGTACACCTGCGGCAGCACAGATCCAGCGGGACCCTTCGCCCGCCGGATCCGTGCTGCCGCTAATGTGAAACTAGCCTAAGTATACAGTGTATTGCGGTCATCATTAAGTTTAGGCTAAGTGCACAGTTTTGGTATTCTGTCCCAGCAAAGTCTTAGAATATTGGAACCACCAGATCCAGGACATGCCAGACACCGCTGGTGCCAAGCGCATCCCATTCACTATAATGGATCCGTCAGCATGAACACCGACATTTTGCATCCTTTTCTGCAATAGAGCTTCCTGCCAGAATCTCTACCGCAGTTGTGAACCTAGCGTTAGTCAATAATTAAAAGCTGTTCCTGTATTAGGGTTCTGATTTGTCTTTTCCTTATATTGATATTTGTATTCAAAGCAAGTATTTGTAATACACCACAGCATATAGCAGTTTATAGCACAGTATAAAATGTAAGAGCATGCACTGCAGCTTTAATAGGGAGGAGTAACAGACGTCCCCAAGTAATTCTATTTGCATTCTGCTTCTGTACAATACTTTCTGCGTCTTTTTCTTTGGAAAGACACGGTGATTGGTGAAATAGTGTTTCTGGCAGCCTCACCAAGATGATGCATGAGGATGTGTTTGATTTCACGTGCGGGCTTTACCAGCATCCACAAGCTGCTTGAAGTATGACAGAAATGAGGGTCCTGAGAAAGGAGCCATCACCAATCATCATGTTTTAGTATTACTTTTTCAGCTTATGACTACTTACCAGTTTAGCCCTTCTTATATATTAACTTTCTTCTCTTCTTCTTCTCTTTCTATCTCTTTTTATGCTACTAACCCAGGATTGCGGACAAAGCATTTTACCAGCAGCCTAATGCTGATGTCATTGGTTACGTGTATGTTGAGCTCGTCTTATTCTCTGTCTTTTTGTACAAATCCTCATTGGAGAACATAACCTTATGAAATAGTAGCACAATAAAATGAATTTCTATAATATAGGATTACACTATGCCACTGTATACTTACTGCATGCATAACATATAGGCAGTGCCGTATTCGGATGAAGCAATTTATGAGCCTCAAATATCATAGTTTGTGAAACTGGATATAAAAAAAAAAAACGGAAGTGTTAAGCAAGTGATACATCCAAAGGAGAGGGAGCAGCTCTCTAGTCTGGCTCATAGAGTGGGTTCTGTTATGTCCGTCATTAGCTGTAATCTATGAGGGAACCTTGCAGCAAGTGTTTAATTCCCCATAGCGAAATGATATCAAGGGGCTGTTAGTAGGTGCTCCCTGCTTCACTTTAAAGGGGTTGTCCAGGTTTAGAGCTGAACTCAGACATAAGCCCCCCCTTCACTCATTTACCATGAATGAGTGGGGCATTAGAACATTTCTTGCTCCAATGCTCCCCCTTTCCCTGCACTATATCGCATAGGGCAAGGGCTTATTCTTTACTATCAGTGACGTACCAGGCTTCACATGGGCATGCTAGACTTCTGGCTAGCAGTGAGCTCAGTGACATCACCAGGACAAATGGGTGGGCTTTAGCGCTGCCCTAGGCTGTTTTACCATTAGTGCAGGTGATGTCACTTATTCAGGGTGTTTTTTTTTTTTTTTTTGCACACTGACAGAAATCCATGCAGAATGTTGTAAAAAAAACTCCCATTCAAATGCAGGGTATACAGATTCCAGCATGAAATACACAGTGATATCAGTGTGAAGATGCCATCAGAGTGTTTTAAAATGGGTTTTCTAAAGCAGATCACTCCATTTAAAGTGAGCTACGTGCACAGGGAATGTAGGCACACTGATTCCCAGCTGTGATACCAGGGTAGAACAAACCTGTAATATGTCATCCAGTAGAGTATTCCACCTATAAAATCAGGCACACAGAGGTAAAGGTACGGCCAGTGGGTGCAGGAGCTTTTGGTCTGAGATCACACATAAATGTACGGTATAGTACAGTGTACCTAAATGACATAGCTAACATATTTGCCGTTTTCTTCCTAAAGGGCGTCGGATGAAGCACTGGTGTCAGAAACCAAGGATGAAGAAACCGGGACTGAATGGGAACGTGTTGCCCGCCTTTGTGATTTCAACCCCAAGAGCAGCAAGCAGTCTAAAGATGTGTCTCGTCTGAGATCTGTACTTATCTCCTTGAAACAGACGCCGCTCTCTCGCTAGTTTTCTCATCCAACCTCCCCTTCTCACCTCCCTGCTTCACACCAAAGAAACCATCCTTGCAGGTCTGAGGCCCATTCACTTATGCCCTTAATGTTAAGATCCTGTCCCTGATACTGTCCCCTGCACATCCTTCAGAAGAACTGTAAATGCAATCTACATACCAGATCCGATGTCATTCACTTACTCTATTAGGTTAATATTGGGGATATTGAGGCAGTGATAATGGGAGCATGCGGTGGCCGTGAGCTTTTTCTTGGGGAGATTTATGTTCTTTTCTGTCTGTGTGTGTGTGCCCGGCTTTTAACAATGCTTGTCCACATATTTTAAAATAAGGTATTGGAAATGAAAAGCCTATATGCAAGGAGATTGCACATTAAACTCTTAAAAATATGGGGTTACAATGTGCTGTAATTCCCCATGACTTGGGGTTAAATCAATCTATGCACATACTGTATGAGGCACAATACAGCGACGCAAACTGATGCGAAAGACACAATTCATCAATAAACATCTTATTTCATCATATCTGAAACAGCTTTTCTGAAGTCTACATATGATTATTAAAGGGTTCTACACTTATCGTATATCGATGACCTATCCTCAGGATAGGTCGTCAATATCAGATCAGCTGTATGAAGAGAAGGCAGTGCTCGTACGAGTGCTGTGCTCTCTTCACTGTTTACCTGCTCACCATCAACCTTTACAGCGGCCATTCGGTGTAATTACACCTACTCTGTCCCTATTCATTTCAGTGGGGCTGCTTCCTTGAATAGGAAGGAGCAGTCCCATTGAATTGAATGAGACAGCGGGGTTGTAATTACACTGCTGGCCCCCGCAATGTCAATGGCAAGCAGGTAATGCCTTGTCTTTATTTGGGTGATTGGTGGAGTTGCCTGATGTCAGGCCCCACCAATCTGATATTGATGACCTACCCTAAGGACAGATCATCAATATATCCAAAGCAGACAACCCCTTTAAAGAATGTGTACATTTCTGCAAACATCTCTTATTACCCCAGTACATTTAAAATAATGAAGAAGAAAAAAAGAAGCGACAAACAGTTTTGATAGCCTGGATCAATAAAAACATTTGCAGAAGCGTACATAGCCTTTAACAGGGCTTTTTTGATTATTTGTGCTCCCTGCACCAATATACCTTCATCTTTAGTGACTAGGACTAGGCCACAGTAATATTAGGGCTATAGTGACGTGTTTGTCTTGAATTCTGCCAGCTCTGGAACTTCAGGTTGCCTAGCAACCATTAGCTTTCCTGGCTAGGTGACCACCTTTTGAATACATGTTCTGAAGTGGTAACAGGAAGTCATATCTTGTGAATAAGAGACTGATAAACATAATACCTTGTTTTATGTCGCTACAATTTAGCCAAGCATGTGGAGATTGCGGCTCCAGGTGAAAACAAGCAGGACAATAGCTTGACTTTCACTGAGAACTGCATTCGTAGAAAAGCACTTGTAAAATCCTCTTGTGTGTTTTCTAGGCCTGCTTCCTGGTTCTTCAATATGCTAATCCATTTAACATCATTATTTCTGAGAAAAATATGAGCTGTAGACAAAGAAAACCTTTTTTTGCTGCCCTATACCGAGTTAATTTTGTGGCTTCATCGCAGATTCCTTAAAAAATGTTTGACAGAATAGTGGTACAGGCGGCGCTATTGTGTCCAGTAAAATGCTGGGTCACAAGACAGAATCCCAGAAGATCCCAATATAGTCATCAGGCGCTGTTTGTGTCCACCATCTGGTTATCTTCATTGTCCTGCTTCTGTAATGTAGCAGAACAACAGAAATTTGAACGCGGCCTTTGGGAGATCTTACTACTACAGTGTATTTTAAACTTTAGCCCTAAATTGGTCTTCACTTTCTGTGTCCTTAATGTTCTAGTGGAAAGCATACAGCAAAATATTATTATTGGTTACCTTGATTTTTATTCATAGTTTGTCTTATGTATGACATATGAATAAGCCCCAGAATTTCAGGTTACCTCATGAGTCACATAGAAAGAATGGTTTGCTTTATAACTTGCATAAAATGACAAAAATGAACTCTCTTCACCCATATTAAAGATATCCAATTAACACTCAGTATTATTCTGTGTAAAATTATTTATATTTAAACATAAGTTAAAGGAGAACATTTGTGTTTGGACACTATTTTGCATAAGAGATCTTTTTACTGGAATAAATTATGTAGCTGCAGCGCTGATTGCTGTTGTTTCTTTGCCTCTTAGTCGGATTGTTGGTTATACGTAGGTAGAAAAACCTAATATATGTATATAGAGATATACACCTCATAACATTGAAATTTCAACAACAAGAAGGGAAAGTTCTGGAATTATAGAAATCCCAGGATTCATAGACATGTTAAATGTGCAAATGATCAAAAATGGAACAAAATATTCAAAACGTGATGATTTATTCAGTATCGCGTATAAGCGCCACATGCAAAAATAAACATACTTACATGCCTTGACATGCTATCAGTGAGGTTATTAATGGTTGTCTGAGGAATGTTCTCCCAATCTGAATGCACTTGGGCACGCAAATCATCAAGATCTGCTGCTGGCAGCTCTATTTGCATTTGCCAACCAATGATATCCCAGATTTGCTTGATGGGAGACAAATTCGGAGACACAGGCTGCTCACAGTAGCACAAGCAACATGCGGCCTACCATTGCTATTGAAAAACAGCTCCTGGCACACTTTGGAGAAATGGCTGTACCACTGGTTCCACAACCACATCAAAGTAATGCTGAGCTGTTAATGTACATGAATGAAAACTATTAGGGTTTTGCTACTGTATATTATGCCACCCCACACAATAATCCCTGGAGGAGGACCGATGTGGTGTTGTGGCACCCTCTTCATGTCATTGCCCACATGGTTTCCTGTCTGATATCCAGCTGTCATTGCTTTTGAGACAAAAGTGGGACTCATCGATGAAGAGGACAACTCCATTCCAGCCACCATGATAGCTTTTGAGAGCAGTGGTCAGTGGAACACCTGTAGCTGGACATCTGACTCATAGCCCAATGTCGTGCAAACGCCTTCTCATGATTTGTGTAGACACGGTTTGCCACCCTAGGCTTAAAGGGGTTTTATCATCTTGGACAATGGAGGCATAACGCTAGGATATGCCCCCATTGTCCTATAGGTGCGGGTCCCACCTCTGGGACCCACACCTCAATCGAGAACGGGGCCCCGAAAATTAAGGAGGGCACACCGCGCATGCGCAGCCGCCCTCAATTCATTTGTATGGGGCCGCCGAAAATTTCCGTTGGCTCCATAGAAATAAATGGAAGCACACCACGCATGCGCGGCCCAGCTCCCATTCATTTCTATACAGCCGACGGAAATAGCAGAGCCAGCACTCGGCTATTTTCGGCAGCCCCATACAAATGAATGGAGGGCGGCCGCGCCTCCTTAATTTTCAGGGCCCCCTTCTCGATATAGGTGCGGGTCCTAGCGATATGACCCCATTGTCCAAGATGGTAAAACCCCTTTAAGATGTGACATCCAATTTCAATTGCAGTACAGAATGGATCACTACACACCATTCTTCTAATCTGATGATCCATCCATGCAGAAGTTAACCTCTGTACCTCTAGCTATTCTAGTTTGTTCTCACAACTATAGGGACATGAACGTTGAACTTTGCTGACATCTCAGCCTAGGTTCATAGTGATCTGCTAGAATGATACACCAAGTTCTCAGTTCATGGAATCTGTCCTTCTCAGTGGCTGTAACTGGCACGTTGATGAACAGGAAGCATTGCACAATCATTTCAGACAATCCGATTTTTGAGGTTTCACATGCCAAAGAAATATGGCATTTATGCCCCTCCCACATGCCACAGATAGGAGCTAGGTGCTTGAAAAACTGATCATTTACAGATCTTAGGGACACCTGCTTCTTTCGCAATTTGCATAACGTTATGGCTAGTCCTTCTTGGTGCTGCAGTTTCAACATTTCAACATTGTATAAAAACATACACCGATCAGTCAGTATTAAAACCCCTGAGAAAGACTAACATGAATTATCTGAAGACAAATGAAACCTGGTGAAACATAATAGGCAGCATATGAACAGTCAGTTGTTGAAGTGTTGGAAGCAGGAAAGATGGGCAACTGTAAGGATCTGATCAAGTTTGACAGTAGTCAAGTTGTGACGGCTGGATGACTGGGTCACAGTATCTCCAAAATAGCAGGTCTTTGTTGGGTGATACTGGTATGCAGTGGTTAAAACCTACTAAAGGTTTATCTACTCCAATCCCAGAGAATAGCTACTGTAGAAATTGGCAGAACACAGCTCATTGCAGCTTGTTGCATATGAGGATGTGTAGCTGCAGATTGGTCAGAGTGACCATGCTGGGAATAAATACCTCACAACTTTTTGGACACTTATGGTTCATTATGTGAAAGATCCATTTTTTCCTGCATCTTTACACTTCAATAGTTTTCTCTTATGAAATTGCGCAAAAATTATCTGAATATAGAAATTTCTAAAATCCAAATTGCATCAAATAATGAAATAATGTACATACCGCAGCCCTGTCTTTCCCGCACCTGCACATTGTTTTCTGCCGCGTGCATGAATGTTCCACTAAAAACATTCAACATAATGCGTAGGCTCTTGAAAAACAGGGGAGCAATGTTTACACGAGATTTAGATCTTGCATCCGACATGATAGGAATTAGAATGCTAAGGGGCAGGAAAGGGGGTGAGCATCACAGCTTCTCTAATATAAGGGGCTTTGGCATGTGGAGGTGCAAGTCATGGACTTTTCACTAAAAGGGTGTGCTCACTAGTAACTGGGCCACCTGCTGTGGAGGAGTGGTAGTAGTTCAACACTCTTGTGGGTAATTTTGACATCATTTTTTTTCCATAAATGTATAATTTAGGCCAGTTTTACATATATCCAGCAGTCAGGCTCAGTTCACCTCCAGCAAGGTACAGAAAACGCTACAGGGGAACTTTACATCGACATAAGGTAGCTGTGAAAAATCCAGTAAACGCCATGTTCAGTATTGAGAATAGACGTCATCCATATTTTTTGCAGACTGAAAAATACATACAGTCGTGTGCATGAGGCCTTATTTTATGCCTGGACCCAAGACAGGGCCCGAAGGAGCAGTGCTTTCAGTACACAAACTGCTTGAAAACGTTTCAGGCCACAGTTCACACTTGTAGAGGTGCTAAGTTGCCAGAAATTAACGCAAATCAGAGGGGGAAAAAAACCCCCACACCCTAAAACGTATCACCCTTTTTCTCCGATGTTCAGAAATATCCTCATTTGTGACCTTTATTTTCTGCCTGGACACAAGGCAGTGTCCTAAGGAGCACCCCGTACATTTCCGAACAAAAATGTTTACTTGAAAGTATGTTAGGCCCCACTTCACACTAGTAGAGGCAAGGGGTTGTCTAACCCCCACAAATGAACCCATTTTTATAAACTACTATCATTAAAGGGGTTGTGTAAGTTATTTCTTTGTTCTTTGTATGTTTCTAACTAGTCAAATATAACAGCGTTGCCGTGCACTTACTGCTTCTACAGATGCTTTCTCAGATTTCACTCAGGGTCACATGACCTGTGATGTTAGCTTCTCTCCCTGCTCTGCTGATGTTTCCTGCACAAGCCTGAGAGATCAGATAAGAGTCTGTACATGACATCACTGTGCTGGCCACGCCCCCTGCACTGCCATTTGCTCTCTCCCTGGATTCTGTCAGGAAAAACCTTAACCCCTTGAGCCAGCACAACCTCAGGGCTGAAAAGGCTTTACTGAGTAACTGCAGCCAGTGAGGAGACAAATGCTGGGCACAGGAGCTGACAGACTAGAGAAGATCTGTAGAGTATTACACAAGAACAGGTAGGGGGAAGATCCTGTGTGTATCAGCAGTGTCATTGTACAGCTGGGACTTGTAGTCCTACACATAGAACATGTTGCTGAGTATCCTAGCAGGCAGACATATTACTCAGGGCAGCACTTGTATTCACTCCCGTTGCAGAGCAGGGGGAGGGGCAAAGATTGTTGTAGTTGCATGTAAACAAAGGGCCAGAAGAGAACCAGGGAAATGAGGAAATACATATTTTTTTTGTCTAAAACTTGCATAGCTTAGTTATATATTCCTGCCCATGAGATTTACAGTGCTATATATATATTTTTTTTTTCATAACTCGGACAACCCCTTTAAGGTATTTTTCTAGGGGTATAGTTGAGATGCTGATTCCAAAGTTTTTATACTCATCATTAGGCTACTTTCACACGAACGTTGTATTTTGTGGTCCGCAAAAAAAACGGATGTCGTCCATATGGCATCCGTTTTTTTTGCGGATCCATTGTAACAATGCCTATCCTTGTCCGTTTTGTGGACAAGAATAGGACATGTTCTATTTTTTTTGCGGGGCTACGGAATGGGCAAACTGATGCGGACAGCACACAGTATGTTCTCAGTATTTTTTGCGGACCCATAGAAATGAATGGGTCCGCATTTTTCATGTGAAAAATTCGGATCGGAGCCCGCAAAAAATACTGTCGTGTGAAAGAGGCCTTAGGAGGACAAACAGAAGAGGAAAAATGTGGATTTCTTTTTTTTATTACTTTTTTGGAAGGCCCCCAGTTTTCTAGACTGAGGGAGACCAAAAAAAAAAAAAAATCAGCAGCCCTGCAATTTTTACTGTGTAGCTATTATGATCAGCAACCCTATCTGATATATAGTAAGTTAGAGTGGGAAAAAGAATACCTAATGAAGCCCCCAGTCAGTAACAGCTTTAGGCTACTTTCACACTAGCGGCAGGCCTGATCCGGGAGGTGAAGGGTGCTGCCGGATCAGGACTGCCGCAGCGACATGTGTGGAGCCGGAACCGCGCTCCGGCCCCACACATGTCACACAGTACATACATACACAGACACACACACACACATATACACAGACAAATACACATACATACATACTTACATGCTCCCGGCAGGTCTTCAGAGCGACGGAGAAGCAGGATGGCTCACACAGGTGACGATTCCCCACAGCGCCCTCTGCTGGGCGCCTGGTGGAATCGTCACCTGTGCGCGCCGTCCTGTCCCTCCGACGCTCTGAAGACCTGCCGGGGAGCATGTAAGTATGTATGTGTATTTGTATGTGTATGTTTATGTGTATGTCTATGTCTGTATGTGTGTATGTGTAGCCGGATCCGTCATGAACTCCATTGAAAGTCAATGGAGGGCGGATCCGGTTACCATTGTGGTCACACCAGACGGATCCACCCCCATTGACTTGCATTGGGGGTCATTCCGGATCCGTCTTGGTGTGGATGCCTGGACCGGAGAGCAAACCGCAGCATGCTGCGGTTTGTTCTCTGGTCTGAAGACGGAACGGAATGCTTTCAGGAGCATTCCGTTGTCTTCAGTTCAGTTTTGTCCCCGTTGACAATGAATGGGGACAAAACTGAAGCGTTTTATTCCGGTATTGAGCCCCTATGACGGAACTCAATACCGGAATTTTAAAACGCTAGTGTGAAAGTAGCCTTATGTGGCAGGACATAGCCACAACGATCACATCACAGACCCATTCATTTCTATGGGTCCACAAAAAATGCAGACAGCATATAGATGTTATCTGTGCGCATCTGTGAGGCCATGCTGCAAATGATAGAACATGTCCTATTCTTGTCTGTATTGTGGACAAGAATAGACAGTTCTGGTGGAACAGTGCGACATGCACATGGACTGTATCCATATTTTGCGGTCCTGTAGTTTGCAGACCACAAAACGGATACAGTCATGTGCATGAGGCCTTAGTTTGGAATATATCTAAACTAAATCTAGAAAACTAGACCCCCTCCCCCTGAAGAATGTAGTAATTAAAAAAAATACCTAACTGAACCCTAAATTTTGGCCTCTGCTAAATTTTCATTTTCACAAATGTTGGTATGCAGGAAGATCACAAAAATAAATTCTAAATTAGTCCTGCACTTCAATTTTCTCAACTAATCATTGAGGGAAAAAGTAATGTGGGACAGTATGATCAATTTCTAAACGGGCTTATGCACTGGCCAGGGCTGGATGGACAAGGCAGCAATAATATTGTTAACTTTATTATTAAACGCTAAAACATGGGAAGTGGCTATAACCACAAAATCTGAAAACAGGCTGGACCTCAGTGTTCAGTGTGTATCTTTATGTATACTCCACACTTCTTTTAGACACCGAGATCACAAACACTTCTGGTCTGTGTCTACTATCCACAATTAGGACACACATAGACCTGATATCAATAGTGGTATAGCGCTAGAGTTCACTTATTAGAGCTGGGACTGGTGTCTCTTTAGCACCCATTTCCCCTGCTATTATAACTCTCCATCGTTATGTGAACCCCTTGCGGTTATTCCACCATTAATATACTGCTACCTATGCTCGTCTATTGAGAACAACGGCTCAACGCGTTTCCTCTACTCATATAGCATTTCATCAGGAGCCTTAGGACAGACAAACACACATAGTTGTAGAACGCTGCACGCTTCTGATGGCGTGCGTGCAGCTTCAGTAGCAGGCGGCACTGGGATGGCCGTAGCTTTTGCGGGCCGGAAAGGCATCCGCATGTCATCCGTATTTGCGGATTCCGTTCCAGGAGGGGTGAAAAAAAAAAAAAGATGTTATTCATCCTCCCATTTTTTGCGGATCCGCAAAAAACGGATGACATATGGATACATCCTTTCCGTTTTTTACGGAAAGACGGAGCGGATGTCTGGAAAAACTGAGTTTTTTTGTGGAACAACGGATCCGCAAAAAACTAACCGTTTTCCAGGATGTGCAAAAATACGGACGTGTGAATGGGGCCTTAGTCAAGGATAAATAACATCTTTTTTTTTCACCCCTGCTGGAACGAAATCCGCAAATATGGATGACATGCGGATGCCTTTCCGCATGTCTTCCGCATTTTTTGCGGATCCATAGACTTTCATTGTGCTACGGACCGCAATTCGGGAGAAAAGTAGGACAGGAGAATTTCTGTTTGCAGATCCGCAAAACGGAACGGAACAGATTAACGGATGCGGACAACATACGGTGCAATGTCCGCAGATTATCAGGACCCATTGAAATGAATGGATCCGCAAAATATCCACAAAAACCGTCCGCAATTGCGGAACGGATGCAGATAGATTGCGGATGTTTTAAACGGACGTGTGAATGTAGCCTTAATGCTGTGGTTTTTTTTTATCTGCTACCAATTCCAAGATGAGCAGCTAAAGCAGCCCTCCCCCCTCCAGTCTGGTTTGCAGCAGCAGCAGGGCCGGGCACTTGGGAGCGGTTTTCCTGCAGAATAAGGCTCCATTCACACGTCCGTATAATGTGTCCTCATCCTTTCCGCATCCTTTCCGCATCCGTTTCCACAATTGCGGACAATTATGCGGATAGGATGTGGATCCATTTATTTCAATGGGTCCCGAAAAAATGCGGACAGTACATCGTGTGGTGTCCGCATCCGTGTGTCCGTTCCAACTGTCCGCATAAAGAAATCCTCCTGTCCTACTTTTCTCCCGAATTGCGGTCCGTAATGAAAGTCTATGGATCCGCAAAAAATGCGGAAGACATGCGGAAAGGCATCCGCATGTCATCTGTATTTGCGGATTCTGTTCCAGGAGGGGTGAAAAAAAAAAAATGTTATTCATCCTCCTGCTGTTTTTTGTGGATCCGCAAAAAACGGATGACATATGAATACATCCTTTCCGTTCTTTACGGAAAAACGGAACGGATGTCCTGGAAAACGGAACAACGGATCCGCAAAAAACTGACCGTTTTCCAGGATGTGCAAAAATACGGACGTGTGAATGGGCCCTAAAAGTGCTTTCCCTGGACATGGAATACAGACACACAGTGCACACAGGTATGTCTGGGATGTGTCTGCAATCTTCTGTGGAGCAGTGCTGTTAGTTATATTGGTGAAAATGAGGTGACAGACTCCCTTTAAGGACCAGGCCGTTTTTGGGAAATTTGACATGTGTCACTTTATGTGGTAATACCTTTGAACACTTGTTTTCTCTATCGCTATAGAGGTAAATTTCAATATATTTCATTTTTATTTATTAAAAAAATCCCACATTTACAAAAAAAAATTTGAAAAATTTGCAACTTTCCAAATTTAATTTTCTCTACTTTTAAAACAGATAGTGAGTGATACCTCATAAAATAGTTATTACTTTACATTTCCCATATGTCTACTTTATGGTTGGATCATTTTGTAAATGCCATTTTATTTTTTGGGAAGTTAGAAGGCTTAGAATTTTAGAAGCAAATCTTAATATAAAGACAATTTACAAAAACCCACTTTTTTTTAAAGGGGTATTCCGGGTAAAGTAACTTAATTTATGAAAAACTACATTAAGGCTGCAAGCGGTGACCCAACCAGAACCCATACCTATACATATAACCAGAGCTTCAGTTTACCTTGCAATCCATTTGTCTAGCTCCTGTGTGAGCCTGCAACACACTGAGAGTATCAAGGCTCCTGATCTTCCCTCACAAAACTTCAAAGACTACAATACCCACAATCCCTAGCTTTCCTGTTCTGAGTTCATGCTCGTTCATGAGAGCTGCCGTTTACTGATTGGCTGGCTGATATTCCAGTTAGGTCACGCCCCCTCCACTCAGTAATCAGCAGCACACTAATTTGTGCAAAGATGGGGAGTCTTCCCAAATGTGATTGATGTTCCTATGCCCTGTATTATCTAAAAAAAAACACCCTCTTCAACAGTTCTAACAGAACCCCGCCCTTCCCAGCGTTGCCCCCCCCCCCCATTCCTCCCAACCAGCAGCTCCTCTTGTCTGCTGTCTGTCCAGCTCTGTGAATGGGAGCGCACTGTACACTCCCATGCTGTGCACTCCTGGGTAGAGGAGTGATGCTTCTGTTTACTGGAGAGCACAATATCACAGTGTTACAGAGATGCTGTGCTCTCCTGGGTACAGGCAGTGAAAGAGTGGCCAGCAGTAACATAAGCAGCACTTCCTCCTGCAGCAGGCAATACCCCCCCCCCATATGTGAATGGGAGTGCAGGCATCTCTGTACACACTGATGCCGTGCACTCCAGGGCACCAGCACCAGGGGCGTAGCTAAAGGCTCATGGGCCCTGGTGCAAGAGTTCAGCTTGGGCCCCCTGTCCATCAGTGCTTAGTGTGTTTTCTTATGCGGCACAAGTGTCTTTGGGCCCCTTTAGGCTCCTGGGCCCGGTAACGACTGCTACCTCTGCACACCCTATAGCTACGCCCATGACCAGCACTGAAAGGGTGGCCAGCAGTAAGATAAGGAGCACTTCATCCAGCCCTGCAATATCCCCCCCCCCCTGCTCGCCACCCTTTCAGTGCTGGTGCCCTGGAGTGCACGGCATCAACCTATACAGAGAGTACAGAGATGCCTGCACTCCCATTCACATATACCGGGAGAAGGGGTTGGGGGGGGGGGGGTTTGCCTTCCCTAAGTGCTGCTTATGTTGCTGCTGGTCCATGAAACAATATGGAGACTGTGTGTGCTGGCCACTGTTCAGGGCGATGTGTCACAGCACACAGCATGGCAGTGTAATAGTATGCTGTGCACACCTGTTTACTGGAGGGAGAGAGCGCTCTGAACAGCGACCTGCAGATGTAGTGAAGGAATGGACACTTTTCATAGCAGGTTGGTGGTAGTGGGGTGTTTGCTCACAAAATATCTCACTAAATAGTACACATATAGACAGGTCAGATGCTAGCCAGCTGCCAGAGGAAAAATGCAGTGAGCCAGGAAGTGGCTGAGCACCAATCATGGGCTACTACACAGCAGCCAATGAGAGAGGACCTGTTCTTATTACTGGAACGTGCACGCTCCCAACACAGTCAGCTAGAGAACTGATACCAACACTTAGCATGCTCGACCTGACAAAAGCTCAGAACTACAGGTCGGTGCCATGGTGATTTATGAGGAAACAGTGGGTAGCAGAGGTACAAACTACTTTTATAACTACAGAGCAGAAAATATTTGAACTTGACATCTTATTAGGTAATTATTGATCATGACTCAGTCTAAAACATAAGTTATATTAATGGTAACCGGAATAACCCTTGTTTGGCTTACATAATAGAAACCAGCCATAAATGGCCCCATTTTAGAAACTACACCCCTCAAGGTATTCAAAACTGATTTTTACAAACTTTTTTAACCCTTTAGGTGTTCCACAAGAATTAAAGGAAAATGTAGATTAACTTATTTAGCAGATTTTCCATTTAAATCCATTTTTTTTTCCGGTCACAAAGGAAGCCAAAACAGCCAAACAAAACTCTATCTATTAGGCTTCATTCACACGACCGTATTTTGTTTCCGTGTCCGTTCCGTTTTTTTTGCGGACCGTATGCGGAACCATTCATTTCAATGGGTCCGCAAAAAAAACGGAAGGTACTCCGTATGCATTCCGTTTCCGTATGTCCGTACTTCCGTTCCGCAAAAAAGATAGAACATGTCCTATTCTTGTCCGTTTTGCTGACAAGGATAGGCATTGTTACAATGGATCCGCAAAAAAAACGGAAACACGGATGCCATACGGAACGTCATCCGTTTTTTTTGCGGATCCGCAATTTGCGGACTGCAAAACACATACGGTCGTGTGAATGAAGCCTTACCCTGATTCTGCAGTTTACAGAAACACCCCACATGTGGTGATAAACTGCTGCACGGGCACACGGCAGGGCGCAGAAGGAAAGGAACGCCATATGGTTTTTGGAGAGAAGATTTCACTGGGATAATTTTAAGTTGCCATGTCACATTTGAAGAGTAGAAACTCCCAAAAAAAAGTGACTTTGCAATAAGATGGCAGTTTTGTTGGTACAATTTTGGAATACATATGATTTTTGATTGCTCTATATCAGAGATCTCAAACTCGTGGCCCTACAGCTGTTGTAAAACTACAACTTCAATCATGCCAGGAGAGCCTACAGCTATTAAGCATGCTGGGAGTTGTAGTTTTGCAACAGCTGGAGGGCCATGAGTTTGAGATCCCTGCTCTATATTACGCTTTATGTGAGGTAAGGCAACAAAAAAATTGCTGTTCTGGCACAGTTTCAATTTTTTTGTTTTTTACAATGTTAATCTGACAGGATAGATGATGAGCTATTTTTATAGAGCAAGTTGTTATGGACGCGACAATACAAATATGACTACTTTTTTTGTTGTTGTTTGTTTCAGTTTTACATAATAAAGCATTTTTGAAAAAAAAATATTTTAGTGTCTCCATTTTCTGAGAGCCTTTTTTTTGGGCCATTGTCTTATGTAGGGGCTTATTTTTTGTCGAATGAGGTGACAGTTTGTACTACTTGCACTGGGGTGCATATGACTTTTTGATCGCTTGGTATTACACTTTTTGAGATGTAAGCAGTTTTTATATATATTTTTTATGATGTTCAATTGAGGGGTTAGGTCATGTGATAATTTAATAGAGCTGGTTGTTACAGATGCGGCGATACCTAATATGTATACTTAATAATTTATTTCACTTTCACACAATAAAAGTTGGTCACTGCAGCTGGGGGACCTGATGGGGATGCGGAGGGAACCCGTACCCTTCGCAATACAACCCTCCCCTTCCCCCCATCGCGTGCTGCAGTCAAAGCTTTGACCACGGCATACAAGGGGTTAATACACCAGCATTGGTGTTTTCATCGATGCCGACGTATGTAGTGACTGCGGTTCCGTGCCGCTGATCGGACGGGCGCAGCTCCTACACCCACCCATCAGCCTTCAGTGCATGTACGGCACTGGTCCCACGGATCCCAACGCCGTACATGGGTTAACTAGATAGGGTTGTAGCATTTGGTGACTCAAATAGACCCATGAACTTATTGTAAGAGATCACATGCACATGGGGAGAGTTATCAAACTGGTGTAAAGGAAAACTGGCTATGTTGCCCATAGCTTCAAAGGAGCTCTGCAAATGAAAGGTGGAATCTAAATGGTTGCTATGGCCAACTAAACCAGTTTTCCTTCACACCAGTTTTGATAAATGTATCCCATAGGCTTTTGTTTTCCTGCAGAGGCCCCAAGTTCCCTGCTGCACTTGAGTAGATAGTGCTATTCATGTAGACATCCTTGGGGGGTCATGAAATTTCAAAACCGGCATCTCTTCAAAAGTGTATGCTTCCCCCTTTGCTACAAGCTTTATCTACAAGCCGGCCTGGGAATCTCTTCTGATTCCTGTGTATTGTGCCACAGGAGGGCACCCTGGGGATTATATTCCTGGTCCCTCCCTTCATAAATTTGTGCCAGTGGCACTTTTGCATAGCTTGTATATTTTTACCTCATACTTTGAGCTTTTGAAGGGTATAAATTCGCGGAATTAGAGATGCACCTTGAGATGCATAAGAAACTCATCCACTGCAAAATTTTGTTCTGGTTTTTATGATGCTAGGAATACATCATTAAAGGCTATTTTTTATCATTTTACTCATTTTGGGCTAAATCATTTTTGCAATTGGTCTTTATTAAAAATAATCAGCCGTTCTGTTACAATGACTTAAAGGGGTATTCCGGTTGCTTGGTTGAAGTTATCCCCTATCCACAGGATAGGGAATAACTATTAGATTAGTGGGGGTCCTAGCGATCACGAGTATGGGGCCCCCGTGCCCCCTGCAATGAATGGAGCAGCCGGTTGGGCATGTGTGCAGCCGCTCCATAGAGATGAATAAATCCAGCAGTATGACCCCTACCAATCTAATAGTTATGCCCTATCCTGTGGATTTTCTTTCTAATCTCCACAGACAACTCCCTCCTTAGCTTTCTTTGTTCCATGTGGTACATCATTTTTGTCCAGGCCAGTTTCATTAGTTTGTTTTATAAATTATTCCGTTGAACCACAATTCAAAAGCAATGTCTGATTTTCAGTAAATTATTTCAAGTTATTTCAGTGACCATTGTGGGTTTTTCTTTCTTTAACAGAAGGGTACATACAATTTGGCAATTTTCAGATCGCTTCTCTCATAGACCCAAATACATTAGCATTGGAGTCTGAGGAAAACATTATGTTCCTGTGGAGACCTGCCATAGACTTATGTGCGGCAGCCTCAGACCATTGAGGAAGACAGAGGCTGCAGCACTCACTATCCGACTGTTGCATACATTAGCGCCGGGTGTCAGGGTGCCATCTTTAAAGACCTGCCTTGCATGGCTCTGGGCGGTAAGGGGTTAATAATACATTCTAGGTAGCCATCCTATAATGTGTGTCATGGATGCACTGAGAGACCTCCCCTTTTTTCTGTGCACTTATTTGTGGATTGATAGGGATTTTCATGAGGCATTTGTTTTAGATCTTATCTCTCTGGTAGAGACTGGGGGTAACCCGGACCATCGGGATGTGACATGTACAGTGTTATTGAAATAATAATAATCTGTGCTGCAGTCTATGGGAAGAAGCACCTAGATTGTACAGTTTATTGGGTTAAATATAAAATCTTTAGGTAGAATAGTTTTTCAATACTCTCTATTATGCCCTAATCAAAGATGGCCACGACCGCTTCTTATCACAGTGCGCTGTGTATAGTGCACTTGTCTCACTCTCACAGCGAGGCTTGGTTACTAGACAGGCGCAGTATGGATAGGAGGATGTCATAGCACCACAGGGAGACTGTACTAAGTATGGTAATTTCTTTTTTGGTTAATTATACCACACCTGAACACTAATTATCACGCTGAAAACCGTATTATGAAAGTATGCTAATTTTATGCTAATCATGTAATGTGAGATGGACTTATTTTTGCAATGGAAGGATTTTAATTATGAACACTTAATTACCTGCAAATATGTATAATCACTTTGGGATTTATATAACTTGGTGATCACCACACTCATGTTATGCGTAAGAAAAGCTCATATTAGAGCTGAAACTGTTGTGCTGCCTGATTATATACATATATCTCCTTATATTATAAAAATGAGTTTCTGTCTGTCTGTCCTTTATGCGCGACCAAACTACTGGACCGATTTTCACCAAATTTGGCGCACAGGTACATCAGGTGTTCGGGGAGGTTTTAGACCTGGGAGCCTTTCTCTTCAAATCCCAACTGCCATGCTCTCCACAGACACACACAGGTTTAGTGCAGGTTTCCATAACAACCTAGCCATTTCTCTTCACTGCTTTAAAGGGGCAGAGTGCTGTGGATGACACTGTTAAAGGGGGTATTCCGGTTACCATAAATATAATTTATGTTTTAGACTAATACCGTTCAGTAGTAAAAAAAAAAGGTGTTTTCTTCCACTGCGTTTCCTCATAAATTACCATGGCATTGACCCGTAATTCAGGCCACCCTCAAAAGAAGGACTTAAAAGCAAACCCCCCCCCCCCAAGGTCCCACAAAACCAGGCCCCTGACCTGGTCAGGTCACGCCCCCTCCCACTCCGCAGCCAATGGGGATTGAAAAAATGAATGTAAAAATCAACTTCTGTCAGCTGCATTGAATTTCTCTCTGCAACGACACACACAAACATTGAATGAAATAGATGAAACATACCCAGGCGAAGCCGGGTCCTTCTGCTAGTCTCTTAAATATATAAAAATGAGTTTCTGTCTGTCCTTTATGCGTGACCAAACTACTGGACCGATCGTCACCAAATTTGGCACACAGGTACATTATCCCATTATCTGGGAAGGTTTTAGACTGGGTCTCAGCTCTCTAGGACGTACCGTTCCTGAAATATTCCCAAAATATGACCTGCATCAGCCAATAGTAGCCTGGGAGCCTTTCTCTTCAAATCCCAACTGCCATTCTCTCCACATACACACAGTCACATGCCCGATATCAGCCAATAGAAGCTCGCAGGTCCTTGGTCTCCACATACATACAATTTTGCTGCAGATTTCCATAACAACCGAGCCAGGGGCAGGGCAGAGGAAGCTGGGTGAGAACAAGAAAGACTTGGGAAATAGGTTTTGGCTCTGTGTAGTAACCAGGCTGGTAATGAGAGGTAATTAGCAGCCAACTGAGGAGCTCAGGTAAATATCTCCCCAAAACACAATTCAGTGCTTACCTCCCAAAGGCCTTGGCACAGCCCGCTTCTTACACACATGCACACAGATTTACTCCAGGTTTCCATAACAACCCAGCCATTTTTCTTCAGTGCTGTAGGTTAGCTTTAGGCTAGGGCTGCATGACACATAGGGCACAACTACACTGCTACATGTGTCCTGCAACAATTATTATAACGATAGTCTATGGTGTTGCAGTACGGCATGCTGCGACTGTGACGCGACAGTTTCAGTAAAATCCATCTTGGTTGGATTTTTTGCGACTGTCGTGTTGCAGTGCAACACCATAGCCTATCAGTAACAAAATTGTTGTGCGACATTGGTGCGACAAAATGTTGCGTGACACGTCGTCATGTAGCCCTAGCCTTAAAGGGGCAGGGCGCTGTGGAGGTCACTGTTAAGTGGGCAGAGGCCACTATTAAAGGGGCGTTCACTGAGGATGTTACTGTTAAGGGAGCAGGCCGCTGTGGAGGTCACTGTTAAAGGGGCGGGCACTATGGAGCTTTTTGTTAACGTGGCAGGGGCCACTTTTAAAGGGGCAGCTGCTGAAGAGGTCACTGTTAAGCAGGCGAGCCCCTGAGGAGGTAAATGTCAAGGGAGTGAGGTGCTGTGAAACTCACTTTTAAAGGGGCGGGCTGCTGTGAAGGTCAAAGTTAAGGGGATGGGCAGCTGTGGAGGTCCCATTTTAAGGAGAAGGGGCACTGTGGAGTTCACTGTTAAGGGGGCGGGATGCTGTACAGGCCATTGTTATGGGAAATACTGTCTATATCTTTTAACGACACACAGAAACATTAAATGAAATAGATGAACTATTCCTGTTCAAAGTACACTCACCGGCCACTTTATTAGGTACACCATGCTAGTAACGGGTTGGACCCCCTTTTGCCTTCAGAACTGCCTCAATTCTTCGTGGCATAGATTCAACAAGGTGCTGGAAGCATTCCTCAGAGATTTTGGTCCATATTGACATGATGGCATCACACAGTTGCCGCAGATTTGTCGGCTGCACATCCATGATGCGAATCTCCCGTTCCACCACATCCCAAAGATGCTCTATTGGATTGAGATCTGGTGACTGTGGAGGCCATTTGAGTACAGTGAACTCATTGTCATGTTCAAGAAACCAGTCTGAGATGATTCCAGCTTTATGACATGGCGCATTATCCTGCTGAAAGTAGCCATCAGATGTTGGGTACATTGTGGTCATAAAGGGATGGACATGGTCAGCAACAATACTCAGGTAGGCTGTGGCGTTGCAACGATGCTCAATTGGTACCAAGGGGCCCAAAGAGTGCCAAGAAAATATTCCCCACACCATGACACCACCACCACCAGCTTGAACCGTTGATACAAGGCAGGATGGATCCATGCTTTCATGTTGTTGACGCCAAATTCTGACCCTACCATCCGAATGTCGCAGCAGAAATCGAGACTCATCAGACCAGGCAACGTTTTTCCAATCTTCTACTGTCCAATTTCGATGAGCTTGTGCAAATTGTAGCCTCAGTTTCCTGTTCTTAGCTGAAAGGAGTGGCACCCGGTGTGGTCTTCTGCTGCTGTAGCCCATCTGCCTCAAAGTTCGACGTACTGTGCGTTCAGAGATGCTCTTCTGCCTACCTTGGTTGTAACGGGTGGCAATTTGAGTCACTGTTGCCTTTCTATCAGCTCGAACCAGTCTGCCCATTCTCCTCTGACCTCTGGCATCAACAAGGCATTTCCGCCCACAGAACTGCCGCTCACTGGATGTTTTTTCTTTTTCGGACCATTCTCTGTAAACCCTAGAGATGGTTGTGCGTGAAATTCAGAATTACTTACCGGTAATTATTTTTCCATGAGCCCATGACAGCACCCTTGAGAGACCGCCTCCCATCAGGACAGGAAACAGGAACTTCAATTGGAGAGCTCTTTAAATATGGATACTGCCCCTGTAACACCAGTTATTTGCAAGAACATGTCCATATATATACCACACTTCCTTCACCAAATTAACACCTTTTACTAAATTTTTTTTTTGGGAATTTTGAAATTTTTTTTTTTTAATACAATATATACATAGGGAGGGAAAACCCCCGGGTGCTGTCATGGGCTCATGGAAAAATAATTACCGGTAAGTAATTCTGAATTTCCCCTATGCCCATGACAGCACCCTTGAGAGATGACTGAAATAGAACTAACACAAACTAGGGAGGGAACACTGCCTGTAAAACTTTTCTCCCAAAGGCTAGTCGCTGATCAGAATCTAAATTCAGCCTGTAATGCTTAAAGAAGGTACCTGGAGACTTCCATGTACCTGCCCTACATATTTGTTCGAGAGACGCATCTGCTTTCTCTGCCCATGAGGCTGCCACCGATCTAGTTGAGTGGGCACCAAACCCCCTAGGAACCGGTTCCCCTGCCGAGGAGTATGCTAAGGAGATTGCCGACACTATCCACCTGGCCAAGGTTCTAGAAGAGACATGACTACCTTTATTTTTACCAGCAAATTGTACAAATAATCTAGATGACTTTCTCCACTGACTAGTGGCTGCCAGATAATGACAAATAGATCTTTTGACATCTAGACAGTGCAATCTTCCCTCCTTGCTATTTTTCGGATTTTGGCACAAGGAGGGTAGGACTATGTCTTGAGACCTGTGAAACAGAGAGACCACCTTGGGTAAGAAAGCTGGGTCTGGCTTAATAAGGATTCTGTCCTCTAAGATATTGGTGTAAGGTGGAAAAGCGGAGAAGGCAGAAATCTCCCCAACTCTCCTGGCGGAAGTGATGGCCACTAAAAACGCCGTCTTAAAGGACAGAATTCTTAAAGGAAGATTCTCCATTGGCTCAAAGGGGGATCCATCATTTTTTCCAAGACTAGACTGAGATCCCAGGAGGGAATCAGAGATCTTGACACAGGAAATAATCTATTAACTGCCTTGAAGAACCTTTTCACCCAAGAGTGATTAGCAATTTGCACGTCGAAGTAAGCACTTAGGGCAGAAACCTGCACCTTTAGAGTGCTAGGCCTAAGTTTCTTTTTGAGCCCTGCTTGCAAGAAATCCAAAATTTTAGCCCATGGAGGAGGAGATAAGGGATCCACTGGACCCTTAACGAAATTAACAAAAGCCTTCCAAATTCTAATGTAAATGGAAGATGTGATCTCCTTCCTGCAGGCTAAAAGAGTGGTGATAACCTCATCAGAAAGGCCCTTCTGAACTAAAATTTCCCTTTCAAGAGCCACGCAGCCAGATGCAGCTTCCCCAGTTCTGGTCCCTGATATAGAAGATCCTGCTGCTCTGGAAGGATCCAGGGATCCGCTATAGATAGTTTCCTTAGCCAAGTGAACCACGTCCTCCTTGGCCAGAAGGGAGCAATGAGAATGACCTCTGCTTGGTCCTCCCTCAGCTTCTGCAGTACCCTCGGTAACAGATTCAGAGGCGGGAATGCATACAGAAGCTGACCGGGCCAAGGGAAGGAGAAAGCATCTATCTGAAGGGGACGGTCTTTTGGATTCAGGGAACAAAAAAGGCTGCATTTCGTATTCTGTTTGTTTGCGAATAGATCTATGCGAGGAGCCCCCCAGAGTTTTGAAATTTTCAAGAAAACCTCCTGGTTGAGACACCATTCGGCTTGACTTAAAGGGGTTGTCTCATCTTGCCTAATGGGGGCATATCGCTAGGATATGCCCCCATTGTCTTATAGGTGCGGGTCCCACCGTTGGGACCCGCACCTATATCGAGAACGGGGCCCCGCAAGGTGGTGGCTGGAGGACTCCGGTCCGGCCACCACCAAGCCGGCTCCCCATAGAAATGAATGGGAGCGCACCGCGCTTGCGCGGCCACCGCTCCTATTCATTTCTATGGAGCCGACGGAAATAGCCGAGCCAGCGCTCGGCTATCTTCGCCGGCCACATTGAAAATGAATGGAGGCGGCTGCGCATGCGCAGTGCGCCCCCGTTCGCTTTCGGGGCCCCGTTCTCGATATAGGTGCGGGTCCCAGCGGTGGGACCCGCACCTATAAGACAATGGGGGCATATCCTAGCGATATGCCCCCATTAGGCAAGATGAGACAACCCCTTTAACTTGTTTCTGCTCAGAAAGTCTGCTGCTTTGTTTTCCGAGCCTTTTAAATGTACCGCTTTTAGCAGTGGTATGACTGGAATGGCCAGGGAAAAAATTTTTGTAGTTAAAGCCATGAGATTTTCCGATCTTGTCCCCCCTTGTCTGTTTAAATAAGACACTACCGTAATATTGTCTGACAAGATCTTTACCCCTAAGCCTTCTACATTTGGAAGAAACCATTCTAAAGCACGTAACACTGCTCTTAGTTCCCTTATGTTCTGGGGATCTAGACTTTCCTCCATACTCCACGTCCCCTGAATCACCCCCAGGGGACAAACAGTACCCCACCCTGATGGACTTGCATCTGTGGTTATGGATATGTTTTCCCGAGGAAACCAGGGAAAACCTCTGTCCAAGTTGGAGGGATTTATCCACCATTGGAGAGAGTTGAGAACCTGAGACGTAAGGGAGAGGTGGGAATCCAGGAACAGAGGGGATCTTTGCCAGATCTTCAGAATGTGATTCTGCAGAATTCTGGAATTAAATTGGGCCCAGGAAACCGCAGGTATTGTGGAAGTCATTCTGCCCAAGACTGCCATGCCCTGCCTGATCGTTGGTTTTTGAGCCAAAATCAGCAGTTGTACCTCCTCTATCAATCTTTGTATTTTTTGTGGAGGCAGGACACAAAGTTGTTTCGTCGAGTCCAGAATCATCCCTAGAAAAACGCACTGCTTTGTTGAGGACAGATTTGATTTCTTCCAATTTATCTGCCAACCCAATTTTATTAAAATGCCCACTACCTGTTCTATGTGTAGAGACAACATCTTTTCTGATTCTGCTACAAGCAAGAGGTCGTCGAGGTAAGGCACTACTAAGATATTGTCTTTCCTTATAAGAGTCATCACTTCTGCCATTAATTTCGTGAAGAGTCTTGGAGCCTGGGATATGCCAAAGGGTAGTGCTTTGTATTGAAAATGATGTGTCTGGTCTCCTATTGCGACCGCAATCCTCAAATATTTTTGAAAATCTGTGTGAATGGGGACGTGATAATAAGCGTCTTTTATGTCGAGTGTTGCCATGACACAGTCCTTGTATAGGTATTTCATTGTCGTCTGTATGGATTCCATCCGAAACTTTTTGTATTTTAGAAAATTCTCTTAAATTTATTATTAACCTGAAGGACCCGTCGGGTTTTGGTACCGTGAAAAGTGAGGAATAAAAGCCTCTTCCTATTTCTGCTTTGGGTACTGGTATCAGTACACCTTTTTCTAGAAGGGAATTCACCTCCTGAAAAACCGCCAAGTCTTTTGTGGAGTTTGGGGATAATTTTATGACTTTCAATCTTTCCGGTGGGAGTGACATGAATTCTAAACGGAAACCTTCTCTTATGATACTTAGAATCCAAGGACTTGCCGAGACTTTTATCCATTCCTGGACGTAACGAGAAAGACTGCCTCCTACAGGAAGATAACCGTCATTGTTGATTGGGTTTAGCGGTGGAAGATGAACGGGTATTGAAGATAAATCCTCTGTCCTTCTTATTTCTGTTATTTTTCCAGGTACTTCTCCTATCTGACCTTTGAAAAAACCGCTTGTTCCTACGGAAAAACTGCTGTTTTCTAGGCGGCCTGTTTTGAGGAAAACCCTTTTTATCATCCGAGGCTTTCTCCAATAGGTCGTCAAGTACAGACCCAAAAAGAAAATCCCTTTGGCAGGGAATAGCACACAATTTGTTCTTTGATCCAGTATCACCCGACCAGTTTTTGAGCCAAATAGCCCGCCTGGCGGAGTTAGAAAGAGCCGCCGATCTAGCAGATAACCTTAATGCGTCAGCAGATGCATCTGAAATAAAGTCAACTGCGTTCAAAATCGTGGGAAATACAGAAAGCAGCTGGTCTCTGGATGTTTTATCCTGTATGTGAGTCTGTAACTCCTGGAGCCAAAGCCTTAGCGATCTAGCCGTAGAGGTAGTTGCGATGTTAGGCTTAAAAGATTGTGCCGAAGCTTCCCAGACCTTTTTGAGATATAATTCGGCTCTTTTATCCATGGGGTCTTTTAGGACTCCAAGGTCCTCAAATGGTAACGCTGACTTTTTCGCCATTTTAGCGATCGGGGCATCTATTTTTGGTGGTCTGTCCCAGCAAGATGACTCTTCTTCCTCAAAGGGGTATTTTCTTTTTACCGCCCTAGGTATAAAGAATTTTCTATCCGTTTTTTTCCATTCTTTCTGAATCAAGTACTTTATATTTTCATTCAAAGGAAAGACTCTAGATTTTTTATGGCCTAAGTCCCCAAACATAACATCCTGTATGGATTTATGTTCCTTTGTGTCCTCCATCCTCATCGTGGCTCTAATCGCTTTCAAAAGGCCATCAGTGTCTTCAGGAGAAAACAAAGGCCTATTGGAAGATTCTTCATCAGAGGATAAATCTGAGGAGTCTCTAACTTCACCTTGTTCTTCCCCGGAGGATCTTGAATCTGACGGGGCATTAGCTGGTTCCAGCCTGCTCCCTGAAGCGGAAGAGAAGGATTTTCTAAAGGATTTAAGTGAATCCGAAACTTCCGTTTTTACTATTTCTCTAATATTTTGTATCAGAGACGGGGATTCCTCTTCTACTACTCTTTTAACACAAGTTTGACAGAGTGGTTTACTCCAGGAAGGAGCAAGCCTCTTCCTGCATACTGCACAATCTTTCCTTTTAGTTTTAGAGGTAGCTTTTTTAGGCGTTTCCTTTGTAGTCTATAATACAAAAGAAAAGAAGAAAACGCCCCATTAACAACAGAGACAAAAGAAGTAAAGGTGGGGTATACACCCCCTTACCCCACCAGGAGTACTGTTCTTGTATTATGAACCTCCTGTACGTCAGCGCGTTGCTGGCTCTCTTCCTCCATGTTTCCAGGAGTATAGAAGCCAAGGACCCTGCAGATGTCCAGTTGCAGGAAAATAAACATTAGAGACAAGGAAATCTCACCAGGCTGGCTGGAGATTCTCCCGGCCACGCGCTCTTACCACTCAGCAGATGAACTGAGAAAAAAACAAGGCCCGGTCCCTGCCAGCGTTCTCCAGCGTCCTATACACGCCGTAGGCCCCCCCCCCCTTCCGGGCGGCGACTTCCGGCCTACCTGCGTTCCAAAGGCCGGAAGTTGCACATACAACATCCGGCCGCGTCACATACTAAAACCTCGTGCGCTCTCCACTCTGTAACCGCGCACCTGAGGGTGACATAGAACCCGGATCTCCAGAGCACCGCCTGGAGGATCCGGCATACCGGCCACTTAATGCAAAGGTGCCGGGATGGCCTCCGAACGCCGGCCCAACCACAAAAGTCCAGGACCCGGGAGAAAACACCAGACTTTCAATCCGGACGGCGGCTCATAGAAGAGACTTATGCCGGAACAGGTAACCCTCCTATAACAGCCATGGGGCCCTGCAGCCTGAAATCGCTCTCCAAAAGAGATTCCTATCCATAGGACAGGAAACAGGAACTGGTGTTACAGGGGCAGTATCCATATTTAAAGAGCTCTCCAATTGAAGTTCCTGTTTCCTGTCCTGATGGGAGGCGGTCTCTCAAGGGTGCTGTCATGGGCATAGGGGAAAATCCCAGTAGATCAGCAGTTTCTGAAATACTCAGACCAGCCCTTCTGGCACCAACAACCATGCCACGTTCAAAGGCACTCAAATCACCTTTCTTCCCCATACTGATGCTCGGTTTGAACTGCAGGAGATTGTCTTGACCATGTCTACATGCCTAAATGCACTGAGTTGCCGCCATGTGATTGGCTGATTAGAAATTAAGTGTTAACGAGCAGTTGGGCAGGTGTACCTAATAAAGTGGCCGGTGAGCGTATATAATCCAGGCAGCACTCCAGTTTCAGCTCTATATGAGCTTTTATGAGCTATATGAGGATATATACACAATGATGTTGGGGGAAAAAAAAAAAGCCCTCACACAGCTATGTAAACGGAACAATTTTTTTATTTTTTTTTTATTTATATTTTTTCGAAGGTTTTTAGTAGCAAGGTAGTAAAACCCAAAAACTATACAAATTTGCTAGTGCTGTAATCTCACTCACCTGCAGTTTTCATTTTCAGAGTATAGTGAAAACTATAATAACAAAACCCAAAAATCATGGCGGCATTGTGGAATTTATTTTCAGTTTCACCACACAAGAAATTTTTATCAATAAATGAAAAAAACATGTAAAAAGCTTTGGCTTTTTGAAGGTAGAAAGTGAAAAAATGAAAAGGTAAAAAAAAGCGACCCTTCAATTTCTGTTTTATTGAAGTGTCCCACAGTTTACAGACTGCACTGTCAGTCAGTCAGTATAATACTAATCGTATAGGCTTTTTCCTGTGTGTTTTTTTTCTGGCACATCCTAATAGCCTTTGGTACTTGACATTTGATCTTGAAGCCATTGTTAGGCCTCCGACTGTCATAGCAAACACCGACATCCCATGATTGTGTTGCGGTGGGATGATAGAGTGAGCCCCCTCTTTCTAACATCTAAAATAGTATTGTAGCAGGAGCCAGGTTGTATCTTCTGGCTGGCTCCTGTTGCGCCACAACTTTAACGGGTTGTGCAGTGTCAAGATACTGATGACCTATCCTCAGGATAGGTCAATCACTATTAAATCAGCAGGGTCTAGCTCCTGGCGCTCTGACCTCAGCTACTTAAAGAGACAGCGGCACTTGTGTGAGCACTGTGTCCTCTTCAGTGTTTACATGCACAAAGTCCAGATGGTTGCAGAAGTGGAATTACAGCCACCTTTCCCATTCAAGTGAACAGGAGAGGAAGGTGTAATTACACTAGACCGCCGCTACAATCTAGACAGTGGATGGAGCGCTATCTTCAACCAGCTGATTAGTGGGTGGTGTGGGGTGCCGGGACTTGGACCCCCTGCTGATCTAATATTGACTAATGGGTCTTGAGGATAGGTCATCAATATCCTGACACTGCACAACCCCTTTCAACTGTAACTGTATGACGAGGTAGTCCTTTCTGCAACATAGTTCATCAAGTAGGTGGAATGGTATAATCCTGTTATAGGGTGACCAACAGTTGTGACCTTACAAAAACGTAATCTGTAGTAGACAAAATTATTTTAACACCAATCGTAAATATTGTCAAGTTGACGTTTTGGCTAAAAATACTCCTATAATAAAAACCTTTTTCCCCCACCAGCATAAAACCTGCTGCTCCCCTGAAATTTACACTATATTTATAGAAATAATGTTGAGTAAATTGGAAGATCTTCAATTATTTCAGATAACTGCAGGATAATTTACATAGGGATTACAGGAATATCCATATCTCAGAACTCCCTCCCACCCACCAAAGCTTGTCCCATCTAGATGTAATGCTCAGGAGGTGGCCTCTTTCTCCATAGCTTCCATACAATCGGGTTAACCCCCTAACTGTTTTGCCAGAGTGGAGCTCCAGCAGCGGGAAAAGTAGCTACCTGAGGGGGGGGGGGGGCTGCTTTAGATGCTGCTACCTCCTGAATGGTAACAGCTAGAAATATGCAACTGATCTTGTTTGAAAGCAGACATCCAAAGCTTTCAGAAAATACCAGAATGACAGCAATATGTTCAGGACAGAGAAAGATATCACTCATAGAAATCGGGATGCTGTGAATGCAGCTGAAAATGAAAGTAAGAACAGGTTTCACTCACGATTATTCCTGACTTGATTTCTAACAGTGATTTCTCCTCTGTTTCTTGGACTTTAGCTGTCATTTGTCTTGTATGAAAGCCTGGACTGTCGGCTTTCAGACAAGACCAATTGAATGTTTCTAGCTGCTACCATTAAGGAAATATCACCATCTAAAGCAGCTCTCCCCCCTCCAGTTATCTACTTTTCACACTGCCCGAGCTGGACTCAGGCAGAACAGTTAGGTGGTTACACTGTTCCTGTACACTGTGAGATATGGCAAGTGTAGCGCGCTGTGCTACTCTGTTTCCATAGTTCAGACCACTAATGGTGATGTTATACAGGTGGGATGGGGTCTGGTCGAACATCACCCACTTCGTCGTGGGAGCACTGGTGCTGGAACCACAGGAGTCGATGTCCAAAGTAAAAATGACATCAACACAATCTGAACTAGTGTATATACATTTATGAACAGGTAAAGTGGAAACATATATAGTAAATTGCCATTGGATTCCTATAGGGACCCCTGGAAGGTACTGATTAGGTGTCCACAGATGTCGCCACCAAAATGACAATTTATACACATAAGAAATTTATTATTCATCACAAATCTATCATCCAGGGCTCATGAACTAGTGACATTCTCCAGGGGAAAGGAAAACGTCTGTAGAGTGAAGTCCTTTGGATTAGCCACAGCCTCTTCAACCAGTCCCCATCTCTGCTTTACTGTGCACGCGTCTTCATGGCGGCCATAACAACACCAACCATAATGGCGGCAACTGTAAATCCTTGTGAGAGAATACGTGCCCGCATCAACAGCTGGGACTGTCTGGTTTTGCCCTGCTTGAAAGAGATGAGCCCATATGTCAAAGCTCCTGCAGTGGCAAGGCATCCTGGGGGTAGGGGAGAAAAGCGACATGCATTTAGAATGAGTAATATCTACTACATACGTCTGCTGCTTCCTAAGCATTTTCTGGAACTCCCAGAGTATTGTGTCCGGACAGCTGTTGTCCCAATAGGAAGTTTAACATGTAGGACCTCTACCTATCAGACATAGGAATGCATGTATGTGTACAGGGTAGTTATTGAAGGTATGTGGTATCTTTACATAGACCTCTGCCGGCAGTTCTAGAAGCCGGTGAGATCCTACTTTCCTGCACTGACCCTGCTGGCAGCTCTAGAAGCCAGTAACATCCTACTTCTTCCCTGCACTGACCCTGCATGCAGTTCTAGAAGCCAGTGAGATCTTACTTCTTCCCTGCACTGACCCTGCATGCAGTTCTAGAAGCCAGTGAGATCTTACTTCTTCCCTGCACTGACCCTGCATGCAGTTCTAGAAGCCAGTGATATCTTACTTCTTCCCTGCACTGACCCTGCATGCAGTTCTAGAAGCCAGTGACATCCTACTTCTTCCCTGCACTGACCCTGCATGCAGTTCTAGAAGCCAGTGAGATCTTACTTCTTCCCTGCACTGACCCTGCATGCAGTTCTAGAAGCCAGTGAGATCTTACTTCTTCCCTGCACTGACCCTGCATGCAGTTCTAGAAGCCAGTGAGATCTTACTTCTTCCCTGCACTGACCCTGCATGCAGTTCTAGAAGCCAGTGAGATCTTACTTCTTCCCTGCACTGACCCTGCATGCAGTTCTAGAAGCCAGTGAGATCTTACTTCTTCCCTGCACTGACCCTGCATGCAGTTCTAGAAGCCAGTGATATCTTACTTCTTCCCTGCACTGACCCTGCATGCAGTTCTAGAAGCCAGTGACATCCTACTTCTTCCCTGCACTGACCCTGCATGCAGTTCTAGAAGCCAGTGAGATCTTACTTCTTCCCTGCACTGACCCTGCATGCAGTTCTAGAAGCCAGTGAGATCTTACTTCTTCCCTGCACTGACCCTGCATGCAGTTCTAGAAGCCAGTGATATCTTACTTCTTCCCTGCACTGACCCTGCATGCAGTTCTAGAAGCCAGTGAGATCTTACTTCTTCCCTGCACTGACCCTGCTGACAATTCTAGAAGCCGATAACATCCTACTTTCCTGCACTGACCCCTGCTGGCAGCTCTAGAAGCTGGTGACACCCTACTTCCCTGCACTGACCACTGCTGGCAGCTCTAGAAGCTGGTAACATCCTACTTCTTCCCTGCACTGACCCCTGCTGGCAGCTCTAGAAGCCGGTGACATCCTACTTCCTTGCACTTACCTCTGCTGGCAGCTCTAGAAGCCAGTGACATCCTACTTTTTCCTTACTCTTTCCACTGCTGGCAGTTCTAGAAGTCGGTGAGATCCTACTTTTTCCCTGCACTGACCCTGCTGACAATTCTAGAAGTCGGTGAGATCCTACTTTTTCCCTGCACTGACCCTGCTGGCAGCTTTAGAAGCCAGTGACATCCTACTTCCCTACACTGACCCTGCTGGCAGCTCTAGAAGCCAGTGACATCCTACTTCCCTGCACTGACCCTGCTGGCAGCTCTAGAAGCCAGTGACATCCTACTTTCCTGCACTGACCCTGCTGGCAGCTCTAGAAGCCAGTGACATCCTACTTCCCTACACTGACCCTGCTGGCAGCTTTAGAAGCCAGTGACATCCTACTTCCCTACACTGACCCCGCTGGCAGCTCTAGAAGCCAGTGACATCCTACTTCCCTGCACTGACCCTGCTGGCAGCTCTAGAAGCCAGTGACATCCTACTTCCCTGCACTGACCCTGCTGGCAGCTCTAGAAGCCAGTGACATCCTACATCCCTGCACTGACCCTGCTGACAGTTCTAGAAGCCAGTGACATCCTACTTCCCTGCACTGACCCTGCTGGCAGTTCTAGAAGCCGGTGTCATCCTACTTCCCTGCACTGCTGGCAGCTCTAGAAGCCGGTGACATCCTACTTCCCTGCACTGACCCTGCTGGCAGCTCTAGAAGCCAGTGACATCCTACTTCCCTGCACTGACCCTGCTGGCAGCTCTAGAAGCCAGTGACATCCTACTTTCCTGCACTGACCCTGCTGGCAGCTCTAGAAGCCAGTGACATCCTACTTCCCTACACTGACCCTGCTGGCAGCTTTAGAAGCCAGTGACATCCTACTTCCCTACACTGACCCCGCTGGCAGCTCTAGAAGCCAGTGACATCCTACTTCCCTGCACTGACCCTGCTGGCAGCTCTAGAAGCCAGTGACATCCTACTTCCCTGCACTGACCCTGCTGGCAGCTCTAGAAGCCAGTGACATCCTACATCCCTGCACTGACCCTGCTGACAGTTCTAGAAGCCAGTGACATCCTACTTCCCTGCACTGACCCTGCTGGCAGTTCTAGAAGCCGGTGTCATCCTACTTCCCTGCACTGCTGGCAGCTCTAGAAGCCGGTGACATCCTACTTCTTCCCTGCACTGACCCCTGCTGGCAGCTCTAGAAGCCGGTGACATCCTACTTCCCTGCACTGACCCTGCTGACAGTTCTAGAAGCCAGTGACATCCTACTTCCCTGCACTGACCCCTGCTGGCAGTTCTAGAAGCCAGTGACATCCTACTTCCCTGCACTGACCCTGCTGACAGTTCTAGAAGCCAGTGAGATCTTACTTCTTCCCTGCACTGACCCTGCATGCAGTTCTAGAAGCCAGTGAGATCTTACTTCTTCCCTGCACTGACCCTGCATGCAGTTCTAGAAGCCAGTGAGATCTTACTTCTTCCCTGCACTGACCCTGCTGACAATTCTAGAAGCCGATAACATCCTACTTTCCTGCACTGACCCCTGCTGGCAGCTCTAGAAGCTGGTGACACCCTACTTCCCTGCACTGACCACTGCTGGCAGCTCTAGAAGCTGGTAACATCCTACTTCTTCCCTGCACTGACCCCTGCTGGCAGCTCTAGAAGCCGGTGACATCCTACTTCCTTGCACTTACCTCTGCTGGCAGCTCTAGAAGCCAGTGACATCCTACTTTTTCCTTACTCTTTCCACTGCTGGCAGTTCTAGAAGTCGGTGAGATCCTACTTTTTCCCTGCACTGACCCTGCTGGCAGCTTTAGAAGCCAGTGACATCCTACTTCCCTACACTGACCCTGCTGGCAGCTCTAGAAGCCAGTGACATCCTACTTCCCTGCACTGACCCTGCTGGCAGCTCTAGAAGCCAGTGACATCCTACTTCCTGCACTGACCCTGCTGGCAGCTCTAGAAGCCAGTGACATCCTACTTCCCTACACTGACCCTGCTGGCAGCTCTAGAAGCCAGTGACATCCTACTTCCCTGCACTGACCCTGCTGGCAGCTCTAGAAGCCAGTGACATCCTACTTCCCTGCACTGACCCTGCTGGCAGCTTTAGAAGCCAGTGACATCCTACTTCCCTACACTGACCCCGCTGGCAGCTCTAGAAGCCAGTGACATCCTACTTCCCTGCACTGACCCTGCTGGCAGCTCTAGAAGCCAGTGACATCCTACTTCCCTGCACTGACCCTGCTGGCAGCTCTAGAAGCCAGTGACATCCTACATCCCTGCACTGACCCTGCTGACAGTTCTAGAAGCCAGTGACATCCTACTTCCCTGCACTGACCCTGCTGGCAGTTCTAGAAGCCGGTGTCATCCTACTTCCCTGCACTGCTGGCAGCTCTAGAAGCCGGTGACATCCTACTTCTTCCCTGCACTGACCCCTGCTGGCAGCTCTAGAAGCCGGTGACATCCTACTTCCCTGCACTGACCCTGCTGACAGTTCTAGAAGCCAGTGACATCCTACTTCCCTGCACTGACCCCTGCTGGCAGTTCTAGAAGCCAGTGACATCCTACTTCCCTGCACTGACCCTGCTGACAGTTCTAGAAGCCGGTGTCATCCTACTTCCCTGCACTGACCCCTGCTGGCAGTTCTAGAAGCCGGTGTCATCCTACTTCCCTGCACTGACCCCTGCTGGCAGCTCTAGAAGCCGGTGACATCCTACTTCCCTGCACTGACCCTGCTGACAGTTCTAGAAGCCGGTGTCATTCTACTTCCCTGCACTGACCCTGCTGACAGTTCTAGAAGCCAGTGACATCCTACTTCCCTGCACTGACCCCTGCTGGCAGTTCTAGAAGCCAGTGACATCCTACTTCCCTGCACTGACCCTGCTGACAGTTCTAGAAGCCAGTGACATCCTACTTCCCTGCACTGACCCCTGCTGGCAGTTCTAGAAGCCAGTGTCATCCTACTTCCCTGCACTGACCCCTGCTGGCAGTTCTAGAAGCCGGTGTCATCCTACTTCCCTGCACTGACCCTGCTGGCAGCTCTAGAAGCCGGTGACATCCTACTTCCCTGCACTGACCCCTGCTGACAGTTCTAGAAGCCAGTGACATCCTACTTTTTCCTTACTATTTCCACTGCTGGCGGTTATAGAAGCCGGTGAGATCCTACTTTTCCCTGCACTGACCCCGGCACCTGTCCTGGTCGTAAAACAGATACTAGCACGTGGTCACATTATGACTGTCTGAATGAGGTCTCACCCAGGTCAATAAAAGACATTACGTTAACTTTATCTGTCATGTGAACTACATGTGAACTCTGTCAATTGTGAACCTACACTTATAATAATGCTAAAATGCCTGCCATCTAAAGAAACATCTTCAGGCCGCATTCACACTGGGTTTTATGTAACATTTACCTGATATACGGTTTAACTCAGGGAAAATATTCAGAATTCCTAAAATTGAGATACTAGGGCTAATAATTCTGTTACTCTGGTCCCTCAAGTGCAAGTCTCCGAGATGCAATGTGTTCTACAGGAAATAAAAATGGCTGCAAGTTACAGGGCGTGCCAATCTCTCTGTGCCCTGCTCTGCCCGCCCTGCATTTACCCTCCATATAATACTTTTATTGGAGAGCTATCTGTTCCATTATAATTTCCTCTTCCTGCCCTTTAACCATAAAGGTGAACAAGCTGAAAAGTGCAGAGGGCACTAAGGAAGCAATTTATAGGACATCTGTCAGCAGATTTGTACCTATGACACTGGGTGACCTGTTACATGTGTACTTGGCAGCTGAAGGCATCTGTGTAGGTCCCATGTTCATATGTATCTATATCACTGAGGAAAATGATGTTGAAATGTATGTAAATTAGCCTCTAGAAGCAATGGGGACGTTGTCATTACTCCTAGAGGCTCTGCTCTCTCTGCAGCTGCCGCACCCTCTGCACTTTGATTAACAGGACCAGGCAGGGAAGAAGTCATCATGCTTGGCCCTGTCAAAGTGCAGGGGGTGCAGCAGTTGCAGAGAGAGCAGATCCTCTAGGTATAATGGCGACACCCCTTTTGCACCTAGAGGCTCATTTGCATATATTAAAACTCCATGTATCTCAGCAATGCAGGAGCATATGAACATGGGACCAACACAGATAACTTCAGCTGCCAAGTGCACATGTAACAGGTCAGCCAGTTTCATAGGTGCAAATCTGCTGACAGATGCTCTTGGTGTGTGGCCGAGCCATGGTAAGTGCCGCTCCTGGAAAGGCAATTAGTGGCCTTGGCCACAAATATTCTTGCACTCTAAGGGCTTATTCACACATCCGTGCGAGTGATGACATCCATGACAAGATTGTCAGTAGTTCATTCATTAAGATGTCCATAAAGGATGCATGTTTGGTCTGTACATCCTTATTTTGCCTCCATGTATTATCTGTATTCCTCGGACACTGCAGAACTTCTCCTACCCAAAGAAAGCTGCCGCCATCCATGTTGTGTAAGTGGTTTGCACCAACCCATAGACTTCAATAGGCATGTTTGGTACACATCATGGACCAAGTCATGGTACACATGGTACACATCATCAAGTAATGCATATCTCCACGGATAAACCACTAATGTGTGAATAATGAGATTTTATATCCGCACAACTTGACCTGCAGTACCGATTTTAAATCCACAGCACGTCAATTTATGTTGTGAATGCAGAGGGTGAAATCTACGAGAAATCCAGAGCAATTCTGCACAATTTGGTGTGGATTTTGCCACTAAAGATTGTGGCCAGACCCACTGTAAGGACTACTAGTACGTGCAGAGCGCTTTCAGGTGGCCATTGTGGGGTTCAGGACCCTGGAAACTGGCATTTCAGGGACCAGAGGGAAAGTATTAGTGACCTTACATGTTAAGTTATGCGAGTGGAGCAGTGGGTTCTATGGGAGCGGATGGGAATTTATGACATCCCACTCACACAAAGCAATAAAGCCCTGCAGACTCTGAGCCCCTGTCCTGTCGCTATCCTACTCTAATCCTGCTGCCTTTACATCCTTCCCTCATTGACTTAATTGGGAAAATACAAAATGTCATAATTTCATAGATTCCTCCACTAAAGACCAGAGAGTGAGGCGTCCGTAATCATTTAGGGTGTTGCATTACTTTAGGGGATCTGGTCAGAGGTTCAAAAGGGTTTTCAAAGATTTTTTTTTTGCTAATGACCTATCCCCTTGATAGGTCATCAGTATGTGACTGGTGGGTCTGACACCCAAGACCCCTGCCGATCAGCTGTTTGAGAAGGCTCCAGCGCTCCTGTGAGTGCCACTACTTTCTCGCAGCTTGCCAAGCACATTGCTGTACATTGTATAGTGGCTGTACTTGGTATCGCACTCAGCCCCATTGATTTCTATGGGACTGAGCTGCATCTAAGCCACATGACACATGAATGTGTCATCACTGGCCTACAAAAAGCAGAGAGATAGTGGCAGCCCTACTGCGAGAGCCACTGCCTTCTCAAACAACTCATCAGCAGGGGCCCTGGGTGTCAGACCCCCACCAATCAAATACTGATTACCTATCCAGTGGATTAAAATCTCAGCAAACTCCTTTAAATGGGGTGTAAACTATATTTATATAGAGGGGGATCTGTATTCCTGCTTGGTTGTGATGAAAGGGCTCACCTGCATTATACATCACTTCCAGTCCCTGATGCCTCTTCTCAGAATCTGTCAAGTACTCCTATAGTATTTGATGAGGTCACGTAGCTTGCAGTGGTCTAACTATATGCAATCCACGCCCCTGACAGTAGCATTAGAGAGGGTATTTTTTAATACTAATTTTTCATGGATACGTTTATCATCCATGTATAAAGTACAGATGGACTTGCCCTTTAACAGTGGGGACAAGTTCATTACACTTGTAGGACTTGATATAGAAAACCCGAAATGGTACAGTCCAGGTGAGCAGACATGACAGCCCCGCCCACTGTATACATAAGTGCTGTCTGACAGCAACCCCCTAGACTGATGCTGCACTCACCTAATGGTACAAATGGGTTTTCCCGCACTTTCCTGGAGAACTTGCTGGAGAACTGCTCCTTCTCCATATAGGGGGTTGGAACGAACCCTTCTATCACAGGAGGTTGAGGTCCTGCCATGTTTCTACTTCCACCACTGTCAAGGGCACACTCCCAAATATCTACTCACCGACCAATAAAAACACAAGCACAGACCGCCCAATAACAGCGGCGACTTCTGGTCACATGGGCTCTGAGAGTCACATGTCTACGGAACGTCGGAGCAGCCGGTTGTTGTTACAGTCCTACCTGAAAACCTAATGTGGTGCACCACCTAGTGGCGCGCAGCGGTAATACACCAGAGGGTGTCAGGCTGATGTCAGTCTTGTATGTGGCCGCACTTTCCTTTACAGAGGAGATTATCATTATTACTCAGTTTGGTAAATGGGGTGTTTAGTTCTGTGTCATTGTAATTAACAAATAGACAATATGGCTGCAGAACAACAGATCTATTGTTTAATTTATAATGTACTGCAGCATTGTCATTCATGTTACCAGCCTCTGTGTCCAAGCAAGCAATTTTTTTCATCATTATGTTCCAAGAGCTATAGTTCGATATTGTTCAGGTCAGTACGATTACAGTGATACCAAATACCAAATTTTTTTCCTTACAGTTTACAACTTTTGCACCATAAAAAAATGTTCATTGAGGGTTTGATTTTTGCAGGGTGACTAATTTTCATTGGCATCATTTTGAAGTACATAACACTTTTCGATTGACTTTTTATTCTTTTTTGTGGAAAATAAGCAAAAAACTAATCCTGGTATTGATTTTCATTTCCAAGGATAGGTCATCAATATCAAATTGGCTGTGGGTCTGACACCCAACACCCCGCCGATCAGCTGGTTGAAGAGAAAGCCATGCACCTTGTGCCAGCGCAGCCTTCCCTCCATTGTTTACCTGCTCGCTGTCGTAACAGCAGCAAGAAGTCGTCCCACTCACTTCAATGGGATGGCTCCTTCCTATTCAAGTGTACACTACAGAGCCGTCCTATAGAAGTGAATGGGACGGCTTCTTGTAATTACACCTGCTCACCTGCTGCTGTTACGGGGGCGAGCAGGTACCCATATAATGTAGACCCTCTGTTTGTGGGCTACAATACGGGCATGGCCTGTGCATGAGCCTAAAGCTGTGTATATTTCCATGGGTTTAGAATTCTACAGCAGCTGAATATTTCATATAGCACATACAACTTAGTAGTCACTGAGTCACATGCATAAACTCTGTCCGTATAATATGTTTACTCAATGTATGGCTCTCAGAAAGACAATGAAAAGGACAAACCCTGACTTTCATTCATTACACTTTATTAAGCCTTTAATCAGTAAAGCACTTGGCTACATATGGAAACAGTCATTTCTTAAAGAAAATGTTCCTGAGTTATCTTGTCTTCTTCCTGTCCTGAAAACATAAAAATGGCAATGAATTCGTAACAGTTCATGATTAGAATGACATTCAATAATCTGGGAAGGTGCTATAATGGTGGCCATGTTGGCTGTCAGTCACCCAGCTTTCCCTGAAACATGAGAAGCAACTAAATTGAATTCTTATCAACTGAGCAAAAAAGCATAACAGACGGGCTTATATTTTCCCGGTGGGCGGATGCCCAGGGGGTCACTCAAGCACTCTTGTTGGCCACAGGACAGGTTCATAATGATCTGATGCTCAATGGCCGCAGGTGTCCTGAACTCAACTGTATTACTGTCCTCATGATAGTGATACAGTTTAATACTGTGATGAGCGGCAGTAGTTTGTGCTGTCCTGTGGCATTTGGTTCTGCTGGTGGGGCGGTATTCTGCCCTGCACTACAGTATTGCAGGCCCCGCCTACTTTGGTTGTTCCCGCCTACTTTTTTTGGCCCGTTTTCTCTTAATTTGGACCCACCTACAACATGGGGCCACTTTTAGGTTTTTTTTCCAGGGCCACTTTAAGTTCCCAAACAGACCTATGTGTCACTTCAGAGTACATACAACTCATGTGTATTCTGGTGCTGCAGTCATACTCATTTCCATCCCTCAAATACTTCTTGCTAACCTATTGGATCTATCTACGCAAGAAGAAGGGCACAGATGGAAGGGAAGGTAATAGAGGCCTTCTTTGTAGTCGGTTGCCTCTGAGACACATAGATCTGTATAGGAACTTACAGGAGGATATTTTCATCGAGAGTATTTCCAAGATTGCTTTATTTTCTACATAAACAGTACAGCAATAGATAGATATTAGCTAGATAGATATTAGATAGATAGATATGAGATAGATAGATAGATAGATAGATAGATAGATAGATAGATATTAGCTAGATAGATATTAGCTAGATAGATATGAGATAGATAGATACATAGATAGATAGATAAAGATAGATATGAGATAGATAGATAGATAGATAGATAGATAGATAGATAGATAGATAGATAATAGATAGATAGAATAGATAGATAATAGATAAAATATAAATATCTTACCTTCACTAACGTCCAAGTAATCCAAGCAAATTAGAACCTCCACTGTCACCACCTAAAAGTCCACCAGTGAGACCTCCAGTAAGCCCACCAAGTGCACCTGTCAGACCACCAACAGTGTCTCCGACTCCTCCAAGTAAGCCTCCTAACAAATCTCCCTGGTTTTGACCACCTCCAAGTAGTCCCCCTGTTAACCCACCAAGAAGTCCTGTAACTCCATTCCCTACACCTCCAACTACGTTTGTCACTCCGCTGAGTCCATCTAATAAAGTGCCCAATAGGTTTGTGACTGGCTCGAGCAGGTTTAACAATTTACCAACTAAACCAAGTAGTTTTAACAGTGCCCCTAATCCACTAATACCCCCTGTTAGTCCACCCACAAGGCTTAAAACATTACGAGTAGCCCGTTTATGTCCTGTACTGTTCTGTGGGGCAAAATCTGCTGAATTTTCTATATAATCCTGTAAAAGATAAAGATAAATTTATTGTGGAGACAACATTTATGACTGACCTATGTATAAATTACAATAGTATTAATCAGAGCAATATTTAGCAATGTTAATGGGCCATTCCAATCTCATTCATGGTTCAGAATAGAATACCCTTTGTATGTGGGTTACAGTGGGTTCTTTCTATAGGCCTCAAGTTACTGAAATAGTGTAGCTCACTGTGCTATGCTGTATGTGTAACCCATATCCAGGGGTGCACCTAGGCCTAGGCAGCCTGAGGCAAAAACTAAAACGGCCCCTCCCGCTCCCATGCCAATTTCTTAACCTAACCCATTTTCCACAATGAAAGCACTTATTGCCCATGGCCCTTCTGCTGCCCTCCCTTTTGACCATACCTGGTGCTGCCTGAGACGATCGCCTCACCTGGCCTCATTGGTGGTGCACCCCTGTCTGTATCCACTTCTATGGGACTTACCACAACAGGATAGCACAGATCACTTGACTGTTTCTGTATCTCTGGCCACACTAACCACCACTTAATATGGGCGTTGTGATCTCAGTCGTGAATGGCTGAGATAGGAATTCCCCTTTAAAGAGGACCTATCACCTCTCCTGACAAGTCTGTTTTATGACACTATGTTTGCTACTAGAAGTCTATGAATGAATTGCAGCAGTCTGCAATAAAGGTCCATCTGGGTGGGAGTGTTCCTGCACAGTCTGGCAGCATTGATTGGATAGTGTGCAGGGACAAACTCCCTACAGGTAACACCCAGACGGAACTTTATTGCAGACTGCTGGCAATTCATATGATTCTAGTAGGAATAATAGAGAGATAGCACAACACAGCGTTATATAAAATTATGCTGCAGAATTGTTATTACATGGGGGGATGCAATTAGTTATTAAAACAGACATGTCAGGAGCGGTGACAGGTCCCCTTTAACCTTGTAAAGTTAAAGAACATGTTTGCTCATCCCTGAGAATCAATAAGCTTTGAGTCTATAGCACATTGCTGATGTGATTTTTGTTATGGATATGTTGTCAGATGTTTTTGGGTTGTTTTTCCATGTTTCTATACACATTTCGCTGTAGGTGGACCAGACACTATATCTGGAATTAATATGCATGTTTTACATTATAGACCAAGGTTCACACTGAACTGAAATATCCGTTTTTGAGACTGAGTGGCTATCACTATTTACTTATTTCTCTTGACCTTACATGTATAATGTTGTGAACTCATTTGCACCATACCCTGTAGGGCCAGTTCACACTTTTTTTTTTTGGTGCTGATTTTGGAGTGTTTCTGCCTCAAAATCAACTACAAAAAAACACTCAACCTATCTGAAACCGACCTATTAGGGCTAACACAGAAGCCGTGATGCGAAACGCGTTTGGTAAGTGGGGGACACTGGTATGATAGGGAGCTGGGCGGCACAGGCTGGAAGGAATACCTTATACTGGCACTTTGATTACTTTGTGTGGTGCTTTTACAGGAATACTTTTATGAAAACTTGATTACTGATATACTTATTGTTGTGGATGAATTTGTTTCTGAGAAACTAGTCTCCTATTATCCTGTGAGATCTTCTGTATTTCTCTATCCCTATGTACTAATCCCTACCTCAGTGTCCCTCCATGGATTTTTTGCTGTTTTTATCTTGCGGTGGCCTGTGACATCATATTTTTAACTTGGATTGGAATAAAGCTTTTTTTGAAATTATGATTGATTGCATTGTCAGTAATCTGGGTACACACAGCAGTCTTTGGTTGGTTTGATTACAAAAAAAAACACTTCAAAACAGCCTCCCATTAATTTAATTGGGAAGCAACACTTTTTTATTTTTATACGTGGAAAAAAGAAGCATGTAAAGCAGCTCCATGTAAGTCCATGCGTTTATTGTATATTTTCCACGTGTTTTTGGCACAGATCCACACCAAAAATCTCAAGCTGAAAATGCTGCTTTGTATTGAAGTGAATACGCATTAGTTTCAAAAAGGCAGAAAAAAGCACATGAAAAAAGCACATGAAAAAAGACAGTTTTTTCATGCTGAAAAAAAAAACACATGCAAATTCCATGCCGATTTTTTAGCATTTTTTTCAAAATCAGTTGTGTGAACTGGCCCTAATGCCCCTTTCACACGAGCGGGAGACTCGTGTGTCTCCCGCAACGCATCTACAGGGCTGGACTGGGCACGGACAGGGATCACATATAATGCTATGCGATCCCTGTCAGTGCCGAGTCCAGCCCTGTAGATGCGTTGCGGGAGACATGCGAGTCTCCCGCTCGTGTGAAAGGGGCATAAGAGTGCCATTAATTCCTATTTCACATCCTCAGCCTAGATCATTATTATCAGATTGGTGGAGATCTGACACCTTGACAATTAACCATTTCAGGCAGCCGTCAGTGCCAAAAAATATACAGTGAACGAAGCCGGAAGCACAAGGAGCTAAAGTGAATGAGAGCTTAGCTGCACTCCGCCAGTACCGGATACTACATAGTGGACAGAGCCTTCCATCCACTGTATAGTTTCCAGCAACCATGGCTACCGAAACTACTGACCGGTGGGGTGCCGGGTGATGAAAATAGGTCATCAGTATGTAAGTATTGGAAAACCCCTTAAAGGGGTTGTTCGGGCTTTTACTATTGATGACTTGTCCTCAGGATAGGTCATCAATATCAGATCAGCAGGGGTCTGACATCCCATCGATCAGCTGTATGAGGAGACCGCACATGCTGTCCCCCTTCTCTCTTTCTGTCCACTGCTGCTGCCTATGGTCTTTACCGTACAGCTCATGGCCGGGGTTGCCGGGTGTCGAATCCCCGCCAATCTGATATTGATGACCTATCATCAGGATAGGTCATCCATATAGAAGAACCCGGAGAACTCCTTTATACTTTTTAGTGTACTAGACCACCAGGATTATTAACATAAAAACCTTCACTGGTGCCCATGAATTTTCCCCATTAGTGCCCTAAACCACCAGGGAAATGAGCAGTAACTCCCTAGCAATTACTACTCTATTACTCCAGCCAGGTTGTTGGCATCCCCTTTGTATTATCCAAGGCAACCGCGGAAGATGATTAACCTGTTCACATTATTAGACAACTGTCATTATTAACCCCACAACTACCATAGAACAGCAGAAGTATTAGTCACAACCTGATAGACCACCCATGAGGCAGCATTATGTCTCCTGTTTCCTTTTCAGCCATGTGTAAGTGTCAGCAAAGTCGCTGTCACTTAAAGTGTAACTGTCATTCTTGTTTTTATTTGTGTAATGTGTAGGGGCAGTGATACTGACCATTTTTTAAAAATATACTTTAATTACTGAAATCATACATTTCTATTAGAAAAGTAGCTGTAAAGTGGCCCATTTTGAGCCTTAGCAACGCTCCTCTGTCTTCTGTTTACATAACATGGTCAATGTTAGCAAGTCTCCACAGTTATGTTAACAGAAGACAGAGGAGCGTTGCTAAGGCTCAAAATGGGCCACTTTACAGCTATTTTTCTAGTAGAAATGTACCGTATTTTTCACCCCATTAGGCCTCTTTCACACGAACGTTGTTTTTGCGGGCTCCAATCCGCATTTTTCGCATGGAAAATGCGTACCCATTAATTTCTATGGGCCTGCAAAAAATGCAGACAGCACACCGTGTGCTGTCCGCATCCGTATGTCTGTTCCGTAGCCCGCCAAAAAAAATAGAACATGTCCTATTCTTGTTTGTATTACGGACAAGAATAATACTGTTCTATTAGGGGCCAGCTGTTCCGTTCCGCAAAATACGGAATGCACACGGATGCCATCCGTTGTTTTTGCGGATCTGCAATTTGCGGACCGCAAAACACAACGTTCGTGTGAAAGAGGCCTAAGACGCAGTTTTTTTTCCCCCAAAGTGGGGGAAAAATGTCCCTGCGTCTTATGGGGTGAATGCTAATGAGCGCTTCCATTATGGAAGCGCTCATTAGCACCAGAGGACCAGGAAGCAGTGAAGACTCTGTACTCATCACTTCCTGGTCCTCCGCTTGGCTGTCGGCTGTGCAGGGCTGCGCACAGTGTGAGGGCGCTCTGTGACCTCACGCTGTGCATGCCAGTTCACAGCACAGCCGACGGAAGAGGATGGAGAAGAGCGCGGGCGGCGAGGAGCGGCAGCGTCCAGGAGCAGGGGAGGTAAGTGCTTTATTTATTTTATGTCATATAAGGCTGGGGGCACCATCTGAAGCATGGGGGCTGAAGAAAAGAGGCATGGGGCTAAATAAAAGAGGCATGGGGGCTGATATAAGACTGGGGCTGAAGAAAAGAGGCAAGGGGGCTAATATAATAAGGCAAGGGGGCTAATATGAGACTGGGGGCTGATCAAAAGAGGCATGGAGGCTAATGTGAGACTAGGGGCTGATATGAGGCTGGGGACTGATCAAATGAGGTATGGGGGGCTGATTTAAGACTGGGGGTTTGATCTGGGGGTCTGAATGGGGTTATTTATATTGAGGCTCATATCTGAGGTCTGATTGGGGGTCATTCAATTTGGAGTGTGAGCTGAGGTCTGATTGTGGGTCTGATCTGAGTCCTTATTGGGGACTTATTAACATTTGGGGTCTGATCTAAGGTCTGATTCAGGGTCTTATTAACATTGGGGGTCTGATTGGAACTGTGATCTGAGGTCTGATTAACATTGGAGGTCTGATTGGTGGTCTGACCTGAGGTCTAATGAAAAATATTTTTTCTTCTTGTCCTTCTCTAAAACCTAGGTGCGTCTTTTTATGGGGCGAAAAATACGGTATGATTTCAGTAATTAAAGTATATTACAAAAATGGTCACTATCACTGCCCCTACACATTACGAAAATAAAAAAAGCATGACAGCTACACTTTAAGGCCCCTTTCACACGAGCGTCACAGATCCAGTCTGGATGCGTTCAGGGTGCGTTCCAGAAAACTCGCACCAATCCGCACGCAATCGCAGTCAGTTTTGACTGCGATTGCGTACGTTCGTTCAGTTTTTTACACGCGGGTGCAAAGCGTTTTGATGCGTTTTTCACGCAAGTGATAAATAACTGAATGTTTACAAACAACATCTCTTAGCAACCATCAGTGAAGCACGCATTACATCCGCACTTGCATGTGGATGTACTGCGTGATTCATGCAGACCCATTCACTTCAATGGGGCTAGGGCTGCGTGAAAAACGCAGAATATAGAACATGTTGCGATTTTCACACAACGGCGAACTGATGCGTGAAAAACATCGCTCATGTGAAAAGACCCATTGAAATGAATGAGTCAGGATTTAGTGTGGGTGCAATGCATTCGCATGACGCATTGCACCCGCGCGGAAATCTCGTCCATGTGAAGGGGGCCTAAATCACAAGTAGTGGAATTTTTGCATATTCTATATAATACAGCACACACTTTCATTATAGCTTTTAGTTTATGCAGTCAACTGTCAGAGATCTTACCAGCAGAGCACATACAGGTGCTGTTATAGGCAGAAGAATGTAATGTTTCTGCAAAAAGAATAATGATAATTATTAGTTACGTGTATGATCCAAACTATTCCGTTGAATAGTGGAAGACACATTAGCAAACAATGTTTAGAGCACAGGTATGAATACCAGAAGTTCTTCCATGGTGATTATCTGGCTTGTAAGAACCCTATTTTCATCCAGATGCAACTGCTCCTGGGGATTCAATAGGAAAATATTATTATCATGTTTATGATGCGATGAGATAGAATGTATACCACAAAATAATATAGCACACTGAGCATGCATATATAAATAGGCATATTTTGGATATTGGCTAAGTAATATAATCACGTTCATATTTCTCATTGGAATAATGCAATTTTTACCATAGGCACTGTGTGTCAAATTTACAGTCTCTACAGACTACTAGGTAGTCCTCCTATTTTAACATATTTGTCTGGAGTGTCCCTAAAGCATTGGCGTATATAGAGAAGTAAGGGCCCCATAGCAAGGATTAAACCAGGCCCCCACACAGGACACAAAGGTTTCTGCCTAAACCCTTTTCAATGACTCTTGGGACATTGTTCCACTGCTTCATTTGCTAAAAGTTGTTTCTTTAGAGGGTAGAGTCCTGACCAAGTTTTCACCTCCAGTAGAAGAGGAGATAATCCCAACTAAGACTGGGCCCCCTCTTGCCCTGGGCCCTATAGCAGTCGCATGGTCTGCCGCTATGGCAGTTACGCCCCTGGCCTGAAGGCAAATAACTCAACTGTAATGTTGATTTCAATAATTACATATTGTAAGTACATTTAGATAAAGTTCAGAGGGGATTTCCAAATAAACAAATATATGTTCACCTTCGCCATTTCTCTCCAAATTGTAGGTAGGCTGTGCACTGTGTCACATGCAAATACTCTCCCATTATCCCCATTACTCAATTTTATGCCAATGCCTGCTTACAAAGCACAAGAGCTGTGAGGCCCCTGATAATAGCAATACAATAAGAGGGAGATGGAGGAACTGCTGCCACTATTCACAGAAACTATTCTGTCAATCTCACCAAGGGATCATGATGGAACAGCATATGTGTGGTCACTTTGTAATGCATAAGGTAGATGAAGGATAAAAAGATGAATGGCACTGCAACACCTGGTTAGGATAAAAAGATGAATGGCACTGCCACACCTGGTTAGCACAGCCCCTTTAAGATGTGTCAGTGTTACTATGTTGAGAAATGGCACTGGCCAGCATGTCACTGCTTAGAAGAGGAGGAAGACGGGGTCCTATTATAGATGACATGTTGGTGCAGCGCATGGTGTGTAATCATTCCATCAATGGGGGTGTGCACTGGAAAAAGCCTGCTGCAGTGGCTGCTGCAGCTACTGAATGAAACATGAAATGTGCAGGAGAAGAAAAAAATCTCCTTCTGGTGAAGATAACCCCCTGAATGATGTGATGCTGGGAGGAGTGGGGGTCTTCCTTCTGCAATTGTCTTTAAGAAAGTGGTTAAAGACCACCAATAGTATAGAGCAGCCCAAAATACCTTCCCAGCTGCGCCAAAAAATGCCACAGTGCAGAACAAAATAACTCCCTAGAAGCACCAAATACCACAGAGTGACACCATTAGCATCAACACCATTCCTCTTCCCACCCTTTCCTCACTGACAGCAGCATTGTACCCCTTCCCACTTCTCCCTGACTAGCAGCAGCATTGCCGCTTTCCCACTCCTCCCTCACTAGCAGCAGAATTGACCCCTTCCCACCCTCCCCAACTGGCAGCAGGATGGACCCTCTTTCCAACACTCACTCAATCAGTAGCAATAAACTCTCTTTTCATATCTTTCCCACTGGCAAATGTCCCTTCTGAACCCCCCTACTGACAGCAGCACTGACCCTCAAACCACCTTTCCCCACAGAAAAATTTTACCCATTCTTGCCCTTCTCACATTGGCAGGAACTATGGTGATGCTGGAGTGTGTCAGACATGTTCTAGTTTTGTCATTTAAGGCCTTGTTCACACATCAGTTATTTGATCATTTATTTCCATCAGTTTTTGTGAGCCAAAACCAGTAGTGGAGGCTGCACAGAGATAAGGTATAATGAAAAGATCTGCACCTGTTCTTTGACCCGCACCTGGTTTTGGCTCACAATAACTGATCAAATAACTGATGTGTGAACAAGGCCTAATCCTTTGTCTCCAGACTGCCACTGAACTTTTCTCTGTGTGGAAAACCTATGCACTCATGATCATGAGTTCATGATGCCACTGTAGGTTACCACAGAAGGTAGCTGTTGACAAGAACAAGTGGCGCAGTTCAACTCAAATTGAAGATTGACTGGAACATTAATTCTTGTTGGGCCTTTGTGTAGACAGAACACTGTGTGTGTCATAATGAAGCCTCTACAATAGCCAGGGATTGTGACCTCGAAAAAGGCCCCTGTCTGCTGGAAAGCCATTACACCACATGCTGCCACATGACATTTTGCATGTGTATTGTTTCCATCTCCTGTGTCCATTTCCTGACCTGCTATCCCCTCCACACACCATCTCCCCGAAGAGGCACCTACTATTAGGCTTAGGAGTCACCCTGAAACTTTGGCCTGGATTCATGACCTGTCCTTACTTTCCTCATATTTTGAAGCAACATGTACCTACCTTGTAAAAACCTCAACTGCAAAGAAACAGCATGGATGCTGTGAGTCCACCTGGAGACATACCATACTGTGACAGATGTCAGCAATGCTCATCAGTGCTTGTGAGCCTGGGGGGCTCTGCATGGTTTGTGGGCCCTCTGTTCTCGTCATCGGGGGGAGTCCCATCAGTAGGATCTAATCAATTTAGCTATTTTAGCCAATCTAATCAAGAATGCCCCTTTAATTTCCGTTTTGGAAGCTGTTGCCTCCCCTTGTGGGCTACAAAAATAAGCTGTTGATGATGGAAGTGGCCGGGTCCAAATCAAAGTAGAGACTGACTGATGCTGTAAAGCTCATAGGGTGTTGCATAAATATTTCACTATGAAGCCCGTTTCAGTAGGAAGGGGGCATGAGCAGAAAGGGACCTGTCCACTGGAAAACATTACATGACATGCTGTGGAGGTGATGAGAACAGAAATTATTTGTGCAACCTGACTTTGCATAGTTACTTCCCTGGGAATACCCCAAACCCACATGGAAACACCAACTGGGAGAACCACAGAAGGACACTGAGAATGGGGGTGAGGAGGAGAAGAAACCCAAAATGAAGGATCTCCTCTTCTCCATAGACAGGGGTGATTGGTCATGCAGCATGCAGAAACAGGTCAGCAGGAGAGGTTAAGATACTACAGGAGCCTGTAGGACGAAGCCTGCCCCACTGCTAACACCAGATGGGTGTCTATGGAACACTGAAGTAGTGGGAAGATAATGTCCCACACAAGTATGACGAGCTAACAAGTTTGATGAGAAAGACTCGGAGCTATGCCACTTGAGGCCTAGAGATCAGACCATTACCCCTGGATCAAGGAGGTCTCACTTGGGACTTGTGGTACAGTAATGACTGCACATAGATGCTTGTACCCTCTCGTTGGGAGACATGTATATGTTTGATTCAGCATCTGGATGTACCACTCCCTTATGGGGAGCGACAAATTTATATATGTATACGTACAGTTCACTGAAAAACATGCCTCTACATTATTTCATGCCACTTCTAATGCAACCAGATGCAGCAGAAATCCAAAACAAAGGAAACAAGTTGATAACTACGAAGTATATATCTCTCCAGCACTTCATATTCCAAAATACTTGTATTTGGAAAAGAAGCTTCATTTATACACAGGGGCTGAACTTTTTTTTTTTTTTGCAAACCTGCCTTCCTGGTCAGACCTGCAAAGTGAGACATAGTTACCTACTCCACACCTCTGGCTCCTTCTCTACCTGCTCTTGGCTGCCTCACTCAGGTTCCCTGCTGTCAACATCAGCTTTGACATCACTGAAGCCACTGACTGACCACAGCAGTGCACCCTTTGCATCATTTCAACTGGTCATGGGACGCAAAGGGGGCAGGACACCTGTAACAGCATCAAAGTGGATGTTGACTGTGGGGTACTCGAATGAGGCAGCTGAGGTCAGGGAGCAAAGGACCTGGGACCAGGCAGTGGGGAGCAGGTAAGTATGCTTCCCTTTGCAGGTCTGGCCAGGAGGCTTGTTTGTCAAAAAAACCCAAAGCCAAGACCATCCCCTTTAACATCATAGCAAACTGCTTAAACCATTACACATTAACATGTATACATAACACTGACATTTCCTCTAAAAGGGACACTATGAAAAAAATATATCTTACCAGACTTGCATCTGATCCAAAAATGTATTTAGTGCCGCACCCAGTGACATCCTAATCCAGAGTGTAAATATTAATTCAAATGTAATTTCCTCACTGGATAGTCACACATTAGTGCTGCAATAATTTTAGATCTGATCTCAAGATGATGATGTGCCTGATGTGTTATCTACGTGTCATGATCAAGAGAAATCTTAAGTATTTAGAAAAACTCCCCAAGCAGTGGTCTGCAACCTGTGGCTTTCCAGCTGTTGGGAAACTTAAACTCTCAATATGGTGAGAGTTGTGGTTTCCCAGGAAATGGAAAGCTATAGGTTGCAAACCTCTAGTTTACTTAAAAGCTAAAAATCTTAAAGGGGTTGTGGATGATTTTATTATTGATGGCCTATCCTCAGGATATGCCATCAATATCTGGTCGTTGGGGGTCCAACACCCCACAACCCTGCAGATCAGCTGTTTGGTCTGAAGATAGGCCATCAATAATAAAATCCTGGACAAGCCCTAACCAACAAGCTCCTTAAAGCAGCACAAATGTTTTAAATTTATTTAGTACAGTGATCCCTCAAGATAAAATGGCCTCAGGATACAATATATTCAAGGTACAATGGTCTTTTCTGACCCATCGTAAATTGAAACTAGACTCAACATACAATGTCTCAGACTCAGATCCAACCAATCAAGGCCACTTCTCTGGTAAAATAGCTGTATTAGTTATAGTTAGCAGCTATTCTTGACTGTTATATGTAAGGACTTGCTGTATCTGTCTTAGTTATTTGCTAATTTTTCTTAAATCTTCATTTTCTCTTATCTTGGATGACATTTTGGGGCTCTGGAACTGATTACTCAAGTTACAATGGTTTCAACATACAATGGTCGTCCTGGAACCAATTAATATTGTATCTTGAGGGACCACTTACAACTATGAGTAATGTAAGTCTAACAGTGATGAGAACAATGATATTACATCTCACCTACCTCAAGATTTTCAATTGCTTGGATGAGTTCCTCTTTGTTAGTCGTATTCTAATAAAAAAGTGTATCATACGTATTAGGTAACAGAATGCATGAATTAAAACAGTATTCTTATGTTAATAATACCATGGCATGTTAATATGCCAACACATTATAATTGGTGGTAGTCCAACCTCTAGGGTCCCCGCCATTCCCAAGAATGAAAGTGCTGAGAAGCTCTGTAGTTGCAGGTACAGCAAGTGAATGGGAAAATTGACATGTAGTGATGTGGCTTTTGCGTTCTGAGTCCTGGCAGGCATATCCCCACTGATCAGCAATAAACAGGCAATATAGCATTACTTCTAATCATAGATGATAAGATAAGACGTCAAAATCAATAAGCAACAATGCAGAATATATATTTACCTTGTACTTCATATATGAACACAGGAATTCTATCACACCATCAATGGCGTTATTATCTTTTGCCTAAATAAAAAACATTAAATGTCATAAAAATGATTTGCTGTCATCATTATACTACTGTATATATGTGCCATATATGTTACAGTCTAGTCATCCCTTTATGTACTATATATCATATTGTACAAGGCAAACTAATGCATCATGCTTAAATTGAAAAGAGGAACATTAACTGTATGGATGCAGCCAAAATTATAGCACATACTTACCATGGCTTCCTGCAAGCAGCTTGACACTGTATCAGTGCCTTGTTTGGTGCTCTCTTTCCCATCTTTAATACAATTAGATGTTGCTGGGTCTAAAACACATAAATGATGGTCCATAAATATGATGATTTTATACTGCAACCCAGTATCAAAAAAATACAAGTATATTATTGTACATATGTAAATTTGATGTGTGGACTGAGTAAAATAGTGTTCAAATTGGCAGTGTACCTTACCAAAGCAAAATGTGACTGCAATCACCAGGACTGGAACTATAGTCCTCATTTCCATCCTGCATGCAAAGTGTGTCTTCTGTATAGAGACACTGGAGATTTGGTCAATTTATACAGTGTGTTGGGTAGGAGCACAGTACATCCAATACTAACCAAACATGCATCATAATGAGGAAGAAAGTGTGATATCACTAGGAAACATAAGAAGGATGAAATCTGATCATCACAATACTTATTTCTCACGTTGTGCTAGGATGATCAAAGGATGTTACCTTAATGTTTACTGTTATCTTCAAGTCAACAAATGAAATGTTATCTAGCACAGTACCTGGCAGAGTCTATGATGAAGAATGTCCCTACTTAGTTGAAAAGTACAAAAAAGAGTACTTTACACTAGGTTTAACCAGTTCAAGACTGGACCATGTAACCCTCTTCCAGATGTATTTTCTTTCTTTATTTCTTTTTTTTTTACATTTATCTTTGAAAGCCATAATTTTTTCTGTTTGGTTATGTAAATATTTTTGTGCCTTTTTCAGTGATACTTGTGGCTTTCATTTTATGTCATTTTATCGCATTTTGATTTTTGATATTTTTATTTTATTTATTTTTTATACCATCGTATACCATTTTTTTAATAGCACAACATGAAACTAATATTTAACAGTCTTTTCCCCCATAATGTCATAAAAGGCTTAACAGATTGATCTGTACATACAACTCTCATTAAAGGGGTTTTCCAGTTGGTTAAAGTTATCACCTATCCACAGGATCAGATAGGTGGGTCCTACTGCTGGGACCCTTACCGATTATGAGAACGGGGGCCCTGTACCCCTTGCAGCCCCCTGAAAAGAATGGAGTGGCCAGTCACACATGCACGCGGCAGCTCCATCCATTTCTAAGGGAGTTCTGGAGATAACCAAGCACTGTACTCCCCCATAGCCCCTGCACCCCCCTGCTGCTCCCCCTGAAAAGAACAGAGCAGCCAGCCACACATGCTCTCGGTCGCTCCATTCATTTTTATGGGAGTTCCGGAGATAACTGAGTACAACCCTCGGCTATCTCAGGAACTTCGAAAGAAACGAATGGAGCGGCTGCGCGTATGTGGGACCAGCCTCTCCAGTCATTTCAGGGGAGCTGCAGGGAATACAGGGCCCCCGTTCTGGTGATCAGTGGGGGTCCCAGCGGTAGGACCTCCACCAATCTTATAGTTATCCTTTATCCTGTGGATAGGGGATAACTGTAACCAACCTGAATACCCCTTTAAGCTCTGTGTATATAGTGAAGGGGCATCCATTCCTTGTCTATGAGAATACATGCTGTCACTGACAGCTCCTCACTCCCACAGCTGTACGATTAGCGGCCTCTACTAGGACATTTAAAATGTTAGTACAGAGATAAATGCCGACCGTTCAAATGCATATAGTCAATGGGCAGTCAGCAAGTAGTTAAATGTATCAGTATATGCTAGATTTCAGTCTGTCGCACAGCATGCGGGGGGATGCTCCAAATCTAGGCAAAGATTTGTGACACAGTGTAACTTTGGTGCATCCTCTGGCTCCGCAGGGGGATTAACATTGGCAATGACAAGCCCGGTCTGGATAAATGTCCCCCTTAGTGTCGTTTTACATAATATTCTGAAGCTATGTACTTCTAATACTTTCCAGACAGAATAATGTTACCTTCTGTCATATTTACAATGTGAAGTATGTAAAGTCCTCAATAAATATCACAAGATTAATGGATTTACATTGCATTGTAACCCTGTTATTACCAGCTACTTGGCAGGCAGAGTAAAAGACATAGTATAGCCTATATTTAAGAAAATATAATTTATTTTGGATTATACACCTATATCAGTGGTGAGATCATTCAGCCAAATTCATATTTATATCATGCATTACAACATTATCAGTTTCTTCAGCAAAGTTAGCCAATATCTCCCATTACAAAGTCAAGACTATAGACCTGACATGCCTAGATTCAATTACATTAAACAGATCAAGAGTATTTATCAAATCTACAGTCCAGGGCATAACTAATAATCATAAGTCTCCATTGCACCCTGTCTGTCAATAGGTTGTAAAAGGAGAGAAGCGGAAAGCACAACTATTTCAGATCAGTGATGGGTGCATGTCTCCAGGGAAAGTGGTAAGCTTCCTCTTACTGGTCGGTTGACCTGTAAACACCATGTTTCAAATTATTATGCAAATGATATTTATCTCTGATTTTCCTAAATGGTCGGTGCAAATGACAGTCAGTATAATAAAAGTCATCACCCGTATACATCGAATTTTATTGAACAGACCTCCCAATGATAACGGTATATTCTTCAAAAATAAAAAAAAACTCAAAATGCACTGTTCGAAATTATTATGCACAGTAGAGTTTCTAAACATTTTATATGTTTTTAAGAACTGAAAATGCTCATTTGTGGAATTTGCAGCATTAGGAGGTCACATTCACTGAAATAAAAAGCTATTTAAATCCAAAACATCCTAACAGGCCAAGTTACATGTTAACATAGGAACCCTTCTTTGATATTACCTTCACAATTCTCGCATCCATTGAACTTGTGAGTTTTTGGAGAGTTTCTGCTTGAATTTCTTTGCATGATGTCAGAATAGCCTCCCAGAGCTGCTGTTTTGATGTGAACTGCCTCCCACCCTCATAGATCTTTTGCTTGATGATACTCCAAAGGTTCTCTATAGGGTTGAGGTCAGGGGAAGATGGTGGCCACACCATGAGTTTATCTCCTTTTATGCCCATAGCAGCCAATGACACAGAGGTGTTCTTTGCAGCATGAGATGGTGCATTGTCATGCATGAAGATGATTTTGCTCCTGACGGCACGTTTCAGCTTTTTGTACCATGGAAGAAAGTTGTCTGTCAGAAACTCTATATACTTTGCAGAGGTCATTTTCACACCTTCAGGAACCCTAAAGGGGCCTACCAGCTCTCTCCCCATGATCCCGGCCCAAAACATGACTCCTCCACCTCTTTGCTGACGTCGCAGCCTTGTTGGGACATGGTGGCCATCCACCAACCATCCATCTGGACCATCCAGGGTTGCACGACACTCATCATTAAACAAGACAGTTTGAAAATTAGTCTTCATGTATGTCTGGGCCCACTGCAACCGTTTCTGCTTGTGAACACTGGTTAGGGGTGGCCGAATAGTAGGTTTATGCACCACAGCAAGCCTTTGAAGGATCCTACACCTTGAGGTTCGAGGGACTTCAGAGGCACCAGCAGCTTCAAATATCTGTTTGCTGGTTTGTAATGGCTTTTTAGCAGCTGCTCTATTAATCCGATAAACTTGCCTGGCAGAAACCTTCCTCATTCTGCCTTTATCAGCATGAACACGTCTGTGCTCTGAATCAGCCACAAATCTCTTCACAGTCCGATGATCACGCTTAAGTTTTCGTGAAATATCTAATGTTTTCATCCCTTGTCCAAGGCATTGCACTATTTGATGCTTTTCGGCAGCAGAGAGATCCTTTTTCTTTCCCACTTTACTTGAAAACAGTGGCCTGCTTAATATTGTGGAACATCCAGTTTTCCTTTAATTGGGCTCACCTAGCAAACTAATTATCACAGGTATCTGAGATTGATTTCACTAATCCAAAGAGCCCTGAGACACAATACCATCAATGAGTTTCATTGAAAAACCAAAAATGTAATCTTTATGACACTTAAATCCAATTTGCATAATAATTTGGAACATGGTGTACATAAGAAGAAGTATGGAGACTGCACGTCTTGTCTGTGAGATTTATTCCAGATGCATGTGAACTAAATCTCACAGAAAGGACGTGTTGTCTTCATAATTCTTCTTGTCCATAGGTTGTGTCCAAAGTCAAGGCATTTCTATGCTTTAGGAAGATGAGAAAAATGGTTCCACCTGTACCCCCAAGCCATAAAATCAATCCCAAATAATTGGTAATTGGGTCATTGGTAAGAGGCTAAAGGTAACAATATGAGTGGTCTTAATAAAGATCCCAGACCAGACCCCCTTAAAGGGATTATCCAAGACCTATAATGCCTCACCATATGCCCAGGTCCCTCACACAGATTGTAATTACTTCACTTCCCGGTATCCACGTCACTTCTGATGCTGGCACTGCCACCGCTGCATCTCCCCTTCGTGCGGATGAAAACATCCGGCATCGGGGGGAACAGCCAATAGCAGGCCGCGATGGGGACGAGCCTCGTGGGTGAAGGTGACACTAATCACCTGATCAATGATCTTTGAATAGAACATTAGCCTCTACGAGCACAGGGGTCATTACCATTACATCTAAAGGCTCTTGTCTCTCTCCAACTGTGGCGTCCCCTGCACTTTAACAGGGCCCGGCAGTATAAAAGTGAGCACTCCTGCATGGTCCCTTCAAAGTGCAGAGGACACAGCAGTTGCAGAGAGAGCTGAGCCTCTAGGTGTAATGGTAATGCCCCTGTTCTTCCTTGAGGCTCATTTTCATATATTAAAACATCATTTGTCTCAGCAATGGAGGCACATATGAAGATGGGACCAACACAGATGTCTTCCACTGCCAAGTGCACATGCAACAGGTCATCCAGTTTCATAGGTACAAATCTGCTGACAGATGCTCTTTAATATGTTTTTTTTTTTGGTGGTGTGGTAAGGAACCAGAGTACCTCTTGCAAACACAGTAAGTGTACAAAAGAGAACACCATTTTTTCTTGAGATTTTACTGGAGGAATCTGCATCTTCTGTATGATACCTGATCAAGATTTGAGAGCTAATAGCCAGACTGTGCCTAGCTATCCTTACCACATGATCTGTTTATACATAGCTGAAGGTGGCTGCATAAAGACAATTCATGTATGCAGCGCCAGAATAAAGGGAGGCCACCTGGGGCATGAGCACAGGGGCCTTTACCAATACGGAGGAGGCAGTGGCCTCCAACAGGGCTGCCTGTAATGGAGGTGCAAGTCTTCCACAGGCGTCATTGTCTGGGCTGGCATCAAATGAGCACTGTCATTCTTTTCTTTCAAATCTCTTTTTATTAAAAAAAAACATCAAACAGAAATGTGATCCCAGTTGACAAAAAACAGGCATGCATCGTACTTTAGCACTTTGCAATACAGTAGAGCACTGTCATTCCTAGCTAAAGCTATTACTGTCCATTGAGGAACTCATCAAGTCTCTGCTTCTCCCTCCCCCTTAACCATTTTGCATGTTTGGCACAGCCTCTAGTGCTCAAATCCCCTTACTCTCCTGGGTGACAAATTCAGCACTACTAGGAATGCTACTAGTTAAGGCTCGTTCACACGACCGTGTGTGTTTTGCGGTCCGTTTTTCACTGATCCGTTGTTCCGTTTTTGCGTTCCGTTGTGTTCTGTCGGGTGAACGAGCCTTGTTCACACGACCGTGTGTGTTTTGCGGGCCGTTTTTCACTGATCCGTTTTTGCGTTCCGTTTGTGTTTCCGTTTCCATTCCGTTTCCGTTCCGTGATTCCGCAAAAACTGTCTGTATGGCTTCAGTATGCTTTCTGTAGCTGTTCCTTATTTTTGCAGAGATAAAACGGGACAATGAATGAGTTAACTTTAGACTCTAGTAGAAAATCACGGATCCGCAAAAACGGATCACATACGGAGGGTGTTCCGTATGCATTCCGTATTTTTGCGGAACCATTGACTTGAATGGAGCCACGGACTGCGATTTGCGGACAATAATAGGACAAGACTCATAATCTTGAAAATGAATGCACACGGAAGACCTTCCGTTTTTTTGCGGACCCATTGAAATGAATGGTTCCGCATACGGTCCGCAAAAAAACGGAATGGACATGGAAAGAAAAATACGGTCGTGTGAACGAGCCCTTAGGCCCCATTTACACGACCGTACGTTCATTTCCGTATCTTATCCGCATTTTTGCGGATAAGATGCGGAACCATACGGACCCATTCATTTTTCCATAGGAGAAAAACAAATGCGGAATGCACACCGTGTGCATTCCGCATCCGTATATTACGGAAGTTATCCCGCAAAAAAAGGAAACATATCCTATACTTGGGCGCAAAACACGTCCGTAGCCCCATTAAAGTCAATGGGTCCACAAAATTACGGAACACTACGGAAGACTTTCATAACATTGGGACTGAATTTTAAGAACTCATTTATTAAATTATTTTGTAAAAATAAAGTAATAAAAATAAAAAATAAAAAAATAAAAATCCTGGTTAACCCCTGAACGCATAGCTGAAATGTTCCTTTTTTTTTAATAAGAATTTTAATAATAAGTATGGGAACAGCCAAATCAGCGCAAAAATGCAGTACCATTTGTCTAATAGAGATATTAAAGAATACACTGTACTCACACTTCCTCTCCCCTATCCTCCTCACAGTGAATGATAGCCAGCTACCTAAAGAGCCCTGCCATTGTATGACAGTCAAAAACAACACTGTGTCCTATCCTTCTCAATGCTGATGCTAAAAAAGTGTAAAGATTTATTTTCCTATCACAAAAAGTGATAGCATATTGTTAGGACCCCCACTGATCCTGAGGGTTCATGCACATGAATGTGTGCTGGCCAGGCCTGTGCTGCGGTCCGCAATGCACGGGCACTGACGGTGGGGCCGCATCTTGCGGATCGCGGACCCATTCACTTGAATGAGGTTCGCAATCTGCATCCGATGGTCCACACCGCAAATAAGTAGTGCATGCACTACTTTTTAGTGGTGCGGAAGCACAGATAGAAAGACCATGGAAGTAGGTGTTCCGTGGGCTTCCGATCCGTGCCTCTGTTCCGCACCGCATCTCCGGGAGGCATCTCCAGTCCTCAAACTAGAAGGTTGGAGCTCAGCTAAAAACTGTATATAAGAAGAGCAGTCAGAGCCCTTTGTTTTCAGCAGATAGGGATCAGTGTTTAGTAGGAGATACTGTGCCAGTCATCAGAGTAGAAGAAACTCATACTGCATGGGTGATGAGAAAAAGATGCTGAGATGGGGATTACTGATCCACAGACCCTGGGCCACCAGTTCTTTGGCCTCCTGACAAAGCCAGTGGGTTGCGAAACGCGCATAGAGGTAGCAGCAGTGCCAGTTAGTCAGTTTGTATTTATTGGAGACCTAGGAACTAGCTTTATGAGAGAGACAGCTATATCAGGCATTTACTCAAGCATAAAACCTTCTTCTGTCAGGGAGGAGACTGGAGAAGCCAGTTCAGTGTCTTGCCTATATTGATTTGCACTTGAGTTCATCCAGTAAAGAAGCACACTGGTTTACTGCAAACCCTGACATATGTTGACCACTGGTGTGTACAACAACGGTATCCGAGGGATTCAGCGTAGTGATGGAGCCACCCTAAACCCGGCCAAGCAGGTGCTGCTGCTGCCATTGAAAATGTATCAGCAGCAAGGGAGGGTGGTGGAGGGTCTTGACAGTCAGCTATCTCACAGGACGATATATAATCATGAGCACTGGCCAATTGCTATGTCTGTAAGTTGGTGAAAAGCTGATGACTTGCACTGCACAAGCGATCCTGCTCTGGGGGCCACTATGGGGAGATTGTGGAGGGAGAGAACTATGGGAGCATCTACTGAGGGCACTATGGGGACAATGGGGGGAAGCACTATGGGGGCACTATGGGGACATTGTGGGGAGGGAGAACTATGGGGTAATCTACTGGGGGCACTATGGTGACATTGGGAGTTGAGAGAGCACTATGGGGGCATCTACTGGGGGCACTATGGAGACGTTTTGGGGGATAGCACTAAGGGGGCACTGAATAGGGGCTGGAACACATAAGGGGGTAGGGGCATGTTTCTGGACTAGCATGCATCATGGGGGGCACTATGGGGATATTGACTCTACTAGGGCTAATAAGTGGGAGCACTTTTTTTGTACTGGCAAACAATTTAAGGTGACATTTTTTGCATTGGCAAGCATTAAAAGAAAGCATTTTGCTTTTGTAATACACCTGTGGTATGTACATTCTCCCCTCCCTGTGATTGACTTGGGCTATACATCAGCATACTGAGTTGTTTCCTAAAGAATAGAGGGTTTTCTGTGCTTAGAAAGCTAATACATATTACTGGTTTATTCAAAGGCACGATATATGATTATAAAGAAACCAGTAATATGTATTAGCTTTCTAAGTATAGAAAAACACTCCTTTCAATATGATAAATCTGTAACTTGGAGGTAAGTGGTTCAAATCCCAGGAGGGACTTTTAGATTTTTTTCTTCAGTTACTTTTTTTTCTCCCTCATTTAACCCATAATTAAAGGCTATAGCATTACTATATTGAGAATGAAGGTGTCACGCCAGTGGTCCATGACCACCATGGTCTAGCTGTCCTGGGCAGGCGTGGATGTCGCTCTACTCTCCCTGTGTGAAATGGGACTAGGGCTCAGTGAACAGTCCTTCAACAATGCATGAGTTAATCCTTTCCTTGTGCTCTCAGCACAGCTGCTAACGAGCTGATCACACTTCCTATTAATGTACTTTAGGTAAGTTTAGGTACACCTACGGCCAATATAGGCTTCATTCTCAAGGGGTTAAAAATAAGACATTAATTACTCCAGCCTATACTAATTTGCAACACCAGCAGTTTCCCCCAAAAAGGAATAATTTTCAACATTTTTGAAAAATATTTTAAAGCATAAAAGCAGTGTGTTTTGAAACCGCTCAAGTCAATGGGTCCGCATCCGCAGTATGACCTGCACATGGCCGGTACCTGTGTATTGTGGTCTCGATATTTGCAGACCACAATATGGGCACAGGGCACGCACGGTTGTGTGCATGAGCCCTTAGTTCACACTTCAGATATTTGATCAGTTATTTCCATTAGTTATTGTGAATGAAAACTAGACAGGTCAAAAACACAGAACAAGTGCAGATCTTTCCATTATACCTGATCTCTGAGTAGGCTTCATTACGGGTTTTGGCTCAAAAAAACTGATGGAAATAACTGACCAAATAACTGAAGTGTGAACTTGGCCTTATCTGGCAAAGTGTGTCATTCTGGAATGATCACTGTTTAGCCCTACTTGACTGTGTGGGCTGTATGGCAATATGTAGGCATGATTATGTGGGCAAAACAGACAATTCAAAAATGTTGACAAACACTGATTTTCATTTCATTTATTAGAACTTTGAACAGCAAAGCTAAGCTACGTGAAAAAGGGTAGATTTCTGGTGAACATTTAAATTCCAAACTCCTCTGGACTGTGATCTTGGCTTTCTGTATAAAAAAAAAAAAAATAAACCAATAAATCATGTGTAATAATTGAAGACCTATATTAGAGCAATAAATAACAGTATAAAGATTTATAATAATGCCTGTTATATATCAAATACATTTCCTAAAAACTACACTGAACAAACATGTCTCGCATGCACATGTGATCTAATACTTGCTTTGGTATCAGTAATTATTTTTCAAATCCTGTTCACATCACATATGTGCCATAAATTTGTGGTATAAGTTTAATAAAAAGTACACTGAAAAAACAAAAAAAAAACTGTGGTGGCGATCCCATTCATTTCTGGAATCATCGCTACTCAGCAATCCTGGCCGCGACAGGAGTTGCAAGACCAGTGTTGCCATATAGCCCTAGCCTTAGGCTCTGTTCACATTATGTTTAGTGTTACTTTCAGGAAGCTCCCGACATACATGCTAAACATGACTGAGCACTCAATTAGTTCAGGTTTCCTTCTTCACCTCCTACAGGCTCCCTTCGGCTTCCCTGTACATCTCTTCTTCATGCCTGAAGACTTCCTCTTAGGTGATGGTGACAGCGGTGAAGAAGGAGATGGGGGGGGGGGTTGAACTGCTACTGGAAGGGGCTTCTCTAAATACACTCCAATACCTGTCCATGTATGCACAGTTATCATATATCAACTATACATATATAGTAATTGTCAATATATAGACAGTCACATCATTTGAGCTTTCCAGGAGAAGTGGAAGTAGATGGCAGAAGTCCACTTACTCCACAGATACACAGGAACTTCTCCAGCTGGGGGAAGAACAGAAGTGAAGGGGGCTATATTGACAACACATCCCAGTTATATGCCTATACAGTGGAATACGTTACAGTATTCTGTTGGAGGTATATGTCCAACATATACCACTCAACTCATGCTGGTGTTATGCTGGAAACAATTATTACAATTATTGTCAATTGGATCTGTTGGCCACCGGAGGTGTCCAGCATATACCACATCTGGTGATTCCAGTTTTATGTTCCTATAGCAAAACAGATAACCAAAATTTCAACGCATATGTGGTGAACCTAACCAGGGCAATTCCAGTTATAGGGGAAATATGCAGAAGAAAATATTTTCTAATCTTTTGCAAGACACGTGCATCCATGCCCCTGACACTGTAACCCCAACTAGAGCTTATTGTATGTTAGCATAAATGGCGGTCAATGGCAGGAAAAATAAAGGGGGATATTTATTAAGACTTGAATTTCATATACTAGTATTAAGCATCTTCTAGCAGTTCTAACAATGGAAACTGAACTCTATGCCTGCTATGAACATAAATAATTTGTGCAAGTTTCTGCTAAAATTAAAGGGGTTGTCTCACTTCAGCAAGTGGTATTTATCATGTACAGTATATAAAGTTAATACAAGACACTTACTAATGTATTGTGATTGTCCATATTGCTTCCTTTCCATCACATTATACACTACTCGATTTTATGGTTTTGACCTGAAATTCAACAGCAGTGGCCATGCTTGCACACCACAGGAAAATTCACCATCCTATGTGTACACTCACGATCCCAGCCACCAGTGCGGTCAGCGTTTTTTCCTATAGTGTGCAAGCATGGCCATTGCTGTTGGAAACAAATAGTGTATAATGTGATGATAAACCCAACAAAGGAGGCAATATGGACAATCACAATACATTAGTAACTGCCTTGTATTAACTTTCTCTATTTGACAACCCCTTTAAGGCTGCTGGACCATTGGTGGCCATGCCCCCTCCAGGTTAACCCAACCCACTTTACTCACCACTTTCTAAAAGTAGAGAAGATAAAAAGTGGCATATTTTAGAATAAATATGGCGTATGCCAAATTAGCAACAAAAAATCCCCATAGTTTTTATTGTAGACTTTAATTACGGGATGTATTTGAAACAATGAAGTTTTACAATTTTAAACAATAATTTTAAAAAGAACAATTTAGTAACAATTTGTAAAAAGTAGAACCCTATTTGTCACAAATAGCAATATATAGATTACTTTAATAAGCTAAAATTGAAAATGTTGTTTAAACAACACATGTGAAAAATCACTAAAAGAATATGGGTAAATACATTAATAAATCTTTTACCTTTTTTATGTTCAAGTAATCCAGAAGCTAACCTAGTCCATTTGTTAGTCCACCAAGAATGCCTCCAAGTCCTCCTTGTTTTTGACCACCTCCAAGCAATCCTCCTGTTATACCACCAAGCAGCCCTCCAGATCCTTGTCCTTGTCCTCCTTGTCCACCTAATAATCCTCCAAGCAGCCCATCTGGCCCAGTCAATCCTCCAACCAGCCCTTTAGGCCCAGTCAATCCTCCAACCAGCCCTTCTGACCCAGTCAATCCTCCAACCAGCCCTCCTGGCCCACACAATCCTCCAAGAAGCCCCCCGGCCCCTGTCAATCCTCCAAGCAGCCCTCCAGACCCACCCAATCCTCCAAGAAGCCCTTCAGCCCCAGTCAATCCTCCAAGCAGCCCTCCGAGCCCACCCAATCCTCCAAGTAGCCCTCCGGTCCCAGTTAATCCTCCAAGCAGCCCTCGTGGACCAGTCAATCCTTCAAACAGCCCTCCTGACCCACCCAATAATCCTCCAAGCAGCCCTCCTGGCAAACTTAATATTCCATTAAGTAGGCCTGGCACTAGATGACGAGTAGTACGTTTATTTCCTTGACCAGCCTGCCCTTTACTAGCATTGTCCTGAAAAATATATAAAAAAACAATATTAGCATTATAGAAATACCATTCAATTTCCATAGATAATTGACTACTCCATTACCCATATGTACAAATGCAAGCTTTATGTTTTCAACCATGGGATTCTGCACCAGCTTAGCATCTGTTTCATTTTGGACATTACTTTTGCAGTACTCCACAACTACTAGTGATTTTTATTGATGATTTGTAAAATTGTAGGGGACATACTGGCAGCACTGTGATTTGCACCAGGGATTTGCATCACTGGGATCGTATGTTAGAATCCAAACAAGGACCAAATCTGCATGGAGTTTGTATGTTCTCCCTGTGTTTGTGTGGGTTTCCTCCCACACTCCAAAGACATATTGATAGGGAACTTAGATTGTGAGCTTAGTTGGAGACAGCAAGGAATGATGATGTCTGTAAGGCACTATATAAATAAATACTGTATGCTTGAAGCATTCAGAATCTGTATTGCATTGAATTGTGCATCCCATGTAAAAGCGTTTTATCTCCTGCTAGTTCCCCCCTCCCCCGCAGGTACATGTGTATTTTAGGGCTGTGATTTGGCTATATGCAAGTCACAGTCGCATGCAACTCGCATTGTGGTCTGTGATAGCAAAGGCTCACGCGACTTGTGTCCTGCAACTAAAAATCAGTGATGGATTTTCTGTGACTGTCGTGTTTCAGTCACAGTACGTTACATGTCGCACTGCAACACTATTGACAATAATTCGATTAAATATTGCATCATTTTTATATTCTGTGACACATGTTGTCATGTAATCCCAGCCTAGCACACTGACTAAACACAGAGGTTTAGTCAGTGGGTCTACAGGGTGATCAAATAGACCTGAAGCTAGATACATGTATCTGGGTTCAGAACCTGAGATTTTATGGCACCCTTTGGGTTTGTATATGAAATGATGTATGTAGTTTTTATAAACTCAGCCCTGGAAAGATAAATTAGTGGTAATTCACTGGTATGTACTGGAACCTAATAGGAGACTGCCAGTGAAAATATCTGAAGGACTTCTGAAAAGTTGGAAAGACTGGAAAAATTCTAGGTTTCTGCTTAGTTTCTCTGTCACCATGTATCTATCTATCTATCTATCTATCTATCTATCTATCTATCTATCTATCTATCTATCTATCATAGCAGTGCCAGTACCAGTACCTGAGTGTACTCCTCAATAATAAGCTGGACTGGGCAGATAACATAGACGCACTGTACAGAAAGCGCCACAGCAGGCTTTACCTGCTTAGGAGGCTGAGAGCTTTTGCAGTGCAGAGGGCACTTCTCAGGGCCTTTTTCAACTCTGTGGTGGCATCAGCCATCTTCTTTTTAGAAGTGGCCTGCTGGGGTAGCAGCATCTTAACCAGGGAGAGGAAGAGACTTGACAAACTGATTAGAAAGGCCAGCTCCGACCTGTGGAGCTCTCTAGAACCAGTGCAGGTGGTAGGTGAGAGAAGGATACTATCCAAACTGATCTCTGTGCTAGGGAATAACTCCCATCCCATGCATGAGATGGTGATAGCATTGGGAGGTACCGTCAGTGACTGACTTCTTTACCCCAAGTGTGAGAAGGAATGCTATCTGAAGTCATTCCTCCCTGCTGCTGTTAGGCTGCACAACCCAACCCAAGCGGAGATAGACTGCACTCATCACCTACAGGTTCCTGTGGATATCATTCCATCCAGAGTCTGAATTCTATGAGCTGTGATATCTATATCCCTTATTTTCTACATTCTGTATGGGTAATCTATTGTCACTGTAATGCCTTTATTTTGGAGTTTTTCGTATTCTCTGTGCTGCTGTAACACTGTGAATTTCCCCATAGTGGGACTATTAAAGGATTATCTTATATTATACTGGTAGGTATATTCCTAAAAATTTCATATATTACAGTATATGATATATATCATATATCAGGCTTTTTTCTTTATATCAAGGTATTGTGGCGTTTGTCATTTTTAACCTATATCTCCAGAGATCTTACCAACAAAACACATAAGACTCCTACTGAGTTCCCAGAAACACCACGTTTTCTCTGTGGAAAGAATAAAAGATATGAGATTAATGATTACATCTTATTGTAGGTATTAAAGAGAGATAAGAAAATCATAGAAGATTCAAGGTACCCATACACACCCGGTAAATGTCGGTGAACCTGCAGATTATGTCAGGACTGGCCAACCATCTAATGTGTATGCGGGTCACCAGACTCTCTCTTGATGGCAGATGTCAGGGGGGAAAATGGATCGGGCATGTTGGATTTCAACATGCCTTGATCTATTGTTCCCGGGTAGATAAGCTGCCAGTTTAGGTGTCTGGTAGCGGCGTATTCCCCTCTCCCCATTGAAAACACATACACGATTTATGATGAAGTCACATGGGCAGCTTTAAAATAAGGTGAATAATCTTTGGCTAATTTCACACTAACGCTTTAATATCAGGGAACAGCCTGCCGGACCTCTCTTCATTTCGGCATTGCCAGAAGCTACCAAATTGCTGTCCGGCCTCATTAACTATAATGGGGACTGGCTCAGATCGGCCGCAAACTGGCAAATATGCAGAGAATCAGCTGGATCTCCGCTGGTCCCCATTATAGTTAAAGAAGAACCCCCGCAAAAAAATTTATTCTCTGACCTGTTAGAAAGGTGCATGATATAATCTGTAGTGATTGTCATTTTCTTATCAGTGACTGTTTCTGTGAGTAAAAACCTCTCTTCTTATTGTAGCTAGGTCATGTGACCAACTCCCTGACCTCCAACTGACCCAGGACAGAAAGGCAGTAACTGCTCTATTCATTCCTATGGGAGCCTCACTTTCAGTCTCATAGGAATACATAGAGAATTAGACTTCCTGTCCACACATAAGTCTATGTGTCAGTTGGTGAGTCTAATTGCTGGTCACATGACACAGATAAGAAACTTCAGGATGATATAAGTCAAAAATTCAGACACTGTTAAGAAAGTGACATTCACTACAGATTATATCATGTACATTTCTAGCAGGACATGGAATAAAATTTTTATTGGGAGTTCTTCTTTAATAATGACGGCAAGTATCAGGTAACGTCCAGCAATGCCGGATCCAGACATCAGAGATGTTTAGTGCTAGTGTGAAACTAGCCTTAGTTTTAAACATATATCCATGCAGAAGACACATTAGTGATTAATGTTTAAAATAAATACATGATTAATTAAGAGAAATAAAAAGTACACAAAACTGCAGGAGGAGTGATCATCTCTGCTTGCTATGAACAATGTTTTGATGTGTTTGGAGCATCCCAGTCCCCAGTCATACAATGTATAAATGTGTTTGCTTACCAGCAGTTGTTCTATATTGATCATCTGGTTTGTAAGAATGCGATTCTCATCTAGGACCACCTTCTCCTGAGGGACAACAGATAATGATATAGGAAACAAGGTAAAAAAAACTAAGACTTGTACCTCCAAACAATCTAACATATAAGGCTGAGTGTATGTATGTATGAAGGTATGTATGTATATCTGCTAAAAGAATCTGCACCGTCGCATTTACAATCACAAAATTTTGCACAGCCCCCTCCTGTGATGTAATATACTATGTTTTGAGTGGAAATTTTCACCCTGCACTTTCCAATTATTTGCTTAGTAACCTAACCGCCAAACTACAGGAGCCATTGTCTGTTGGCTGTTGTGGTAGTTAGCCTGGATATTCATCAGGTTAATATAGCAACCAATCACAGCTCAGTGCCTATTTTGCTACAGGTCATTATATAGCAACCAATAACAGCTCAGTGCCTATTTTGCTACAGGTCATTATATAGCAACCAATCACAGCTCAGTGTCTATTTTGCTACAGGTCATTAATATGAGCTCTAATTGGTTGCTACAGGCAACGAAGGACATTCTTAGTATAAGACAGCTTATGTGTGACTTAATATGATTTCGATTGCGACGATTAGCCAACGTTGTTGTAGAGGCTGATGTGACTCACATGACCTTAAGTGTATACTAATTCTGTGGGGTTTTATATACTGTCAATTAAAGACAATAATGCCCTGCTGTGGAGTTAGGGGGGCGGGTTGGGTTGTTGTGGAGGTCACTGTTAAAGGGGCAGGCTGCTGTGAAGGTCAAAGTTAAGGGGGTTGGCTGCTTTGGAGGTCACATTTCAAGGAGGCGGAACACTGTGGGTGGGTTAGTGTTAAGGGTGTGTGAGGCTGTGGAGGTCACTGTTAAGGTGGCGGGGTGCTGTAGAGGTCACTGTTATGGGGGATACTGTTGATATCTTTTAATGACACACATTAAATTAAACATTAAATGAAATAGATGAAATATACCCGTGAAAAGCCTGTTCCTTCGCCAACATAAAGTTCAGGAGCATGCTACCACGGCTGCAATGCTGGGGCAGTATATTGTGCTGCACTGTGGTATTTGGCTGTACTGGGGTGGTATTATGTGCTGCAATATGGTAATGCTGACCCCACCTACTTGTGTTGCCCCACCTTTTGTCAGTTGGGACCTGCCTACAACATGGGGCTACTTTTAGTTTTTTTCCAGGACCACTTTAAGTTCCCAGTCCGCCCCTTTGCAGAAGCACACTGTTCCATACACAAAAACACATTCAAACACTGGAAACATGGATAAATCTGAATTGTATTACTGCTATACTTATTATCAAAATTGTGTCAATTATTATATCAAAATTGTGTCAATTATTATATCAAAATTGTGTCATTTATTATATCAAAATTGTGTCGGACCCATCGAAAGGTGGCTTCCAACAGACAAGACCTATACTATCAGCCTTGTCTCTCTTGGGCCTACAAATTCAGGACTATATAGTATCCAGCTATATCACACTCTGATTGTATGCCCTGGGCAGATGGGCAGGAGTGCAAAGTCCAAAGGGAGGCAGCCACTCCCACAAATGTACAATGCAAAACTAGACCAGCACCTCCAAATTATATCAAATAAAGTACAGGTGCATGCTGCCACGGCTATCAGAATATAATATAGCTGGACTGGTCAGTGTCATTTTATCAGACACTGCATAACTCAATGGTAAAGGAGAATATAAGAAATTTTGTAAGATATCACAGAAAAATTATTCTTTCTCCCCCACCTCCCTAAATTAACATTCACTAATAAGTCCGTCTTGAGAGACAAGAGACGGGAGGAGTGAGCTGCAGTGAGAGAGAAGAAACAAAAAGAATGCTGCTTGATGGAGAAAAAGGCATTTACTTTGGTAAGAAATAACACAAAGTTAAGAAGACAACAGAAAAAAGATATGATAAAAAAATATCTTACTAGGCTCTCACTTGTTCCAAATATGTCTTTGCAGTGGCTAACATCCTAAATCAGAATATAAAACATTGCCAGAAATGATGATCTGAATAGTTAACATTTTTGGAGTTGAAATTGCTGCTACTAAAAAGTAACATTAACATTTTATTATAAAACATAGATTATGTTGTAAAACATACAATAAGAACAGCATGGGCTCCACTTATGTTTAAAATGAAGGCATTTGCTGTAGGTGCTGCAGGGATCCATATAAGGCTGGCCTTGTATGAGAACATAAGTGGCAGGCATTTATGAGGCATCTCTAGCATGCATTCTGGAGGGCAACTGTAACATGCACTGTTTGGGGCATCTATAGCAGGCACTGTAAGGTGCATCCATGATAAGAACTAAATGGGGCATCTATGGTAAGAACTATAGTGTACACTATGGCAGGCACTGTCTGGAGACATCTGTGGCAAGCAAGTCTTTGACTTGAATGAATCCTTGCATGCAATAATCCATAAAGGCCCACATACACATTAAAATATTGTTGGCTGAACCTGCAGAGATAGCCAACAGTCTAATGTAATAGAGAGCTCCTGACAGATGATGTTGGAGGAGAGAAGGATTGAGTGTTTTGTTCTTAAAGAAAATAAGCTTCCATCAGAAGTGTCTGGCAGTGGCTTTCTCCTCTCTCCTGAAACGTTTATGTGTATGCGGGAGTCGGGAGAGATAGCTGTTGGCCAAATGATCCTTCAGTCAATGGCTATTATATGTGTATGTCCTGCTTTAGATTTCCAGGAACATTAACCTCTGAGTACAGAAGTGGTACAGAAGTCACGCATTCACTGAAATATGAGGTTCCTGATTACAGCACAGAATAATAAGAGCACTGAGTAAGGTTCCTACTGGAAGAAGAATTATTATAGGTTGCCTACCTGCAGGTTTTGTATTGCTTGGATAAGTTCTTCTTTGTCAGGCAGGTCCTAATAAGCAAGTTTATCACATCCATTAAATTCATAAATATCCATGAAAGACAGCCTGAATACACAGTCAATGATGGTTGTTGTTTTTTACCTTGTATATCATATATGCGCAGAGTAATTCCACCATACTGTCAGAAACTTTTACATTGATGTTCTGAAAAAAGACAATCAATCATTCATTTTCTAGCAGATTACACAGATTGAAGACCATGTGCAGTTTACATACAGTCAGTTGAGTAAAGAAATCTATAGATATCAAATTTTTGTTGTTTGATAGATGTTACCCGCACTGATCCTTGATCAGACTGGTTGGGTTTTAACCTAACTAATCCTTTCTTACTACAGGAGAAGACCAATGTAAGATCCTCAGTGCCTACTGAAATAAACAAGCAGAGCCAAATGTGCATGTTTAGAGTAGCAATGGTTGGTTGAAAAGGCACTTGGCCAGCTGTCATCTGAAGTCTATGGTCTGCTTTAAACAACCCCCTAGCTATATGTGCTATTAGGCCGTTGCAAAATTTAGAAAAATTACGTTATAGGAGCAGAACAATGACAGTAACCAAAGTGCCCTTTCTGTCAACGGACCTCATTGACTATAATGGTGTCTGTGCACTTTACCAGACCAGAGCCTCCAATGCAGCTATGAACCAAGCCTAATAGTTTTTTTTGCTGATATTTCAGTATATACTGTACTTACCATAGCTTTCCCCAAGCAGCTTAGCCCTGTAACAGGATCTTGCTCATCTTTGTCATCTCTAATAACACTTGACGTGACCGAGGCTAGAAGATATAAAACAGCGTTAGTAACTTTTAGTACTTTTGTGATAACATACAGTATGATTGCACTCTTATTCTATTCTCAGCCTAAGAAACTATATTGCAGATGCTTTATTAGAATGTTAGGTGCAATTTACAATTATGCGGACCACTAACCACAAAAGAATATAAAGCACATTAAAAATAAAGAATGCTGCCTCATGACCAGCAGAAGACAGAAAACAATTATCTTATACTGCTGGAGCCCTAGATAAGGCAGGATAGTACCATATATACACAGATAAGGCACCATATACATATCCTCTGCCACTCCCTAGTCTCTGGGGAGGGAGCAATACCCCATCATTTCCTGAAGACTGTATTAGGCTAGTTTTACACTTGCAGTGAGAAATCCAGCAGAGAACAGTCTGCTGGAAGTCACCAGATCCGGCACTGCCGGCAGAGATCCGCTATGAAACTAGCCTAAGTCTTTCACTACAGGCATCAATGTGCAATCTACTGCATACCATTCTAGCAATCAGAGCTACTTTTTGACTTATACAGAATCCCAAGTCTCTACATACCTAAAATATGCCTACATACTATTAAAGACCCAAAAGCCAATTTCTAAAACATTGACATCCCTTCCCTAAAAATGTTTTAAATCACTTATATTAAAAATTCTGCTGAGATATGAAGCCATGTGACCCCAATTTTTGAAGCTGCATCACTTCGGCCGTTGTTCCATATACATGCTGTCATGAGTCTTTGAGATTATGTATACAGAACATTATCCTGACTGTGAACTCCCAAGTAGGCTGCATATCGCAGAGTGAGTGCCCTAAGATGCCTGGTGACCTCTCCAGCTGTACTGGAAGGGCCAATATGGCGGGAATGGGTGTATTGGGTGGGCCGAAATCCCATAGAAGGAATATGGCAAATAAAGAAACTGCCAATCTAAATGTAAATGGAACCAGAAGTAGTGGCCGTACACAAATAAAACTAGAAGGATGCATTGTATTAGAAGGCACACAAACGTGAAAAAAAAGGTCTGGAGTCTAAATTATCTACACTTCTATGAGTTTATTTACATTCTATAAGCGCTGCGGAATATGTTGGCACTATATAAAGAAAGATTATTATTATTGTCTTTTTTAAAATCTGTTGTTGGTCCTGGAAAACCCCTTTAATACATTTACTCAAGAATAAAAAAAAGTATGCACTAAACTCGTAAGCTCCCCCTAATGGCAGCTGCAGGCAGCCATAATTTTATAATTTACTCTACAGTATATACAGGACATTTGGAACCCTGTATCGGAAAAATATTTTTTATATTATAGCCTACAGTCTGCGTTTATGAAGACAATGAGAAGAAGTGACAACATTTTAAATAGCATAGTAATAAGACTGTATTTACTAGCAAAAAAAATATACAGTCAATGGCACTTACCAAAGCAACATACTGCTGCAATCACCAGGAGACGGAAAATTGTCTTCATTTCTGCCCTTATTGAACAGTGTGTCTTCCTATGAACACTCGGAATGAACTGTATCGAAGCACTTGAGATTTGGTCAATTTATACAATTTGCCACTCAGAGTACATTCAATACTAACCAAACATGCTTCATAAAGAGGAAGAAAGTGTGAAATCATTGTGAAACATAAGAAGGATGAAATCTGATCATCACAATAATTAATAGTCGTGTTGTTCTAGGATGATCAAAGGATGTTACCTTTATGGTTATTTTTACTGTCATGTAAATCAAATATTTTCTTAACATTTTCCTGGCAACAGGTAAAACCAAATCTATAGTAAGCAGTGGTAAGAAATAGTAAATGTCACTGAACTGTAGAACAAATACAACAAAGGTCATTTTGTGAGAACGTGTATCCTTTTATGTGGTGTCCATCGGGCCTTCTGCATAAGTTTATTCATGCACATCAGAAAGAAACCCATTACCCTTTCACTCCCGGAGGTTTTTTCGGTTATGCATTTTGTTTTGCGCTCCCTGCCTTTAAACAGCCATAACTCTTTTATTTTTCTGTTCACATAGCTGTATGAGGGCTTGTTTTTTTGCGGGACAAGTTGTACTTTCCAACACCACCATTTAATATTGCATATGGTGTAGTGGGAAGCGGGAAAAAAATTCCAAATCAGGTGAAATTGCAAAAAACCCGCTATTCCGCTACAGTTCTACGGGTTTCTTATTTACAGCGTTCGATGTGCATTAAAACTGACCCGTTACTTTCATTCTACTGGTCAGTACGAATCCGGCAATACCTAATATGTATAGTTTTTCCTGCGTTTTCATAGTGATAAAATAATTAGAAAGTTGCCCTTTTTTTTTTTCCTTGTCATATCTTGACCCCTATAACTTTTTGGTATTTATGTGTACAGAGCTGTATGGGGGCTCATTTTTTGCGGGGCTATCTGAAGTTTTTATTGATACCATTCTGGGGTGTGTATGACTTTTTGATCACTTTTTATTTAATTTTTTTTTAGAAAAAAAAAGCAACAAAAAATGGCAAATCGCCATTTGGACGCTTTTTTCCGCCACACAAGTCGCCGTATTGGAATTTTTTTTTTATATTTTAAAAGTACGGGCGTTTTCGGTCACAGTGATACCCATGATGTCTATATTTATTGTTATTTAGGTATTTATTTTTTAATTATACGGAAAGGGGGGTGATTTGAACTTTTATTTTTTATATATTTTTAACATTTTTTTTATTTTTTTTTGACTATTTGAAAGCTCAAATATGAGCTAATATATTGTGGCTTTTTTTTTTCTTTATGAGCAATCAGGGATTTTCTAGACTCAGATAAATCCAAGAATTGCTCATTTCTTATCCTGGCCTGCCATCTACTGGCCAGAATAAGAATTGCACTTTGAAAACTGTAATCCTCACCAGCGAGGATTACACTTTTCATATGGTGTACAGACACCCCGATTGGCCACACGGGGTGTCTGTACACCACCCGGAAACGAACGCTTCCGGGTTCAGACGCAACTAGATGCCGTGATCACGTGTGATCACAGCATCTAAACGCCCAGCAAGACGCTGCCGATCAAGTAAGTAGCGGCAAGTCTCTACTGTTAGAAACAGCAGAGACTTGCCGGCCATGATGCCCACCGCACTTGCGAGCGGGCGCCATGTGCCCGCATTGCCCCAGCGCCGTACATGTAAGTGTAAGTGTAAGGGTTAAATGGATTGCTCCACAATTAAATGTTATTCTCCTTTGTGTTTTTTTTTTCGTTTTGCGTTTTCATTTTTCTTTGCTGTCTTCACAGAGCCATAACTATTTTTTATTTTTCTGTTGACATAGCTGTATGAAGGCTTGATTTTTGCGGGAAAAGCTGTACTTTCTAATGCCACCATTTAATAAGGCATACAATGTAGTGAGAAGTGGGAAAAGATTCCAAATGGGGTGGAATTGGGAAAAAAATGTAATTCTGCCACAGTTTTAGGGGTTCTGTCCTTATGATATTCCCTACGTGGCAAAACTGACTTGTGCCCTTTATTCTCTTGGTCAGTATGATTACAACGATATTACATATGTATAGTTTTTTTTGTGTTTTAATACTGAAAAAAAAGTTTAAAAAAAAATAATAATATATATATATATATTTTTTACATTGCCATATTCTGACCCCTATAACTTTTTTATAGTTATGGCTACTGAGCTGTTTGGGAGCTCATTTTTTGCAGGACAATCTGCAGTTTTTATTGATATGATATTGGAATATGTGTGACTTTTTGATCACATTGTAATTTTTGGGGAGTAAGTGAAGCGATGAGAAACTAGTCATTTTGATTTTTCCCCCCATTCTTATATTTTAATAGTACAGGTGTTTTTGGATGTGGCGATGCCCATGATGTTTATTTTGTTATTGTTTATGTATTTTTTTATGATAGGAAAAGGGGAGGTGATTTAAATTTTTATAGATTTAAAAAAAAAAAAATTATTAGCCTGTCCAGGAGGCTACTGTATTCACTAGATTTCTTTTAGATTGTACTGTAGTTCCATTTAAAAAAACAAAAACACTTTACAACTTGAAACCGAATTCGGCTTCGGTCCCAAGGCACTAGTCAGAACCGAAGCTGAGTTCAGTTTCAAGTTTTAAAGTAGTTTTCCACTTTAAAAATCAACTACCGCGAATAACTGACTTCGGCTCATCGGAGCACATTCATTCTAATACTGTATGGAGACAAACCTCCGTACAGTATTATTCCGAGGTTTTGAATGAAGCGACTTCAGATGAAGCATCCAAAGCTCGCTTCGCTCAACACTAATTGTGAGCCAAAACCAGGATTGGAGCCTCCACAGACATGAGGTAGAAGAGAAAGATCTCTGTGTTTAGAGCCACACCTGGTTTTGGCTTAAAATCACTGATGGAAATCACTGACCAAAATACTGACGTATGAATGAGGCATTACTTGTAATTTATTCATTTGGATTTCTGCTTATTCTTGGTTTTGAGGTCAAGAAGGCGGTCCTGTCAGTGATTGACAGCTGTGTATACACAGTCTCTGTATACACAGTTTCAAACAGCAGAGGCCCATGGCCAGTGGCGTACCGCCAATATAGGCAGACCACGCAGCTGCTATGGGGCCCATGGCAGGAGGGGGCCCGGAGCGCATAGGAGGCCCTGCCTCCTGCAAACTTATAATCGCAAGTACGCTACACAACTAGCTAATATCGGGCTACTAGTTAATATCCTTCATGAGGCTTACTTGTCTTCCGTCCCGGGCCCTTTCCCTCTTCTCATGGCCCCCCTCCCCCATTGCTCCGATGTCCCTCCCTCCCTGCCTGACCAGTGACATCCAGCCTGTCTGTTGGGCATTGATACTCACAGGCCAATCAGTGTATCGCTCGCAGCAGGCGGGTGCGGCAGTTGTATACTGTAGTCACGTGCTGTCTGCTCAGTCAGGCACCCACCGGACTGGAGAATGCACTGCACTGAACACAGCCCAGGCCCCCAGCTTCACCGCCACCGGCCCAGCAACACTGACTTGGCCACCTGTCCACAGCCACTCAGAGCAGTGAAATGTAAGTGGCTCTGTAAAAAAAAAAAAAAAAAACCTTCATGGGGGAGGATTCTTGGTGGGTAGAAGACAGTGGGCAACATCAAGCAGAGTTCCTTCAGGGTGGGGGGACACTGTTGTGTATATGGCTCATAGAGGACTTAGGACAATTTGCTCCAGCCTCCCCCCCAATGAACTCTGCTTGCTGTTGAATTGCGATTCATATAAAGGACAGTGTGCCTATTAGCCCATCCCAACTCAGTATCCCTGAAGTGACAGGTGGGATGAGCAGTAAAAAAAAATGTAAACATTCAGCAATGTATGGGACATCAAATAGCAGGCCGCAATGAGAATGAGCCTTCCTAGCATCAAGAGCCTTCCTGCTATTGGCTGCCCCAAACCTCCCTAAAACTTTTTTTTAAAAAGTTTGGGTATAATTGAACTTCTTTAAGTCAGACATGTCCAAACTTTGGCCCTCCAGCTGGTGCAAAATTAACTTGCAAAACACTTGCATGCCCTGTGTTGTAATTGCAATAGATGGATAGATGTCCGCAGGTTGGATAGATGTCCGCAGGTTGGACACTCCTGCTTTAATTAGGATACCGGACATTGTTTTGTTTTTAAGTTTTCATTTTTCTTCCCTACGTTCCTTGAGCCATAAATGGGGGTGTGGCGGGGGAGGAGCCAGTGCAGATGGTGGGATGGGCCAGGGGTGGGTAGTAGGCGGAGTTAGGGGGCCCAATTCAGATTCTTGCTATGGGGCCCAATGATTTCTATGTACGCCCCTGCCCATGGCTATTGTCTAGAATGCTTCTGCAACAATCTGCTGGCCAGTAGAAGTGGTTTAAAGGGGTGATCCAATAATAGAAATACCGGCAATGGTCGTGTGCACTGTGGATGTGGAACTATTGGGGCACATTTACTAAGCTTGCATTTTTTCTCCATTATTTTCTGCCTTTTCCCCATCATGCGTTTGCATTTAGGGTTAGATTTATTATTGGCCACAAAGCTGTTCAATGAGCTGTATTTTGTCTGCAACGCAGGTGTTTTACACCTGATAGTCCTAAGCAATTGTGGTGCAAGACTATTGCACCTAAATCTATTATTGTGGCGCATGCTGCCAAGTGTCTATGTGATCCAGGTTATTTTTGGCACATACATTACCCAGATAAAGACAGCCTCTGTGTGGGACAAAGAAATTGGTCCCTTGTTTAGAGCAAGCTTTTTGTCTGCAACATACATATATGTAATATATCCTGATTTCTGGGAATACAGGGGGAAAGAATACAGCACTGCGCTGTTGGGAATACGGCATCGGTTCTGAAAAAGATCACTGCTAAGGGACATTTCAGCCCTAGTTTTCTCCTATAAATAAAGTTTTTCCTAAATAAATTATTTTAGAAAAATATTCCCAATTCCTGTCCCTACCTCTTAGCAAAAAATACAATAAAAATATGACAATAAAACAAGTAAAAAAGTGTATAAGACAAAAAGCTGTTTGGAAAAGGTCAAATATTACATCGTAGAACACATATGAAAAAGTGCACCAAAAAAACTCACTTGCACCACAAAATTCTACACATGTGGACAAAAATATGCCACCCCAGAGTATCGTAGTTTTAAGCCACTTTTTGCGCTAAAAAAAGGACAAATAGGCGAACATGTTAAATGTGTCTTCAAGAAAGGCGTACCTAAATGTGCCTTAAGAATTAGACGTAAAATCATAAAGTGGTGCAGGCGTCACGAAACACAATAAAACAGGTGCAACAATGTTAATAAATTGTGCGGACACAAAAAAACAAGGGTATCAAGGAGAGAATATGACAAAAAAGTGGTGCAGACAATGTGCTCATTGACCTGAATGGGTCCGCGATCCGCACAATGTGGCAACAGATAGGACATGTCTTATCTTTTGCGGTGCAGAGGCATGGATGGACCTGAAGGCCCACGGAAGTGTTTTGTAGTGTTTCAGTGGACTTCGGATCCATGCCTCCGCTCTGCAAAAGAGAGGAAATGCCCTATCTTTGTCCATGTCTTGTAGATCGCTGACATACATCCATCCAGTTCAGCCTGCAAGTTGATCCAGAGGAAAGCAAAAAACCTCAGGAGGTAGAAGCCAATTTTCCCTATTGACTTCAAAGCCCAGAATGAGCAGGAATTTAAATGAATGAAATACAAGTTTTACTGAATTTCTGTACAGCTGTTTTACATCTGGTTTTATTATCATTTTTCTATTCTGGTGTTTTACTGGGAGGTTTTTTTTTATTGTTATGTCTTTAAATGCATTTAGATTCTGCGCCTCTTTGCCAGGTATAGCTAATGCTGTGCACAGTTTCCAGTCATCTCATTTTTACCTATTAAAGGGAATCTATCACAAAAACCTGTTCTATATTTTATTTATGCTAAAAAAATCTATTATATATTTGTACTGGCCAGTGCTTTATTCTGGTTTTCTCCTCCCCTATGCTCTGCCCAGCATCCTCTCCCTCTGCTCTAACATCACTGAGGTACTTCCTAGGGGAGAAGAAAGCCGGAGTGAATCGCTGCATCAGTGTACATTCACACGAACAAAAGTGTTTTGCAGGCCGCAAATTGGAGATACTCAAAACACAAGTATCGGCCAGCCCTATGATAGAAATGCCTATTCTCGTATGCGATTTTGGATGAGAATAGGACATGCTCCATCTTTTTTGCGGGGCTGTGGAACAGAACTATGGATGCGACAGCACACGGTGTGCCTTTCCGCTGAGCTTCTTACCTGTACAATACTGCTTTTTGTTCCATTGCCAGGCTCCTTCTTCCTCATCAGTTGCCATCCTCATCCAGTTTTATGTCATCTGTCAGTGATCTTATTCTGTATCGGTTGCCTGTCAATCTGATAGGTCCTTCACATATCTTTTTTGGCAACTGTTTTTATATAATTCTGCTCTGCATGAGTCCTGGGGGTATCTGAGTACCATTAGCAATAGTTAGAATTTGGGTAAGGTGATCACTTCTTTCATGCAGTACCTAAAATCGTTGTTTGTTGACAGCACATTGCCCTGTGTAAACATAGATATACTGGTACTTCTCACAAACAATGAATCTGTATGGGGATGAACAGCTCTACTGTGGCACAATGGTCAGGCAATGATCGGCAACAAACAGTTTATTCCTGATCATTGCCATGTGCATTGGCCCATGTAAAAGAGCCCTAATACCCTTGCATACCAGGTTCCTTTCTCCCCTTACATTAATACAGGTCCCTTGACTAAAGTTAAGTTTGTATTCAAAACTGTTTCAATAGGGAGCCAATATGTATTCTATACAATACAGTAATAGTCTTAAATGGAACCTGTCATCAGCTTTATGTTGACCTCATTGAGGGCAGTATAAATTAGTGACAGAAATGTTGATTTCAGCGGCGTGTCACTCATGAGCTAAAAGTAAGTGGTTGCTGAGAACCAGTATCATAATCATTACAGCACAGGCCTTGAAAAGAGTCAAATCTACCTGAGAAGAGTCAGTTATTCATAATCTCCTGCTCTTCCCTCCTGCTGATGATTGGCAGTTCTCTCCTAGAGTGAAAGGGAGAAAACTAGGTAGAAGATTGTCTATCATCAGCAGGTGGATGGGGAGAGCAGGAATTCATGAATAATCATGACTCTTCTCAGGTGGTCGTGACTCTTTTCCAGGCCCAGTCTGCAAGGATTGTGATGTTGGTTCTCGGCAACCACTTACTTTTAACTTATAAATGACAGACCGCTGAAATCAACTAACCTGTCTGTACTTTATTCTGCCGTTAGTATGGGCAGCATAAAGTTGATGGCAGGTTCCCTTTAAAATTAGTCTTATTGAATGAAATAGTGAAAACATAAAAAAAAGACAAAGATTATAAAACAGGTAAAATGTCACTGCTTGTTTATTTTAGGCTATATCTCATGTTAGTGGTGTCTTATCATAAGGCATAGAGAGTCTATCCTTCTGTCATATTTACAAGGTGATTATAGTTGCTTGTAAGCAGATTATCAGATTTAAAGTATTGTTCCTGTATACATAGTCAAATATCAAATACTTGGCTGGCAAAGTCAAAGACAGCGCAAAGTAAATCTCTGTTAGACTAGACATTAGACAGGAGTCAACCTTAAGCCAAATCATTTACAAAGAGAAGAGTAAATGATTCTTCTGTCCATGTCTTGTATATTGTTACAACAATATCAGTTTCATGAGCATTACTGCACAATGTCTCCCATGACCTTAAAGGTGTTATCCTAGGTTGGAAATGCCTCCCCTATTGCATGGGCCCCTCACAGTGATAATACTTACCTGGCTTCTTGCTCCCTACGCTGCTCCTGGTCCCCGCACCGCTGCTTCTCCCAGTGCATGAATGAAAACATCCAGTGTCCAGGGGAGGGGGGCAGCCAATGACAGTTGGTGACAGGGACGAGCTTCCCTAGCATCGTGGGTGACACTAGGGAGGCTCGTCCCTGTCACCGCCTGCCATTAGCTGCTCCCTCCCGACACCGGATATTTTCATCCACACACCGTTGCGCCACAATCTGCACCCGAATATGCCTAATTTAAGCATATTTCAGATTAATAAATGACCCCCTTAATTTCCCATGTGGTGGTGCTGCAGAGCATGGTTTCTTCATAAATTAGAACTAAATTAATGGTGGGGTTGGGGGGTCACAGCTGGAGGATACTTCGTGACCAGCTTCTTGTGAAGGTATCCTTCTGGAAAGTAGGAGTTGTTGAAAGTAGAAAAGCCTTTTAAATACAAAGACAGTTCATGCTGGATAATCACTATCGCAATGTTGTTGTGTCCAGGTTATTTATTTAGATTGGTTTAGTGCCCTGGTCCTGGTGCTCAGTGGTGCCTACCTACTGTCTAGTTTTTTTCCCTGTCACATATTGTCACCTAATTTGATTTCTTACCTTGTGTTGAGTGGTTGAATGGAATATATGATACTTGCAGTAAATGCAAACTACATATATATATAGTTTGCATTTACTGCAAGTATCATATATTCCCTTCAATCACTCAACAAATATATATATATAAATATATATATATATATATATATATATATATATATATATATATATATATATATCACAAACCGGATCTGTCATGAAAAGTCCAAATGACTGATATTGAGGCTGTCATAGGAATGAATAGAGAAACGGGCTTCCTGTCCACACATAGGACCATGTGTGGGTTGCAGAGTCAGAGTATTGGTCACATACTGAGGACCAGCAGGACGTGGATAACTCACAAATACAGTCACCGTTAAGAGGATTACCTTCATTGGAATTTACATCATTTTTTAAAATCTTTTTGTGGGATGTTCTGTAGTTTTTTTCTGATTCTCTGCCACCTGACCTGTGCCTGATAACTGCAGTGACCCTGAGCTGCCTGCCTGAACTTTATTCAGATTTGCACAAACTCTGCCTACCCAGACCTCTGCCTGTTTCCTGAATACGTGTATGGCTTGATGATCCCATGGTGCTTTGCTCTGGAGATCCATGTGAGTAAGCAGCCAACCACTCAGTTTGGTCGGCACAATGGGTCCACATCCACAGCCATAACATGGAGCTCAGGAATTGGTGGATCACAGCTAAAAAGAAGAAAAGGATGTGACCATGTGTATTGTTCGTTAATGTAATTATTTTTTCTTGTACCGAAAGGTCACTTTAAATGTTAGTCTAAGGCCTCTTTTACACTAGCGGCAGTCCGGATCCGGCAGGTGAAGGGTGCCGTCGGATCCGGACTGGCGCAGGGACATGTGTGGGGCCGGAACCGCGTTCCGGCCCCACACATGTCACACAGTACCATACACAGACATACACACACATACACATACACACAAACACATACATACTTACATACTCTAGCCAGGCAGGCCGCACGTCTTCACGCCCAGGGGGCGCGCAGCTATGACGATTCCCCACAGCGCCCTCTGCTGGGAGCTGTAGGGAATCGTCATAGCGGCGCGCCTCCTGGGCATGAAGACGTGCGGCCTGCCTTCCTGGAGTATGTAAGTATGTATGTGTTTGTGTGTATATGTCTGTATGTATGTCTGTATGTGTAGGTGACGGATCCGTCCTGAACTCCATTGAAAGTCAATGGAGGGCGGATCCGTTTACCATTGTGGTCACACCAGACGGATCCGTCCTCATTGACTTGCATTGGGGGTCATTCCGGATCAGTCTTGGTGCGGATGCCTGGACCGGAGAGAAAACCGCAGCATGCTTTCAGGAGCATTCCATTGTCTGGGAATGGGGACAAAACTGAAGCGTTTTTTTCCGGTATTGAGCCCCTATGACGGTACTCAATACCGGAATTTAAAAACGCTAGTGTGAAAGTAGCCTAAGGCTACATTCACATGACCATGTGTATTTTGCGGTCCGTAAAATGCAGATCCACAAAAAATACGGATGAGGTCCATGTGACATACGTGCTGCATCCATTTTTTTTTGAGGATCCATTGTAACAATGTCTATCCTTGGCTGCAAAACGGACAAGAAAAGGACATGCTCTATATTTTTTGCGGGGCTACGGAATGGACATACGGATGTGGACAGCACGAATGGGTCCTCATCCAATCGGCAAAAAGGCACAAACAAACACGGAAAAAAATATGTGTGAATGTAGCCTAACTCTGCCTTTTGTTTTCATTAGCAAAATACAGTACAAATCAGAGGAGGTTTTACCATGGTCTAGTCTTTGATATCCATTGGGTGACAAGTGATTGGGAGCAAAATCACATGTTCCGAGCATTTTTGTCGCAGAGTGCAGATGTAAAAAAGGTCATGTGAAATCCAGACCCAGAAGTGATACCACAGGTAAGTAAACACTACCTGCTCTGGATGATCTTCCAACATACCAGTCAGTCAAGGCAAAACCTATATCCAGGAGCATAGGCCTCAGAACTGCACTATATTTGTTCATGTCCCATTGCTCTGATGACACCGCAGACGAGGTGAAACATGTCAGGGGAACATTAGATATTTGTGTTTTGTTCTTTTAATGCCACAATGGTAGTGGGTGATCTGATCAATTTATCAGGCAGCAATCTAGATACTAGCCTGTATCTGAGATGAGGTAATATGACTTATGATAGTGGCACATAATGCGTACATTTCCTAAGACATTTATAATGACAATCATGAAGCACCACACATTGTTGTATTTTTTATTCAATGCACTGGACCTAATTCATGTTACGATTGATATATTTTTTATAAACTGATTTGATTAGAAAGCACAGAAAAACAATTCTCAACAGTAACAACTGCTGAAGCAATTCCTCGGCCGGCTGCATCTGTTGAGTGCTACTCCCTGTATTGTGCACCTTGTCTAATAAAGTGGATTACATAAAAGCTGGGTAAGTGCCACAGATCAAACCTCATTTACTGGATTACAATTCCTCAGCATGACATTTAGCAGGCAATACAGGATTAGAAGACGTCCAGGGGTTAACCGTAAAGTAGTCCAGGATGAAGTCCATAGTACAATTTAGATAGTCCATTTGATTGATTGATGGAGAAGATGGAAACAGCTGATAACAAAACAGAACAGCCATGAGTTGTCTGCTATGTGGTCATACACACCGCTCCCATACCTGAGTCTTCCATGCATGAACACGGTATTGATCCTACACTCTTTAAGAAAAAGCACCAGGCTTAGAACGTATCAGAAAAAAACCTATCATTTGATGAAGGTGTTCATCCAAGCTCCCCATACTTGTGACAGTGTGAAATACAAACCTGGTTTACTTGGGCATTCCACATATTCGATGTGGGTACTATAGGGTTGTACCAGCGCAGGGCAATACATCTCCTAGCCAAGTACATTTCCTAAAAGAAAAATCACAGAAAATAATGCAGTAACACAATAGATGCAAGCGTTATATATGGACTTAGGCTACTTTCACACTAGCGTTATGGAATTCCGGTATTGAGTTCCGTCATAGGGGCTCAATACCGGAATAAAACGCTTCAGTTTTGTCCCCATTCATTGTCAATGGGGACAAAACTGAACTGAAGACAACGGAATGCTCCTGAAAGCATTCCGTTCAGTCTTCAGACCGGAGAGCAAACCGCAACATGTTGCGGTTTGCTCTCCGTACTAGTTATCCGCACCTAAACGGATCCGGAATGACCCCCAATGCAAGTCAATGGGGATGGATCCGTTTGGTGTGGACACACTTGTAAACGGATCCGTCCTCCATTGACTTTCAATAGAGGTTATTCCGGATCCGTTTAAAAGCTAATACAACCGGATCCGGAATTACGGATCCACAAGGTTGTATTACTCAGTACGGATCCGGCGGGTCCCTTCACCCGCCGGATCCGTACTAACGCTAGTGTGAAAGTAGCCTAAGCCCTCACTCTGATATGATAAAATCTGAGACTCTTAGTCAATATATTTTGATCAAAACACATCTGTGCCCACCTACCCATGCCAAGGTGGTCTCAGTCAGGCAGGTACTACTCTAAGCCTACCTATGCCATTGGGCATCTACATTCAGGAGAGCAGACCCTGCAAATATAGTGTGCTGCTCCTAGTTACCTCCATGGGCATCAAGCAACCAATGAAAGGAGGAGCACATAGCTATAGGTACCACATAATCAAAGTCACCTGTGGGCTAGGTGGGGCAAAAGTGCACAAGAATGCTACTCCCCAGAAAATAGAAGCGTATTCATACTTGAAGGTGTCACTCTTTCAAACAAAAACATTTTTTTTTAAAAAGATACAAAATATCTTAATAATATCTGAATATGCGGATGTACATAGCAACATTTATAAAGTAAAAATTACGGAAAATAATGCACTAACACAATGGATGCAAACATTATACATGGACGAAGCCCTCACTCTGATATGATAAAATCTGAGACTCTCAGCCAATTGATCAAAACAGATCTGTGCCCGTCTATCAGTGCTAAAGTGGTCTCAGTCAGGCAGGTCCTACTCTAAACCTACCTATGCCCAGGGGCGGATTGGGAACTCAAAGTGGCCCTGGAAATAAAGGTAGAAGTGGCCCCATATTGTAGGCGGAGCCAAATGTGTAGAAGGCGTGGCCAAAAAGGAGGTGGGGTCATTAAATAGCAAGAAAAACATATGTGGTATCGATGTAATCGTAATGACCGGGAGAATGAAGAACACTAGTCAGTCTTACTGCATAGTGAATGCCATAAAAACAAAACCCATAAAAGTGTGCTGGAACTGGATTTTTTTTCAATTCCACCCCATTTGGAATTTTTTTCCAGCTTACTGCTACATCATATTCCATATTGAACAGTGCCATTAGAAAGTACAACTTGTCCCGAAAAGCAACAAGTCCTCATACGGCTATGTGAACGGAAAGATAAAGTTAAGGCTCTGGGAAGTCTGAAAGTAAACAACTAAAATACAAAAAGGGAAAACTGCAAAGTCAGGAAGGGGTTAAGCATTTTTTGGCCATGTTTTCTATCAATTTTCATTTTTTATTTGTGGCTTTTTCACTGATTTTTTATTTTTATTGTAGTTATTTTTCTTTATTCATTTTATTTCACAACTGGCTTGAATAATATAAGTCTTTCACATTGAGTTTGGATCCATTGCCATGATCATAACCGTTTGGCGGTCCTGCACATTCTGCCCTATTTTAGAAATGCCTATTCTTGTCCACAAAACGGACAAGAATAGGGCATCTTCTATATTTTTTGCAGGGCCACAGAATGAACATACAGATGCAGACAGCGCTCAGTGCAGTCCATTAAAATGAATGGGTCCGCATCCAATCCGCAAAATATGCAGATCCGATACGGACCAAATATACAGTCATGTGAATGGGGCATTTCACATTTATTTATTTTTTCTCTAATAATACCATACTTTCTTTGACTTTAATAAAAATATATATTTTTTATTCTTCCTTTTATCCACCCCCTTCCATCTATCTCTCTGTCTCATAGTACTGACAAGCTGAAGACCCTGAACTAGCCTGGCATGCACAGGGTTACATCGCAAGCTGCCTGCCCTGCTGTCATTATGATAATGAGAGAGCACAGCAGGGGTGCCAGGGCCGTCCACTTGCGATCTATGTCTCTGTGTAGCTAGGCTAGCTGACACTGCGCACGCCAGCCAGCCCAATGATCCCATTTATCTTTAGTGAGATTCTTCAAATTCTTCAAGTGTCAAACACTCTAACTCACCCAGGCAGCCTAGGGGTAGAGCGGCCGGCAGACTAGTGATGTGAGAGATCTCACACACCGCAGTGGCCGAGCCACCGAGCCCCATTCATAAATACACCCACTGTCACAGTGTAGCCCATCAGGGGCTGGCAAACAGGAACTTTGTCACTCGCAGTAAGTCCCCGTGCTGCACGTAGCACGCCACACACGGCCTCAATTTAAAACACCACTCCCCTCACATACATACTCACAGGCAGCAGCCAAGAAGTGTCATAGAGTCAGTCAGACAGTCGGGACTCAGCACTGCGCAGCGCAGCAGGAGGTATGTGTATTGGCGCGCGCTGGCTGCAAGTGTTTAGAACAATACCTGGGCTCCCTCCACCGGCCCACTGCACATAAAAAACATGCGGCCCACCGGGAACCTTCCCGGTACAATACATTGCCAATCCGCCCCTGCCTATGCCGCTGGGCATCTACATTCAGGAGAGCAGACCCTGCACATATAGTGTGCTGCTCCTAGTTACCTCTATGTGCATCAAGCAACCAATGAGAGGAGGAGCTACAGTACTCCCAAGATAAAATAGAAGCACATTCACACTTGAAGATGCCACTCCTAAAAAGTGTATACTCCAGACTAAACAAAAATCACAGAAAAAGATAAAAAACATCCTGCACTATCTAGCCCAGAGAACCCCTTTGATGTGATGTGAGTGCAGTGGCCTTATATGTGTAATATATACACACACAGTTTAATTATATATATATATATATATATATATATATATATATATATATATCATGTAATGTTATATAATGTACTAGTAAGGTGATGTACTAGTATACACTGCATCTATTGGTCCATCACATTACTATTCAATATACAGTACATACACAGTATATTACTTAGGCAGCTTGTACCACCATCAGTCTGTCACACCAGTCACCAGGGCAGCTGGGGGCCTGGGCGGACAATTGAGGCAGGCTGACGCTGAGGGCAGCAGCTGGAAGGCCTTAGTAATTGACTGATAGACGAAGGCCCCACTCAGCAGCATCGCATAATCTTAGCTCTGCACTGGCAGTTCCTGTGAAATCAGCTGTGACGCCCATAAGATAGGCGACATCACTGTGACACACCCACATGACTTTCTGACGCTGCAAGCGTCAGGTCCTTAACCAGCTGCTTTGATTACCTGCAATAGAATCGGCCATCCCTATGACATCACTAAAATACCGCAGTAATTAAAGGGACACTATCGCGAAGAAAAAATTTTGATATGTTTTACAACATAACAAAAGCAGGTTTTAACATAATGTATTTTTCAAATTGTGTAAATGTTTTTTTTTTTATTCAGTTTTCTTGCCTTACATGGGGGCTGCCATGTTGGAAGTAAAGTGTGACAGTCTGGGTTTACAACACAATGGCACCTCACTTACGGCAGGCATGTACATAGGTTTCCTCAGTCGCTGCCGACCCTATAGAGAATGAATGGAAGACGTGAGCCCGCCCCTGTGATGACACCAGTAACACACAGTCAGGTCCTCCCTCTTTGCTGCTGGGGGAAGCCCACTGTGCCTGCTCCTCACTCCTGCAGCAGCGTCCTTGTCTTCATTAGGCTGCCTGTTCTAAATTCTATGGCAGCTCACCCCAGCAGTGCAGACAATTTTTGCTGAGTGTACTGCTGGGGTGAGCGACCCAGGACTCAGAAACAGAGTAGATGGAGGTTCTTGGGGCTGTAGGACCTTAGTGATGTAATCGGCCATGTGACCAGTGGGGGACGAGCCTGAGGAGCAGAGATCTGTGTTTTTGTAACGAAGCCATTGTCTCATCTTATCTTGCTGAAGCAGTGAGGTCACCGCTGAAGGTGTGAATTGGTGATGTCATTGGTACCACCCACTTTTTTGCAGCATGCCTACTTACAGGTTGCTCAAAGCCTCATTTGGCCAGCAGAGCTCCCCCTGGTGACCAAAGATGGTAAATATGGTAAAATCTAATATTTATTTATATTTCACACATTGGAATTTTTATTTATTTATTATTTCTTACAAATATATAATAGATTTTTTTAGCATAAATAAAATATAGAACAGGTTTTTGTGATAGATTCCCTTTAAGAAACTGTGATATCAGGACCTCTCCTGACATGCCTGTTTTAATAGCTTCATGCATTCCCCATGTAATAACAATTCTGGAACATCTATTCTTATGGCTCTATGTTGTACCATTCCTTTATTATTTGTACTAGAAGTTATGAATGAATTGCTATTTGTCTTCAGTAAGGGAACACAGGGGAGGTAACCAGTTGGGGGGGTGTACCTGCACAGTCTGAACATGGCAGCACTGATTGGATAGAGTAAGTCTGTGCAGGTACACACCCCCAACTGGTTACCTCCCCTCTGTACCCTTACTGCAGACTGCTAGCAATTCATTCATAACTTCTAGTAGAAATAATAAAGGAATGGCACAACATAGAGTCATAAGAATAAGATGTTATTACATGGGGAAAGCATGAAGTTATTAAACCAGGCATGTCAGGAGGTGAAAGGTCGTCTTTAATACTGCAGTATATTATAGATACTGGTATATTGCTCAACACTAGTTCCCACTCCTGCCACCTTCCAAAAGCTCACTCCCTCCAGCAAAAGTATCTGGTGAAGACAATAATTATTCCAAAGGGGCATTTTGGCCATCACTCCTGTGAACCCCTCAACTTTCTTCACCTCATTCCAAACCTAAGTTGCCACTTTATAAAGAGGTGGAAGGTTATGGCTTGTATAGTTTATCCCCTCCATGATGGCCCAAAACAAATTAAAGGGAGTCTTTCACCTGTTTTTCACCTATATAACTAACAGCAGTGCCCCACAGAAGATTGCAAACATATCCCAGACATACCTGTGTGCACTGTGTGTCTGTATTACATGTCCAGGAAAAGCACTTTTTTTCTGCAGGAAAACAGCTTCCAAGTGCCCAGCTCTGCTGCTGCAAGTGCTCAAAGCAAACCAGACTGAAGAGGGGAGGGCTGCTTTAGCTGCTTATATCTTGGGATTGGTAGTAGATAGAAAAATGTTTCTGACCATCTTTGAAAGCTGCCATTCCAATATATCAGATATATATCCAGTGTATCAGAAGATTAGAAATTGAGTCAGGAGAGAAAGCTGTTTTTAGTTTCACTTTTAGCTGGGCACTTGGGAGCTGTTTTCCAGCAGAATAAAAGTGCTTTTCCTGGACATGGAATACAGACACAAAGTGCACATAGGTATGTCTGGGATGTGTCTGCAATCTTCTGTGGGGCGCTGCTGTTAGCTATATAGGTGAAAAACAGGTGAAAGACTCTCTTTAAGGTGTAGGTAGAAGCATAAATGATGAGGTGAGTATATTCCCAAGTATCACTCATAAGTGTAACCAATTTCACTGCCCAGCAAGGTAATATAGATAATAATTCAGGAGTGCCATACCTGCTTTGTCTTTGGATCTGGCTAAAGAGTCTAAACTTAAAGGGGTTGTCCAAATTATTTTTTTGTTCTTTATATGTTTCTAACTTGTCAAGTATAACAACTTTCCCATATACTTTGTGTTTCTAAAGCTGCTGGTTTCTCAGAGTTGACTGAGGGTGACATGACCTATGATGTCAGCTTATCTCTCTGGTCTGTGATGTTTCGTGTACAAGCTTCAGAGATCAGATAACAGTCTGTACACCAGACGTCACTGGCCACGCCCCCTGCACTGCTCGGCTGCTATCTGCTCTCTCCCTGGATTCCTTCAGATAAAACATTAACCCCTTCAGTCAGAACACACTGAGGGCTCAAGGCTTTACAACAGGCTTTACACTGTAGGCAGTGAGGAGACAAATGCTGGGCATAGGAGCTGTAGAGGAATTGTATTGCACAAGAACAGGTAGGGGGAAGTTCCTGTGTGTATCAGCAGTGTCATTGTACATACAGCTGGGACTTGTAGTCCTACACATACAACATGCTGCTGAGTATTCTACCAGACATTTCACTCAGGGCAGCTCTTGTATTCACTCCCTTTGCAGAGTAGGAAGGGGGAGGGGCTGAGATTGTTATTACTGTAGGTAAACAAAGACCAGAAGAGAACCAGGGAAATTAGGAAATATACATTTTTTTTGCCTGAAACTTGCTTAACTTAGTTATATATTGCTGCCCATCAGATTTACAGTGCTATATTTTTTTTTCATAACTCGAACAACCCCTTTAACTTAGATCTAGAAGCACTCCATATAAAGCATATGGGTAATGAGCTGAGTTCTCTAAATATATGTTTAGGCTCTGGAACCGCAGAATGTTGAAAGGCATAAAAACATATGGGTAATATAGTTTAATCAGGTTCACCGGACCTGTCACTGACAAGGGCAATGTTTTCTGAGCTCTGAATTTGTCTCTTACATATGTGACCAATAGGAATATATCACACTACTGCGACTGTGTGATTACCACTCCTAAATATTTCAATTCTGAGACAATTTGAACGCCCACTACATGCGTTGAGGCTATATGTCTCTCTCACGTCCCAGGGCCATATATACTGATTTATCCCAATTCACTCGAGGAGTCTCTGAAGTAATTAATAATATTGATGTGTCAGAGAGCTCTGGAGATTGGATAACAAAAGAACCAGGTTGTCTACATAGAGGCCAATCCTGTCCTCCTAGAAACCTAAAGTGATACCTGTGTAATGGTTATCTTGCCTGAATGGCTAGGACCTCAATTGCTATTGCATCTAGGGATGCTATGGCCAAGTCTGCCCCTTGTTTAACTCCTATTAGTTAGTACTTGAACACAATGAATATGGGCTGAGGTAGACTCACCTGGCATGAACCCCAATTGATCTGGGTGTATCAATGACAGAATATGTTTAATCAATCACGTTGCTAACATTCTGGTGAGAATTTTCAATTTAACGTTTAAAGAGGCAATAGAGTGATAGGAGCAGCAATCCATGGGAATCTTTGTCAGGCTTCAAAAGAAACACTATTGTAGCTTCCATCAAGGAGGAAGGCAAAGCCCCAGTTTGAAGAACTGCATTATATGTGCATAAGATGGGAGGGGTGGGGGTGGAGGCAAGGGTAGATCTCTTTTGGCCAACCATCTGGGCCAGAGGACTTGCAATTATTCAGCTGAGTGATGGCCTGGGTTAATTCCTCCATTGTAAGGGGTGCCTCCAGTTCTAGTTTCTGAGTCAGATAAGGTGGGAAAATTGAGGGGAGCTAAACACTGATTAATGTCCCCCTCAGGTTTAGAAATACTGTTTTGATATAGTCCAGAATAGAGTGCTAAAATATAATATACCAGAGTGCATAAAACATCCCCTGTTGGGGCTTTAATGGACAAAAAATAGAGAATGCTTATCTCACTACCAGTGAACCAATAAAGCTCCTGATTGGTTACCCAATTAGAATGTTTGTTGTTTAAAAGCTATGTACACCTTTGGGAGCAGTTTTTTTTTATTATTGCCTTGTACTCATTTTGAGCTAAAATCATTTTTAAATTGGTCTTTATTAAAAATTTTGAACCCCTGTTTTGTGCAGTCTTGAATTTCTCTAATAGCATTATCTAAATTTTCACTCTGTTCTGTCAGGAAGCTCAGCTGACGGCTCCTTATCTGTGACCATATAAACACTCATTATAGCTCAATTCTTATCTTACTGATTTTGTTGTTGTGTTTATGACCTATTAGTAATTTAGAGATAAGGTTTATTAGATGACCAGCACAAAGTAAAAGTAAAAAGTACAATTCACATAGCTAGACAAACAATTAACCCTTTGTGACAGAATGGCTCAATATTTTCAATAAAGATCAACTGAAAAAATGATTTTTAGCCCAAAATGAGTAAAAAGCAATGATACAAAATGGCCCCCGAAAGTGTACATAGCCTTAAAGTGCATCCAGCCATGTTGGCGCCTGCCCACCCCAAATGACATTGTAATAATTCATTAATAAAGCTGCATTTTAAAGGACTGCTAGTGGAGGCTGGTTCTCTGTTGGGGCTTTACGCCTTTATAGTATTTTTTTTTCTGTTCAGTATTAAAGGGGTTTTCCGAGTTATATATATTGATGACCTATCCTCAGGTCGGCGGGGGTCTAACACCCGGCACCCCCGCCGATCAGCTGTTTGAAGAGGAGGCGCGTGCCATATCAGCGCTGCCTCCTCTTCATTGTTTACATGCTGGCCAACACGGGGGTAGTGGTGAGTAGGTGTAATTACACCTCACCACCCCATTCATTTCTATGGGAAGAATCGCTTCCATAGACTTGTATGGAAGCGATTCTTCCCATAGAAATGAATGGGGTGGTGAGGTGTAATTACACCTACTCACCACTACCCCGTTATGGCCAGCATGTAAACAGTGAAGAGGAGGCAGCGCTGATAAGGCGCGCGCCTCCTCTTCAAACATCTGATCGGCGGAGGTGCCGGACCCCCGCCAATCTGATATTGATGACCTATCCTGAGGATAGGTCATCAATATATAACTCGGAAAACCCCTTTAATTCCTCCCCCTGACCACTTAATATCTCCCAGGTATTTCACATCTAGTATTTCTTGTTGATACTGCAAATAGCACACTAAATTACAGGAGTGACATTTTCAAAAATCCATCAAAGGATATGTTAAATCAGCTAAGCAAATATTTATCTAAGGCTTTGTACATATCACGTCAGAGCCTTCCGTCAGACATATGCAGTACATCTGGAGTATTGCCCCAGCTAAAGTACCGATAGCTGATACAGTAGAGCATACATTGTAAAAAAGAGGCCATGTCCTTAAAGGTTAAGAAGCAGGTCATCTCTGTGACATGGATGTGGCTGGGCGGACACATTTCCTGGGTTGAGAGGGACCAGGAAATAGAGACCGCCAGGAAACCCGGTAAGCAGGGATGCACCACCAATGAGGCCAGGTGAGGCGATCTCCTCAGGCAGCACCAGATAGGGCCATGGGCTGAAGGGAAGTGGTTAGGTTAAGAAATTGGCATTGGGGAGGGAGGGGTGCCATTTCAGTTTTTGCCTCAGGCAGCAGAAAGGCTAAGTGCACCCATGCTGGTAAGTGTTGGGGCAAGAGGGGATGGGGATCAGTAATGTGAGAATTATGCCATTTTGACACTTTTTAGAATTTATTTAAACAGAAAACCTCTATAAAAGGAGAAACTGTAGTAATATCACTGAGGTAGCCCTTTATGACATCATGAAGCCTATGACTTCATTAAAGGGGTTTTCCAAGTGTTTTTTTACTGATCGGTGCTGCACCCTTCTCCATCTTTCCTTAGGCAGGGTGATGTCACGTTCATGGGTCAAATGGCCTAGGCACAGCTCTGACCCACTGAAGTGAATGGGGCTATACAATGTACGGCGCTGTGCTTGGTAAGCAGAGACAAGGCCACGTCACTACTACAAGCACAGGTGTCTTCACAAACAGCGGATGGGCGGGGGTCCCAGGGGTTGGACCCCCACTAATACTGATTAAAACCCCTTTATACACATATCACATCATAGTACCTGAGACTAGGGCTGTCACAATACCAGAATTTGGACTTTCATACTAAGTGCAGTATCATGATACTCAATACCACATCACAGCCTCCTAGATCCCTGCCTTCTCCCCTGATTCTAACCCCTGCAGACTTCTCAGCTGCTCTGCTGCTACAAACATGCAGCCATAACACACCCACCATAGTGATCTTTTTTGAGCAACTTTACCACATTAGGGATTCATGCTCATGACTGTACGAGTTTTGTGGTCCACAAACTGCACATCTGCAAAATACTGATACCATCTGCCTTGCATCCGCATTTTTTTGCACACTTTAATTGGTCAGTGGTCCACATTTTGCGGCCAAGTATAGGGCATGTGCTAAGGGCAGGTTCACATCACAGCTTTGCCCTATGGTTGGTGAAAAAAAGGATGCAAAAGCATAGTACACTATGCTATTCCGAGTCCGGTAAAAAAAACCTACATATCTTTACAGTCGAACTCTATAATGACGGAAGAAGCATCCGTTTAACGTATATTTTTTGCAAACAATGTATACGCATTACATTACTCTGTGGACATGTGGCATGACCAATGTCACTGTGAGACAGAATGTTGTTAAAAAACAGTCACAAAATGAGGCAGATCCGCAAAAAGTCCAACAACGTTCTATTAGTTACTTCAGCAAAAGGCAAACATTTCAATTGGTTAAAAGTGATTACTTGCGCTTTGCTGATTGGCTAGCGGTGAGACAACCAACCATATAGAATTTGTTGATTCGTCGCTAGAGATCAAAGTGATCCTCTGGCGAACAGTCCCCAAGACATGAAAGTATTTACTGACGGCGCCATTTTTATGGAGACCAAACTGTTAAAAAAAAGTAGGAGAAATATCCCCGAAAAAATGGCTCCATCCTCCCGGACGTAAAATAAAGCTTAATCACTCCCTTGCCGAAAGATGCAGTTGCTTGCTTGATACGCGTTCAGTTACTCTATAAGCCATTTTTATAATGGGTAACCTACTGCTAAACGTTCAGGGCTAAGTCATTAATGGTCGCTATGGACCCTGCGGGCCTCTCAGCACATAGGTTAATGGCCACCGAGGGGCAGTCACAGTCCTGGCTGTATAATACAGCCGCGGTAGAAAATTCCCGGTGTGGGCAAGGTGAAGGTCGGAAGTGACGTGGTAGGAAGCAGGGAAGACTGCGGTGCCAGAGCTGGTAATGATGGCCGCGGTGTGGAGCACTATCCTGCTGCTTCTCCAGTCACTGCTCCTGGGGTTCCTGTCAGGTAGAGCCGCCGCCGACCTCACAGATGGCAACAGTGAACACATGAAGCGGGAGCATTCGCTTATCAAGCCCTACCAGGGTAAGAGGGGGGCTGCGGGACCACCGAGCACTCACCCCTGCCCGTGTCACTTACGGTAGACAGAAGGACTACCTCACCTGAAGCAGGTAGAATATGAAGAATTGGGAGCTGTCTGTTCCCCATAGCAGCCAAAACTGGGGAAAACAAGTCCTCTGTTTCTCACAGACAGTTTAGGAAGCGAGTTATGAGAACATGTAGCAGACACTTAGGCCCCCATGACAACACCTCCTGACAGCTCAGATATAGACCCCTGAATTATGCATTTCTGTCCTGTCCTGGTAATGGGGGTTCTTTACACAGACCGGCTTTTGTTTCCTCTCTGCACTGGTGGAGAAAGCGCCCAATTTATGACGAGGCTCATGAGCACCCCTGGCATTCTGTGGTTCTGGAGGACACACCCATCACTCCCTCTGCTCTCCCAAGTGGAGAGCACAGCGCAAAAACACCCATGGGACAAAATATAGGTGTAAAAATAAAAAATTGTAAAAACAGGTGTAGCGCACTTTGCAAATGACCCCCAGTGTCTCATGTATGTCACTTGTTGCCGTTATTAGGTGATGAGAGATCTGACGCAGGGATAGACACCTCTCTGTGACTCTAATAACTACTGGCTTAGGGTGCATTCACACGACCGTATTAATGAGTCCACATCCATTCTGCAATTTTGCGTAACAGGTGCTGACACATTTATTTCAATGGTGCAGCAAAAGATGTGGACAGCACACCGTGTACTGTCCACATACGTTGTTTCGTTCCGCGGCCCCGTAAATATATAGAGCATGTCCTATTTTCTGCAAGAATAGGCATTCTCTATATAGCGCCGGCCTTGTGCGGTCCACAAAATGAGGAACGCACGCGGCTGAAATCCGCAAAACCCTTACCGTTGAGTGAATGCACCCTTACTGTGAGACAGAATTTTACACCAGTCACATGGTTTAGGAGGAGACAGGCTGTGTGATCCTAACCATGTGACTGATCACATGGTCATGACATCATTGAAGGTCCTTGCAAGCTATGGTGAATGGAGTGTTTCTTCTCTGCCTGGGCCTGTCAATCAACAGAGCCTCTAGGAGCAGAGGTAACGCCCCTTGCAACTAGAGGCCTTATTAGCATTAAATAAAAGTTCATTTTATATAAAAATGGGGGCACCAGTAAATAAAACACATATATTTGGAATGAGGTGACATTAGCACATCTCTAATGTCAGCCTGATTCATACCGAAAAAACTGGTGACAGAAACCCTTTAAATATGACGGCTGCCTTTGCCGCTGGGTCTCTGCTGTTTCAAACAGCAGAGGCCTGGGGCTAATGTCTGTGACTGGTGACCATGTCATCAAAAAGCCAGAAACATGCACTTCTGGGCCAGAATCTGATCTTACATGCTGCGATCACCGTTCCTTTGCTCTGATATGCAAGTTCTCTCTGAAGAGACCCATGGTATCAGAGCTGTACTTCCTATGGAGGCCTGCAGGTGTCAGAGTAAGCCAGGGATGCTCAACCTGCGGTCCTTCAGCTGTTGCCAAACTACCACCCCCAGCATGCCCTAATAGCTGTAGGCTTTTCAGGGATTCTGGGAGTTGTAGTTTTGCAACAGCTGGAGGGGGGGCGCAGGTTGAGCATCCCTGATGTAAGCTAAAGCCCCATTCATACTTAGAGGAATCCTGACATTTTCTGGAGTTTACCCGGAGGGGCTGTATGTGTGATTGCACACATCCGCAATATCAGTCCCGGACTTTACCCAGACTTTTTCTCCCCAGAGCTCTAGTACTAACTCCGGGTTATGTCCAAGTGAGCGCATGTGTGAAAACAGCAGTAAATGTTCCAGAAAATCACAGTGGCCATGCCTAAGTTCCCGCCCCTTGTCGAGGCACCTGGAACATTTCCTCTGTAGTGAGAACGCACCCGACATGGAAGATCTCTGGGGTGATAGCTACATGTGTGAAAGGCCAACTCTGGTAAATCTCCGGATCCTGATAATCTGGAAATATTCCGGAGTTTGGGTGTAAAAACAGCATAAAAGTGATCTGAAGAGGGCATATTCTAGCCTCCTAGTGGGCTTAATATAAGTAAAAAAAAAAAAAAAAAGTCTTAAATACAAAAAATATATAAAAATTTCCCCAGAATTAAAAAAAAAAATTAAACCATCATAGGCATTGTCGTGTCTCAAATTACCTGAACCATTAAAATATAAAAATATTTATCCCATACAAGGTAAAAAAAAAAATCAAATGGCCACGTCACCTTTTTTCCCATCCCTTCACTTACAAAAAAAATGGAATAAAATGTGATCCAAAAGTCACATACACCAAACTACAGATCATCCTACAAAAATGAGCCTTCACACAGCTCTGGAGATGTAACTATAAAACTATAAAAAAGTAACGGGTCAGAATACGGTAATGAAAAGAAAAAATGATTTCTTTTCAAAGTTTTCATTTTTTCAGTATTAAAACACAAGAAAAGCTATATAAATGTGGTATGATAATAATCCTACTGACCCAGAGGCTGAAGGTAACAAGTCAGTTGTACAGCATAGGGAACGCTCATTGCCCGTCTAATACACCCTTTACTGTATGAAGGGTGTGTCCTTTGTGGCAGCTGAAATGAATTGACAGGAAAAATATAAAGGTTTAGTCTTTGGGCAGTGATAAAGTACAACCCCTCCTGTAAAGGCGAGGGAGCTGCACCCAAAGCCTTATGTGGATTTACACATACAGAGGAGCAGGAAGCGTTCCCTCCGGACAGTCGGTGGAGGGGAAGAACTGCATTTACGTGACACAGTATGATGGCCAAAGAGTCTAGACCTTCAGCAGTGGAATAGAGGCGTCGTTAACCCCTGGCATCCCGACTCTTCCCATCATTTTTAGGAAAGATGAGGATTGGGTACTTGTGGAGATACTTCCTCACTCACTCTTCAGGACACATGCATGCTCAGCTGCAAATGCATGTGTATGAAAGAGCTGGAGAGAGGTTGTCTGCCATAATGTGTATGGCCAGTCTTAGAGGCCTGCAGGAAACGTTGGTAGTGTGAAAGCTATATGTACCGGTATAAATTCAAAGAAACTTCCCCAGAAAAGTTCAAATGATTACATTAAATGTCAGTCTTTAATGCCTTCCCTTTACAATTTAAAGGGGCATCCCCATCATAGACATTTATGGCATATCCAGCGTGTCCAGAACAGGGTCCTACCTATGCATAGTGCGCTCTAATCATTTCTGTGGGAACCACACCTATCAGACTGACCCAGGTAGCACTGACTGGATAGTGTCAGACACCCCCCAACTGGACCTTCATCACAAACTGGTGGGAATTCATCCATAAAGGAATGTACAACATAGTGATCCGAATCAATCTAGCTGATTTCATAAGGCTAGGGTTACACGACGACATGTCGCACGGCATTTTTTGTAATGATAGTCTATGTTGTCGCACTGCAACACAACAGTTGCGCAAAGATCCATCCAAATTGAATTTCTGACAGAGTGAGACACCATAGACTGTCCCATGTCGCAGTGCAGTTGTGCCCTTTTGTTGTGTGACTTATTGTCGTCATGTACCCATACCCTAAAGTTCAGAATGGAAACGCTCCGGGATCAGGTGATTATGCTGCATAATGAATCATCTGAATAGCAATATGTAAGGATAAAATCCGTATAGTAAGTTAGGTGTTGGGTTTAGACCACATTTCGCACATTATAGACTCTTCTTGCCTCTGTAATGGCTGCTTCCAGTCTGATGTCATCATGTGTCTAATATTACATCCGCTATGTATGGAAGCTGCTATAGACAGTCTCCTCCAGTATATTTGCCTCATGTCATTACTTACATCATCTTGTCTTATTTTTTGGTTTTGTAGGGGTGGGCTCCAGCGCGATGCCGCTATGGGATTTCATGGGCAGTACAATGCTAACAAGCCAGTATGTGCGCCTGACACCAGATGAGCGGAGCAAGGAGGGATCTATCTGGAATAGTATGGTGAGTCTTATTGTATTGCTGCTTGTATTGGTTGCATTGAGTTTAGCCGATGGTAGAAATAACGGTCTTCTTTTAGCCTTGTTTCCTGAAGGACTGGGAGATGCATGTACACTTCCGGATCCATGGCTCTGGGAAAAAGAACCTTCATGGAGACGGCTTTGCTCTGTGGTATGCCAGGGATCGTCTACAGCCAGGTGACTTTTGGTTGGAGCTGGTTTAGCTGTTCTTTGTTATTCGCTTACTGCTTATTCATGACCTAACGTTTGTAATGCGTTTCTTAAGGGCCGGTGTTTGGAAATCAAGACAAGTTCCATGGCTTGGCGGTCTTTGTAGATACATATCCCAATGATGAAACAACAGAGGTGAGTGCAGGCGTTGATCATTGGTTTGTACATCACCATTACCTTAAAGGGGTTATCCCACCTTCTACCGTGGCTGCTCTCTCCTCTTGAAAAAACTGCTCAGTAAGGGGGCGTTTCCTTCCTCTTGTGTGACAGCCCAATCAGCGCTCTGCTGACATAACCCCTGGCGCCTGTATGTGTGTGCGCGCGCTCACATCTGAGCCGGGAGTGGGAGAGGCGCACGATACAGAGTGACCACGCATGCGCTGACTTTACAAGTGAAGAAATGACAGGACAAGCGTGTTTGACCGCGCATGCGCGATCATACGAGAGTAATGAAAATACGGTGGACAAGAGACTGACTGCGGGTGCGTGAATATGCGCGATTCTGTGAAGCTGGCCATCCAGCCTGCAAGAAGACAGAGGAGGAGACGCGCGGCAATATCCCTGCGGTGGCCGTAACCATTGGCAACCTCATGTACACAACTCAGAGGAAGAAATGCAAATAGAGAGGAAAGGAGGAGGAATCGATTACAACATGTGTTTAGTAAGTTGCATGTGGTGGGATAAACAACACAATAATTGAAACTTCATTACATGGGATAACCCCTTTAAAACTGATTTATTTAGCCAGTGGGACACAGAGCGATACAGGTAGTATGCATGGAAGAGAAGATAGCCCCGCTGTCCTACTCTCAGCTGGGGGGTAATAGACATCATAGAAGAGGAGGGTGAAATCTGCTGCTTGTAAAACATATTACCCGCATTTCACCATGCTGCAGGGGGAATGTGTGCCACCCATGGGGTTTGAGATAAGCTGATAATCGGCAGGTCTGCTAGAGAATGGGTTGTCCTGATGGAACATCTCCTCCTACTGTAGTAAATAGAACATGCAGTCAAACAGGTTAGTATCCAAGCATTTCACAATCCGAATTCTAGTTTACTGGCGGGCCAGTAGATAATGGTGTCATATGCTGATTTAAAGGATCTAAGGTCACAAGGTAAGAATAATTTATATTGCGAGCCACTTTCAACATGAAACTAGGGGGGTGTTGTGCATTTCAGTAGACTGCTTTTCTATGTTTCTCTGAAGTGGGTTGCCGGAAAAAAAACACCCGAAATGGACTGATTTTTGTGGTGGCGTTGCTGCAGGAATCAGCTGCTTTTATCGTACTTTGCAAAGGGTGAAAACCCCCATTAGAAGTTGACATGCTGCTAAAATTCTGCAGTATGTGGATGACTTTTTGGAAATCACTGCTACTGCACTATTCTGCAGATTTGTGGCACAGAAGTCCATGGCAGCAAATTCACAACTTATGGGTACTTACCCTTATGTTATGGCTACATGGCAGATTTATTTATTTTATTTTTTGCAGCATGTTTCATTGCGATACCATTGACTAGGATTCCAAAAATTGTCGCATGACTTTTCTTCAATATGAAGTCGTCTGTGACACATGTGGCCTTAAAGGTGTTTCTGGTACTAATACAATTTTGAGGTGGGCAGGTATGGTGCATAAAAACACACCTCCCTGGTCAGTGTCCCTGCAGGTCCAGAAGTGTGATGTGCCGTATACATGCTTGTCTCTGTGGTGACATGTGCAGTAATGGTACCATCATGTCCCATTCCTGCATAGATGAGTGTTTTTTGTTTTATTTTTTTATTTATTCTGATACCTCTAAATGTCTCTGAGTCTTGGGCAGTGACTTTAAATATAAACATAGTTCCTCACTCATCCCATTACCTGCCCTTCCTTATGTTTTTGTGACCTGTCCCTACTACACAGCCTTATTGGAGGAGATCATGGAGGAAGGCAGGAGTGGTGAGATTTTTATTTTCTCCTCGTCATGGGCTATGGACATACCTGGCAGAAGGGAGCCTGGTAAGGAAACATGACTCCACTGATTGCAGTGATGTAACATGTGAAAGGAGGAGACAGCCGCTGCTTCTTTACAGCCTTTCATGGTTCCTTCTCTTCTCCACCTTCCCTGCGCTACAGAAAAATGTGTGGCTAGTTTGGTAGACCCGCCACAAATGCATTGCAAATGATAAAAGCCATCTGTTAAAGCGGTTGTCCAAGTTATCTAAAATGGGGCCCCATGCCTCTAAATGCCTTAGGGTACGTTCTTTCACACCTTCGTCAGGGGACTCTGTGCTGCCGCAGGTGCATGTGTGGGGCCGGAACTACGCTCCGGCCCCATTCACTGTAATGGGGGCTGGCCACGGATCCGGCCGCAGCATGGCAAACCCTGCCAAGAGGCGGCCGGAACAAAAGTACAACATGTTGTACTTTTGTTCTTGTACTTTTGTTCCGGCCGCCTCTTGGCGGGTTGATTTCTTAAGAGCATTCCGGCCCCACATGTGCACCTGCAGTAGCACGGATCCGGCCCCCCACCCCCTAACCACACACACACACACACACACACCCTGGAGGTATACGGCACGTCACCATTGCAGAGAGTCACTGTTCTCAGTGGTTTATGGCACACGACCGTCAGGAATGGTGTTTAGCAACAGTGGTCGTGTGCAATGTACCTGCTCGTCGCCATTTCAGCTTTGTATACAGTCAGTGGGAGAAGGGCCAGAGCTGCGATGCAGAGGATGGCTTGGAAGTAAGAAGTGAGTTTAGGATGGGGTTTTTTTTTTTTTTTTAATTTCAAGATATTTAGTGGCATGGGGGCCCCTGTTTTCGGTTACTTGGACAACTCTCTTTAAAAGGGTTTTCCAGGACGTAAATATTGATAACCTATCCTCAGTCCCTGGCACCTCCGCTGATCAGCTGTTGTAAGGGACTTCGGTGGGGTGCCATTTCCTTTTTTTTTTAATTACTGACCCCAAGTTTTCTCTTTTCAGCGTGTCTTTCCATATATCTCGGTCATGGTAAACAACGGCTCCTTGGAATACGACCATGGTAAAGATGGGCAAACGGTGGAATTATCGGGCTGTACAGTTGATCTTCGCAATAGTAACCATGACACTTTTCTAGCTGTTCGATACTCTCGTGGACGTCTTACGGTAAGAAATATCCATGTAGTAATGTGTAATAGGCAGCTGTGGGTGGCCACTGAACATGTTTAGTATATGGCATTGCTTGTATGTGGCAGTGTTCCACTTTCTGTAGTGTATTACAAGGCAAACAGGTGATGTTTATTCTGTATGCTAATATGTCACATTTTCCTGAAGGTAATGACAGACATTGAAGGTAAAAATGAATGGAAGAATTGTGTGGATATTTCTGGTGTTCGATTGCCAACAGGGTACTTTTTTGGAGCATCTGCAGCAACCGGAGACTTATCAGGTTAGATCTTAGTAAAGAGCAATAAAACAACATGGGACCTCATTGATCAAAACTTTCTAAAAGAAAAGTATGATTTTATCAACAACCATAGCGCCGACAGCTCGGAGGAAGGCATCATTTTAAACTGCTGGATCACCTCTACCAGGCTGTGTGCCTGGTTTAATAGGGGTGGTCTGGATGACAGAGCCTCTTTAAGAAATGAAAGCCGAGCGCTGATTGATACCGATAAGACATTTTTTTTTTTTATTCCTTTGCTAGCAGACAATTTCGAGCACCAGGAGGCTGGCTTTTTCAGCATGAGCATTGCTATGTGATGCCTACTGACATCTAACACGCTCCCTCTCCTTGATTGACAGTGCTAAAGTATGACTTCGACTTCAGCTAGTGCTGTCAGCCAAGGGGGGGGTTAGATGTTGGTAGGCGTCGCATAGTGGTGCTCATACTGAAAAAGCCAGCCTCCTGGTGCTCGAAATTGCCTGCCAGCAAAGGAATACAAGTATATAATCGACAACCATGGTGCCGACAGTGAGGAGGAAGGTATAATTTTAAACTGCAGCATCAACCCTATGTGCTTGGTTTAATAGGGGTGATCTGCCTCTTTAAACTGCTCTGGTCCAATGAAAGCTCTGCTGTGATTGGTTGATATGAGGAAAACAGACAGTTTTTTTTTTTTTCCTTTTAGACTTTTTTAATAAATCTAATGTTTTTTGTTATAGATAATCATGACATTATTTCCATGAAGTTGTACCAACTTATGGTTGAGCACTCGCCAGATGACGAAAATATCGACTGGACAAAAATCGAGCCCAGTGTAAGCCTGCTGAAGTCTCCAAAAGGTGTGTGGCTTTAGATGTCCTTTACTCCTAACTGACATTTGTAACAGTAAATTTATGCATAGCACCATAGACTCCAAAGGATGTATTACACGGGCAGATTTTCTGCTAGATGATCGCAAACAAGCGCTTGTAGTAATGCTCGTTAGCAATAATCTGGCAGTGTAATACTGATGCCGAGCAATCGCTTGTTAACCCCTTAGTGACCAGCCTGTTTTTGGCCTTAGTGACCGTTTTTTTTTTCTTTTTTCATCGTCGCGTTCCAAGAGCTATAACTTTTTCATTTTTCCGTCTATATAGATGTATGTGGGCTTATTTTTTACGGGAGAAGTTGTAGTTTTTAATGGTGCCATTTTGGGGTACAGATTACTTTCTGATTAACTTTGATTAACTCTTTCTGGGAGGGAAATGGGAAAAATTGCAATACCACCACTGCGTTTTTACATTATAAATTTTACGGCGATCATTTTTCGGTATAAATTACAACATATATTTATTCTCTGGATCAATACGATTACAATGATACCAAATACATATATTTTTTTTTGCGTTTTACTACTTTTTTGCAATAAAATCCTTTTTTTAAAAGAAAATAAAAGTTTTTGCATTGCTGATTCCCAAGAACAAATTTTTTTTTAATTTTTCTTTCTATGGATTTGTGTCAGGGCTTCATTTTTGCGGGACAACTTGTACTTTTCATTGGTATCCTTTTTGAGTAAATGACACTTTTTGATCGCTTGTTATAATGTTTTTTTGGTGGCAACTAAGAATAAATTAGCAATTGTCTTTTTTTTTTTTTTTTATTGTGTTTACCGTAGGGGCTAATTTTTGTGATATTTATGTAGTACGGGTCGTTACGGACATGGCAATACCAAACATATGGGGAAGATTTTTTTTTTTTGCAATTTTTTTCATTGAAAAGCTTATTTTCAATGGAAAAAAAGAGTAATTTTTCGGATTTTTTTAATAGAAAAAATGTGTTGTTTTTTTTTTTTTTCTTTTTTTTTTACCACTTAATAGTCCCACAGAGGGACTATAACAAACAGTACTTTGATTGCCTTTAAAATGCAATGCATTATCCCTATAGTGCATTGCATTTTAATGGCAATGCTATTCATACTTTGACCAGCAGGCTGCGCCAGAGAGGCGCAGTCTGCTGGTAATCTACTCAAGGCTGGTCTGGGGCCTAGATCAGACCCCTGCCAGCCTTCCCACACATCGGCACCCTGCGATCGCTTTTGCAGGGTGCCGATGGGAGACAGAGGGAGACCGCTCCCTCTGTCAGCACTTTACATGCGGCGGGCGCCATTGCCGACGGCATGTAAAGTGTTAAACAGCCCGGATCGGCACTCCTGCCAGTCCGGGCTGTTAGAGCAGGGCCGCGGCTTTCATGTGAAAAAGCGGCGGCCCAGCCTAAGGCCCCTTAGTGACCGCCGTAAAAAGGCGTATGGGTGGTCACTAAGGGGTTAATAGGGCAGTTGTGATCTTTCAGCATGCTAAAAGATTACGATTTGCTGGCAGAAAATTATACAGCATTGGGACAAGCGATGGCATAACAATCGCTCCTCCCCATGCTGTGGAGGAGATGGCTGCATGTGATAAGAGGTATCAAGCATGTGATTGCCTCTCTACAATCACCAGTGTGATCACTAGGGCTAATAGGTCTAGGAAAGGGCCATAGATCCACAAATGATGTGAAACAATGGACATGGTTGCTCCCATCAATACTGCTCTGCACATGCCCACCTAGCTGATGGCTTATTAAAGCCATGTTAACCATTAATGATGGAGAGACTTCAAGAAACCAAGTCTGCTAATTGCTCTTACTCGTAGAACAGATTTCTGTATGTTTGAACAGGACATTTTAGCAGCATAATTATAGGCTGACTAGAAGTGTTTCTGTAGCATGTTCAGATGAATGTCTGTATGTATGAACATAACATTAACCCTTACACTCCCACACAAATCCCAGCGCTGTACTGGCACGGCGCTCTGATCGGGCGGGTGCAGGAGCTGCGCTCGCCCGATCAGCTGCAGGGGTCCGGCAGTGGCCGATAGTCGGACCCCTGCTGTATGCACCGGCATCGGTGAAAACACCGATCCCCAGTGCATTAACCATCGCACTGCTGCGGTCAGCGCTGACCGCGGCACGTGCAATGTCTGTGGTGGGAGGGAGAGGCCATCGGGTCCCCGCGCTGCTGTGATGGGGACCCGATGGCAGGGAAGGCAGCCCGACGCCTTCCTTAGGCATTGGGCTGCCTTCTAGGAAAGCCTGTGAGATCCAGCCCCCTCGATCTCACAGGCAGGAAGCTGTAAGTGTATTACACAGTGTAATACACTTACAGCCAGTGCATTACAATACAGAAGTATTGTAATGCATTGTGCAGGGGATCAGACCCCCAATAGTTGAAGTCCCAGATTGGGACAAAAAATAAAGTGGGGAAAAAAAAGAAGTTAAAAAAATAAAGTTTTACAAAAAAAAATAAGTTTCAAGTAAAAAAAATAAAATAAAAAGCGTCATTTTCCCAAAATAAAGTTAAAAAAAATAGAGAAAAAAAGAAAGTTGGCATATTGGGTATCGCTGTGTCCTTATCGACCGGCTCTATAAAAATATCACATTACCAACCCCGCTGGGTGAACGCCGTAAAAAACAGTGTAAAAAAAGACATTTTCTGATCACCTTGTCTCACAAAAAGTGTAATACCAAGCGATCAAAAAGATGTATTAATTCCAAAATGGTACCAATCAAACCGTCATCTCGTCCCGTAAAAAATGAGACCCTACCTAAGACAATCTCCCAAAAAATAAGAAAAAATATGGCTCTCAGAAAATGGCAACACAAAAAAAAAGATTTTATTCTGTTCAAAAATGCAGCTAATGTGTAAAACTTAACAAAAAAAAAATGTTAGGCATATTGGGTATCACTGCATCCGTAACAACCTGCTCTATAAAAATATTACATGAGATAGCCTCCCAGGTGAATGCTGTAAAAAAATTTTTTTTTTAAAAAAAAGCTATGTTTAATACAGCTATTTTTTTTCACCTTGACTCACAAAAAGTATAATACCAAGCAATCAAAAAGTCTTATGTACCCCAAAATGGTACCAATGAAAACGTCACCTCATCCTGCAAAAAATGAGCCCCCAAATAAGACAATAACTAAAAAAAAAAAAAATCAATGGCATGGCTCCCGCAAACCATCAAAAACTGTGCTGCAAAATCCATATGGTGCTCCTTCTGTTCTGAGTCCTGCCATATGCCCCCACAGCAGTTTATCACAACATATGGGGTGTTGCCGTATTCAGGAGAAAATGGGTAAGAAATTATGGGGTGCTTTTCTCCTGTTACCCCTTGTGAAAATGAAAAATTTGGGGCTAAAGCAACATTTTATTGGAGGAAATTAAACTCCTTTTCACAGCCAAGTGTTTCCAAATTCCGTAAAACGCTTAGGGGTCAAAGTGGTCAGTACCCCCCTTAATATATTCTTTAAGGGGTGTAGTTTCCAAAATGGGGTCACTTTTTGAGGCTTTCTACTCTTGGGGTACGTCAGGGTCTCTTAAAATACAAAATGGTGCCTAAAAACCATTCTAGCAAAATCTGTCTCCAAAATCCGTATGGCGCTCCTTTCCTTCTGACCACTGCCATGTGCCCATAGAGCAGTTTACTGCCACATATCGGGTATTTCTGTAAACTTCAGAATCAGAGTAATGTATATTGAGGTTTAGTTTGCTGTTAACCCTTGCTGTGTTGCAAGAAAAAAATTAACGTGAATAATCTACCAAAAAAGTGAAATTTTGAAATTTCATCTCAATTTTCCTTTAATTCTGGTGGAACACCTCAAGGGTTAACACAGTTTGTAACATCAGTTTTTTATAATTTGAGGGTTGTAGTTTCTAAAATGGGGTCGTTATACTTTATAACTGAATTGGTGCTCAAAAAATGGTTTGGGAAATTTTGTTGAAAATTTAGAAGCAATTTTTCAAACTTCTAAGCCTTCTAACTTGCTAAAAAAATAAAATGACATTTATAAAATGATGCCAACATAAAGTAGACATATGGGGAATGTTAAGTAATACATATTTTATGAGGTATCACTTTGTTTTAAAAGCAATTGAGAAATTGACATTTTGAAAATTGAAAATTTTTCAACATTTTTCGTAAATTTGGGATTTTTTTCATAAATAAAGGTGAAATTTATGACATGAAGTACAATGTGTCATGAGAAAACAATCTCAGAATCGCTTGGATAAGTAAAAGCATTCTAAAGTTATTACCACATAAAGTGACACATGTCAGATTTGCAAAAATCGGCCTGGGATTTAAGGTGAAAAGTGGCTCGGTACTGAAAGGGTTAAAAGAGTTAACCAGCCTTTTAAAACTGATAGCCTATCCTTAGGCTATAGCATCAATGTTAGGTCTGCGGGGGCACCCTCAGGTTTTTTCAGGGTGAGGTGAGTTGGACCTCCACATATAATATATTGTCGGCCTACCTTAAAGGGGTTCTCCGGGAATTAAGAAAATGAAAATACTTAAATATTACTTTATAATAAATATGTTCCCAAATACCTTTCATTATTTATTATGGCTTGTTTTGTCTGGGGAGCAATCATCAGGGGAAACAAAATGGCCGCCGTCCCACCAGTGCACATAGAACCTGTCCTAAACACACAGGAGGACAAGTTACTTCACAGCACTGAGCTGAAGAGCTGCCTCATCCTCCTCTCCTACTTGGCAGAGATTATGATCCTGAATACAGTTTAATAAGATCTTCAGCTGAATCTCTGGACAAATTAGTTAAGAGGAGACATGAAGTACTGAGGACGAACAGGACAGACTGTGGTAATGGAGACTGCATACAAGCACTGCTGCTCATTATCCCCACTCTCCTCTCTGTACTTCATGTCTCTTCATCGTTTCCATTCCCACAGTGTAGAGAGGAGGACAAGGCACCTCTTTACCACAGTGTTGTGAAGTAACCCCTCCTCCTGTGTAATTAGGACAGGTTTCATGTATACTAATAGAATGGCGGCCATTTTATTTCTGCTAGTGATTGCTCCGTAGGCAAAACAAGCCATTATAACTAATGAAAGGTATTTGGGAACATATTTATCATAAAGTATTATTAAAGTATTTTCATTTTCTTAATTCCCGGAGAACCCCTTTAAGTCACTTTTGGCCATCAATTTTAAAAGGCTGGATAACCAGTTTAATATGGTAGTTCTTCAAATGTTGTATTACTGTTGTCAAAGAATGACCTACTATATAAATTCAAAAAAATGAAATATCCTTTTAAGGCTTGTGTATACTTTGCTTTTACCACTCATAGAAGAGTTTAATGTGTGGCCACCTTCATCCGAGTACATGGTACCAGATGACTCTTCAGTTTTAGCAAGATCAGATATCTACTGCTTCAAAAATTTCAGCTAACATACAAGAAAATATATGTGCAGGACTGGGCATGAATGACATTTGCAAGAGTGGCAATTATTTACCAAGTAAACAAAAATGACCACGACTGCAGAGCATAGGTGAGCATCCCTGCCCAGTAACCCTAAAGCCCCTTTCACATGAGCAAGTTTTCCACGTGGTGCGATGCGTGACGTGAACGCATAGCACCCGCACTGAATCCTGACCCATTCATTTCTATGGCTCTGTGTACATGAGCGTTTTTTTTTTTCCACGCATCAGTTCTGCGTTGCGTGAAAAGCGCAGCATATTCTATATTCTGTGTTTTTCACACAGCCCTGGCTCCATAGAAGTGACTGGGGCTTCAGTGAAAAACGTATTGCATCTGCAAGCAAGTGCGGATACAATGTGTTTTTTACTGATGGTTGCTAAGAGATGTGGTTTGTAAACCTTGCGTTTTTCACGTGCGTGATAAAAAACTCATCAAAACGCATTGCACCTGCATGGAAAGAACTGAACAACTGAACACAATCGCAGACAAAACTGACTGAATTTGCTTGCAAATGGTGCGATTTTTCACTGAACGCACCCTGAACACACTCGGAGCCAATCCGCCATGCTTGTGTGAAAGAGGCCTAAATTTTATGTATTTGAGCTTCAGGAAGCCTCTAAAAGCATGGGCTGGAGGAAAAAAAATGCAGTGAAAACAGAAGTTACCAGGATTTCTGGCAACATATAATCTGGCGTAGGATGATCAGCATGGGTCTGACGCATGACGTGGTGTTTTTTGTCATAATAACTTTAGTTTTTCTTCTTTTTGACTTCCAGATAATGTTGATGACCCAACTGGTAACTTCCGCAGTGGCCCTCTGACTGGTTGGAAGGTGTTTCTTCTGCTGCTCGCTGCTCTCTTGGGAATTATAGTCTGTGCTGTGGTGGGAGCTGTCGTCTTTCAGAAACGTCAGGAAAGAAACAAGCGTTTCTATTAACTGAATGCTCTGGCAATATAGCCGTGCCAGAATGTGAACTTTTCCCCCGCTCACAAGAAACGCGGATTGTACAAATGTTTCTTATGTGGGTATAGAAGATAATTTAAGTGGTATTTTCATACTTTTCATTTATGGGAATGAATGCCATGGAAAGGTGGGTGGGAGAGGAACAATCACTTTTTAAAGACCACGTTTTTCTTTTGGGGAAGGTCTGATTAATTTGATTTATTTTTTTAATATAACTGTCTGACTTTACTGGAGTGTGCATTAAGTATATTATTTTTTGGGAAGAGAAGTGGCTGCATAGTTTTTAAGATTTTTTTTTTTTTAATGGTACATCTGCAGACTTGCTCTAGGGATGTTCAGCAAAGCATTCTTTAGCGTCTACTGATATCTGTTGCATCGATTCAGCAGCTCAATCCTGTGGATTGGAATAGCTGCTCCATGCAGAAAGTGTCAGTCACAGGTGAGAACAGAAAGCCCTGTTCATAGTTTGATTTCTGTATCCTCTGATTTTCTTCCTGACCTAAAATGTTTACAAAGCGTAAAGTGAAGAAAGAGTTTCGCCTTGGTCTGCACTACATATCTTGTAAGTTCATGAGAATGATTTTCTGCTACTGCATTTTTCAGGAATGTGGAGGTGTTTCCTATAACTATGTAGGATATTTGGCCCTAATCAAAGTGGCCACTCATTAAAGAAGAAGAAAATTCAATGTTTTGTTGTTTTAAATATTTAAAGGTGGGAAAACTCATGTCAGTACATTAGGACACCCACATATTGATTACATCACTGGTAATGAAATGGTTGTACACTGGGGTCTGCACATTACACTCCAGGCCATACTGCATTGGTGGCTGTCTTTATATTTCCTTGCTTTTGGCAAAGCACATATGGATCCACTTAAAATAAGCAAGTGGCATTTATCATGTAGAGAAAGTTAATACAATACTAATGTATTGTGATTGCCCATATTGCTTCCTTTGCTGCCCTGGTTCATTTTTCTATTACATTATACACTGCTCGTTTCCATGGTTACGACCACCCTACAATCCAGCTGAGGCGGCTGTGCTTGCACACTATAGGAAAAAGCGCCAGCCTCTCTAATGGCAGGGACCATGGGAGCGCACATAGGCCGGTGCTTTTGCATATTATGCAAGTACAGCCACCGCTAATGCATTGCAGGGTGGTCCTAACCATGGAAAAGAGCAGTGTATAATGTGATGGGAAAAATGAATCCAGCCAGCAAAAGAAGCAATATGGACAATCACAATATATTAGTAAGTGGCTTGTATTGACTTTCTCTTCATAATAAATACTATTTGCAGAAGTGACATAACCCCTTTAAGGGTGAGTTCACATCATTTTTCTAGCTATGATCTTGTGTGGGGGCTCATTTTTTGCAGGATGTGGTGAAGTTTTTATTGCTACCATTTTGGGATGCATACGACTTTTTGATTGTTTGATATTATGTTTTTTGGTAGGTGAGGCGACAAATAAAAGCTGTTTTGGCATAATTTTTATTAAATTTTTTTTACGCAGTTCACTTGATGGGGTAGATCATGTGATATTTTTATAGAGCCAGTCGTTGTGGACGCAGTGATACCAAATATGTCTATTTTATTTATTTATTTATTTTTATTTGTAACATTTTTTTAATGACATATTTGGGGGAAAATTATTTTTTTTATGTGATATTATTATTTTTTTTTATAATACTCTTTTTTTTTTTATTGTTTTATTTTCTATTTTACGTCCATTCAGAGATAGATAACCACTTCCCGGACGTTTATATACTATGGGCGGACGGGAAGTGGTTAAGGAGATTGTTTGTGGCGGTAGATTTTCTGTAGACATCGGTGATGATTTGTCCCATATTGTCTATAGAAATAGAGAGGTCAAGAAAAGAGATTTGCCTGTCATTGATTTCAGATGTGAAAAAGAGGCCTAAATCGTTGATATTGAAGGCCACAGTGAAATCATGAAACAATGTTTTGGTCCCTTTTCATAAAATCAATACATCATCGATGTATCTTATCCAAAGTTGGATGGATGATGTAAAGGGTTCCAGCTTGTCACTAAAGACCACCTACCGCTCCCACCAGCCCAGGTAGAGGTTGGCAAAGGTTGGGGCACATGGACTCCCCATTGCCACCCCCCTGAATTGGTGGAAGATCTGGGAGTCAAAAATGAACAAGTTGTGTGTTAAAATAAATTTCAGTAATTCCATAACTAAGGCATTATGCCTGCAAAAGTGTTCCCCTCATTGTTGTAAGAATGTGAGGACCGCCCTACAGCCCAACCCGTGAGGAATAGAGCTGTAGAGGAACAAAATTGGGTAAACGCTTTAAAACATCACCTTTGATTCATTAGTTAAAATAAAATAGCCCACAATTATAGTGAAAACAACATATAAGTGCACATATAAAAAATACCAGTGCAAAGATAGAAAAGATGCGGTCTTACCACTCCGTTATCACGTGGTTATAGACTGAGCCCTAAGCTAGGGGTACCGGGTCTCTACCCCTATACCGCCCCTCATAAAGTGCACTACCACTAACTAGTGAAAAATGGGAAGAGAGGGGGGAATGATGAACCTCCTAGTAAAGGACTCTAACTACAGTGCCTTGCGAAAGTATTCGGCCCCCTAGAACTTTACAACCTTTTGCCACATTTCAGGCTTCAAACAAAAAGATATAACATTTTAATTTTTTGGTGAAGAATCAACAACAAGTGGGTCACAATTGTGAAGTGGAATGAAATTTATCGGATCATTTAAACTTTTTTTTGTAATAATAAAACTGAAAAGCTGGGCGTGCAAAATTATTCGTCCCATTTACTTTCAGTTCAGAAAACTCACTCCAGAAGTTCATTGAGGATCTCTGAATGATCCAATGTTGTCCTAAATGGCTGATGAAGATAAATAGAATCTACCTGTGTGTAATCAAGTCTCCATATAAATGCACCTGCTCTGTGATAGTCTCAGGGTTCTGCATCATGAAGACCAAGGAACACACCAGGCAGGTCTGTGATACTGTTGTGGAGAAGTTTAACCCTTTCACTCCCGGAGCTTTTTTCGGTCATGCATTTTCGTTTTGCGCTCCCTGCCTTCAAACAGCCATAACTCTTTTATTTTTCTGTTCACATAGCATAGCTGTATGGGGCTTGTTTTTTGCGGGACAAGTTGCACTTTCCAACGCCACCATTTAATATTGCATATGGTGTAGTGGGAAGCAGGAAAAAAATTCCAAACCGGGTGAAATTGCAAAAAAAACGCTATTCCGCTACAGTTCCAGGGGTTTCTTATTTACAGCGTTCGATGTGCATTAAAACTGATCCGTTACTTTCATTCTACTGGTCCGTACGAATCCGGCAATACCTAATATGTATAGTTTTTCCTGCGTTTTCATAGTGATAAAATAATTAGAAAGTTGCCCTTTTTTTTTTTCCTTGTCATATCTTGACCCCTATAACTTTTTATTTATGTGTACAGAGCTGTATGGGGGCGCATTTTTGCGGGACGATCTGAAGTTTTTATTGATACCATTCAGGGGTGTGTGACTTTTTGATCACTTTTTATTTAATTTTTTTAGAAAAAAAAGCGACAAAAAATGGCAAATCGCCATTTGGACGCTTTTTTCCGCCACACAATTCGCCGTATTGGAATTTTTTTTTTATATTTTAAAAGTACGGGCATTTTCGGTCACGGTGATACCCATGATGTCTATATTTATTGTTATTTAGGTATTTATTTTTTAATTACACGGAAAGGGGGGGTGATTTGAACTTTTATATCTTTTTTATTTTTTATATATTTACATTTTTTTTCTTTTTTTTTTACTATTTGAAAGCTCAAATATGGGCTGATATATTGTGGCTTTTTTTTTCTTTATGAGCAATCAGGGATTTTCTAGACTCAGAAATCCAAGAATTGCTCATTTCTTATCCTGGCCTGCCATCTAGTGGCCAGAATAAGAATTGCACTTTGAAAACTGTAATCCTCACCAGCGAGGATTACAGTTTTCATATGGTGTACAGACACCCCGATTGGCCACACGGGGTGTCTGTACACCACCCGGAAGCAAACGCTTCCGGGTTCAGACGCAACTAGATGCTGTGATCACGGCATCTAAACGCCCAGGAAGACGCCGCCGATATAGTAAGTAGCGGCAAGTCTCTGCTGTTAGAAACAGCAGAGACTTGCCGGCCATGACGCCCGCCGCACTTGCGAGCGGGCGCCATGTGCCCGCATCGCCACAGCGCCGTACATGTACGGCGCTGGGAGTGTAAGGGTTAAAGCTGGATTTGGATACCAAAAGATTTCCCAAGCTTTAAACATCCCAAGGAGCACAGTGCAAGTGATCATATTGAAATGGAAGGAGTATCAGACCACTGCAAATCTACCAAGATCCGGCCGTCCCTCTAAACTTTCATCTCAAACAAGGAGAAGACTGATCAGAGATGCAGCCAAGAGGACTATGATCACTCTGGATGAACTGCAGAGATCTACAGCTGAGGTGGGAGAGTCTGTCCATAGGACAACAATCAATCGACCACTTCACAAATCTGGCCTTTATGGAAGAGTGGCAAGAAGAAAGCCATTTCTCAAAGATATCCATAAAAAGTCTCGTTTACAGTTTGCCACAAGCCACCTGGGAGACACACCAAACATGTGGAAGAAGGTGCTCTGGTCAGATGAAACCAAAATCGGACTTTTTGGAAACAATGCAAAACAATACGTTTGGTGTAAAAGCAACACAGCTCATCACCCTGAACACACCATCCCCACTGTCAAACATGGTGGTTGCAGCATCATAGTTTGGGCCTGCTTTTCATCAGCAGGGACAGGGAAGATTAGGTTAAAATTGATGGGAAGACGGGCATCACAGCGCCGAATCACTACCACGCTGTCATGCTAATATGCGGCGTGCACCTCTATCTGTTCTCTCCTAACTATAGCATGTCCAGTTCCTGATGAAATGCAGCATAGGTTGCTGTATGGAAACGCGTTGAACGGCGACAATATAGAGCGGGGATAGTAGTGTATACATGTGAGGTGCCTGACCTGAAGCACCTGTATATCTGGGCTGACAATATATGCCCTATATGAATCAGCACACTCCATTAGTCTTACTGGCCACCTTACCAGTTAGACATCTCGTTCTCCTACAACTGTAAAGCGGAACTTTGTTCCTACCAGTGTGGTATAGAGTTGGCAGACGCTACTGCTGCAACTCAATGCCGCAAGACTAGCTGCTATTAATGGCTAGGTAATACCCACATAATTCATCATATGGGATTATAAAGTGGAGGCGAATATCTATTTAGCCTCTACTATCCTAGTATTGATAGCCTTTACAAAGCAGTCTAGAGCTAATGTCTGAATATGTAATGACTTAGACCTCTTTTAATTAGTTATTCAATAAAAGATTTGTTATTTTCTTTTAAGCGTTCCAATCAGACAAAGTTGTTATTAAGTTGGCAAAGTAATAGGGACGTATACCATATACATTTGTTTGTTAGAAGTTGGAAGATGGATGGAGCCAAATAGAGGACCATTCTGGATGAAAACCTGTTGGAGTCTGCAAAAGACCTGAGACTAGGACGGAGATTTATCTTCCAACAAGACAATGATCCCAAACATAAAGCAAAATCTACAATGGAATGGTTCAAAAATAAACATATCCAGGTCTTAGAATGGCCAAGTCAAAGTCCAGACCTGAATCCAATTGAGAATATGTGGAAAGAGCTGAAAACTGCTGTTCACAAACGCTCTCCATCCAACCTCAAAGAGCTCGACCTGTTTTGCAAGGAAGAATGGGCAAGAATTGATGCAAGGGGGCCGAATAATTTTTCACGCCCCACTTTTCAGTTTTATTATTACAAAAAAAGTTTAAATGATCCAATAAATTTCGTTCCACTTCACAATTGTGACCCACTTGTTGTTAATTCTTCACCAAAAATTAAAATGTTATATCTTTTTGTTTGAAGCCTGAAATGTGGCAAAAGGTTGAAAGGTTCCAGGGGGCCGAATACTTTCGCAAGGCACTGTAGCTAAAACTTTCCCTTGCTGTCCCTCTAACAGTGCAATGACTGCCCAGCAATTCGTCATGGGGTAATACAGACAAGGGAAGCCCTACAGCTAGACAAAAATAGTAAATGTCCCATGGGACATTTACTATTTTTGTGACAACGGAGTGGTAAGACCGCATCTTTTCTATCTTTGCACTGGTATATTTATATGTGCACTTATATGTTGTTTTCACTATAATTGTGGGCTATTTTATTTTAACTAATGAATTAAAGGTGATGTTTTAAAGCGTTTACCCAATTTTGTTTAAAGTTTCTCTATCACATAGGGTTTGTGGCACCACGTCCTGGTGCAGTTCCACATTGACAATTGGACTTCTTTTCTTTATAGAGCTGTAGAGGGCCTCAAGGTCAAGACTGGCTAACAGAGTACCCCCCTCACAATGGATACCATTAAGGCGATTGAGCAGCTCTATTGTGTCCCTTGCGTACGAGGGCAGGCAAGTCACAAAGGGTCTTAAGATCGTGTCAACATAGGTACCAATGTTAGCTGTCAGGCTGCCTATACCTGACACAATGGGTCTGCCTTTTAAAGGGGCCAGACCTTTGTGCAGCTTACGTAGCCCATAGAACGCAGGCAGAATGGGAAACTCCTATCCAATTTAGATTTGTTAATAAGATTGGCGTCCAGTGCTTGTAAAAGGATTTCGGATAGTTCTTTTTTGAAAAGAGGAGTAGGATCTGATGGTAATTTCCTATATGTATTTTTTATCATCAAGAATGGTCGAGCACATTATCTGATATTGTTCGTGTCCCAATATCACGATATTACCGCCTTTATCAGCCGGTTTTATGATGATACTACTATCTTTTTGGAGGTTAGATAATGCCTCTTTTTCAACAGCTGTCAAGTTATCCGATCCCATCTGCATGTTCTCCTGTGCGCGTAACTTGCTTGTGACCACTGTCACAAATGTATCAATTGGAATGTCATCATTCAGAGGGGGGAATTTTTTGGAAGGGAGTCTGAGAGAAGTAAAAGGGCTATCACCAGGGTTGTGTTGTCCCTCTACAAAGAGGTCCCGCCAGCAGTTGGACATCGGGAAGGTCCTGTTCTTCAATCCCGAGTTCCTCGTATTTGCGACGGTCCGCATGCATAAAGAACTTGCGCAAATTTATCTTTTGCGCGAACAGATGTAAATCTTTAACCCATCCGAAGAAATCAAAGCTCCGGATGGGGACAAAGGAAAGGCCCTTAGGGAGTACTTGCATTTTCGTATCAGATAGTGCCCGGGTTGAAAGATTAATAATCTGTAACTCGTCACTTCTGGATGGCGGGTGGCAAGGGCGTGTAACAAAGCCTATTCTTAAAGAGGTATTCAGGTTACCATAAATATAGCTTATGTTTTAGACTAATTCATCATAAAAAATTACGTAATATAATGTCAATTTCACATATTTACAGTTCATTAGTTATAAAAGTAGTTTTCTTCCACTGCTACCCACTGTGTTTCCTCATAAGTTCCCATGGCATTGACCTGTAGTTCTGAGCCTTTGTTAGCATGCTCAGTGTGTTGCTATCAGTTCTCTAGCTAAATGTTAGTGTGCTGCTGATTACTGAGTAGAGGGGGTGTGACAGCACTGTATATCAGGCAGCCAATCAGTAATCATCAGCACTCATGAACAAGCACAAACTCACAGCAGGAAAGCTAGGGTTCGTGGGGATTGTAGATTTGTGAGGGAAGATCAGGGGCCATGATATTCTCAGTGTGTTGCCGGCTCACACAGGAGCTAGACAAATGGATTGCAAGGTAAATTGAAGCTCTGGTTATATGTATAGGTATGGGTTCTGGTTGGGTCACAGCTTGCAGCCTTAATGCAGTTTTTCAAAAATTAAGTTACTTTACCGGAATACCCCTTTAAATGCAGAGTCCTCTTAACCACACCACTCTACACGAGGCGTTTGATAAAGCTGCTGTTTTTGCAGACAGCTTCACAATGCCTGACGCTTGCTTTAGAACTGGAATGGAAGTAAGGATATCTTCTCTAGGAGTGCCTAATTGGATATGCTCCTCTAGCTGAGTTAGCCATAAAGACAGGTTCCTCGCTGTATATGTGGCAGAGATGCCTAGGCGTAGCATAGCCATGGAGGACTCCCACAACTTCTTGAAGAGGGACTCGCACTTTTTGTCCATTGGATCTCTAAGTAGTCCCAAATCCTTAAAAGGCAAAGAAGATTTTTTGGAAATCGTTGCCAATGGAGCATCTACTTTAGGGGCTTTATCCAAGAAAGTTGAGTGATCTTCAACAAAAGGATATTTTCCTTTAAACATCCTAGACTTAGGCTACTTTCACACTAGTGTTTTTGCTGGATCCAGCAGGTCTCAGCAAAAACGCTTCCATTACTGATAATACAACCATCTGCACCTGTTAAAAACGGATGAACACCACTGAAAGTCAATGGGGGATGGATCCATTTTCTATTGTGTCAGAGAAAACGAATCTGTCCCCATTGACTTGCATTGTGGGTCATGACAGATCTGTCTTGCTCCGCATCCCATGACAGAAAGCAAACCACAGCATGCTGCAGTTTGCTTTCTGGTATGAATAAGGGAATGGAATGCATTCTGGAGCACTCCGTTCTGTTCAGTTATGTTTAGTTCCCATTGACACTGAATGGGGACAAAACAGAAGCGTTTTTTTCCAGTATTGAGACCCTAGGATGGATCTCAATACCCGAAAATATTAACGCTAGTGTGAAAATAGCTTTACCCTGCCTTTTTACAGGATCCTTCCACTGATTCTGAATTAAATTTTTTATATTGCTATGTACTGGAAAGACTCTTTTTCCTATCCGCAAGCCCTAAAAACATCTGATCCTGAACTGAAAGCTGTTCTCTGAATTCCTTTAAATTTATTGTAGCTCTAATAGTCTTCAGCAAAGATTCAGTTTCCTCAATGGAACACAATGGACTTCCTGAGGCATTTTCAGATCAATCAATCTCTGAAATCTGATCCTCAATCACAGAAGAAACTGCTCTGGATGTGGACGGTCTAGGGGAGACGGCTGCCAGTTTAGCATCAATGTCTGCCCCTACTTCTTCCTTGATTAAGGATCTTAAATTATCCACAATAGATGGTGACTCTTCAGAAATCACTGTATTTATGCATTTTGGACATAACGATTTCTTGGTAGTGGTAGAAAGGGCAATTTTACATATTGGGCATCTTCTTTTCTGTGATGGCTTCCCAGAAGATTTCAAGCTCTCCCTGCCCTGAGAAAAAAAAAATGGAGGAGAGCCGTCGCCAAAGACGATAGACCAGACCCAAATACCCTGTGCACACAAAATAAGGGTCAGATCACCACACAGGACACAAAATATCCTATAGGAGGAGGCTTACCGGGCTGGAGGGCCTGGAGGTGTTGGTGGTCTTGAGGACAGGGTCACTCTCCACCTGCAGGGACATGCTGGCAACCTTGAGAGAATGGCGGACTGCAGAGCATGGCAAGCCAACGTTACTTCCTGGGACGGCGCAATGACGCCACACTTGCGGCGCCAAGCCACACCCGGAAGTTGGGGAAGGAGTGCTCCCCAGCACTTGGAAGGTCCCCCCCCCCCCCCCCCCCCCCCCAACCACTGCACCAGACGGCTCCGGAACCTGGGAGTGCGGGATAAACAAAGCCTGAGGTAGCCAGCACACACCGAACTTATACCAAAGGGGTAGGAGCAGTACTGCATGCTCCGCGATCCCTCCCCCTGAGGAGATCCACGATGATCCATCCTACACCCTAGGTGACAGGAAAACAACTGGAGAAGTTAAAGGGGAGAGGGCTTTTATTCACTGATCTCTGTTGTTTTCCTGTCCCTGATGAGGCGAGGTTCTCTCCAGGCAGTGCTGTTGTGGAGGTGTGAGGAAAAATCCGATTTCATTCCCAGTCAGCGAAAAATCTTCTTGGGTGTTTGTTCTCTTAGGTTCTTGCCTGCTCATGTCATTTTTCCCACAAGAGAAGCAAACAGCTCTATATCAATAAATCTTCCTGTTTTGTAAACTAAAAAACACATCGTGACCATTTTATGCCTTTTGACATCATCAATTCCTGCGGTCAGATGGGCCCGAAGTGATACGAGAATTTTTCAGTCCTTTCCCCCGGCTACCATAGTAACTGATCTGAAACCTGCGATTTGACCACGAGGGCTCCATTCAGACAGAGGGTCCCCTCCTTTTGTCTAACCCCTCAGATGATGTGGTCGCTATTGACTAAGGCTTCTGAGCGGTTAAATGACCAGAACTGGAGTAATCTCTATCAGCTTTGAGCCCCCTCCATACATCCTTCACATGCAAATGATGTACAGTTGCATCATTCTTCGTTACAGGGATTATCCCATGAAAATAATTAATATATAAAGATTACAGCATTTTAAAGCCTCATTCACATGACCGTGGGGCCCATGTTGCGGACTGCATATTTTCTGTTGTCTTTGACTCTCTGTTGCAAAAATAGGACATATCCTATATATAAGCACATTTTGCGGATCACAGAATTATTGAAGTCAACAGTCTGCAACACATGCATTATGGCACTATGGTCGTGTGAATGCGACCTAAGGGAAGTATTATTGCAATATACATGCAATAAAAATGTTGTTTTTTTCAATATCTTTTGTATTTTGCAACAAATACAAAAAAGACAAAAAAACAGAACCTTCAGACATAAATTGCGTTAAAGGGGTATTCTCATCTTAGACAATGGGGGAATATCGCTAGGATATGCCCCCATTGTCTTATAGGTGCGGGTCCTGCCGCTGGGACCCGCACCTATAGCCAGAACGGAGCGGGGAGCGCTGCGCCTGGAGGACCCCAGGTTTCCGGGAGTCTGGCCACCACCAGGCGCAGCTCCCCGCGCCGCTCATAGGAATGAATGGGAGCCGGGCCGTGCATGCGCTGTGCTCTCCCATTCATTTCCATGGAGCCGACGGAAGTAGCCGAGCCAGCGCTTGGCTATTTTCGGCGGCCCCATAGAAATGAATGGAGGGCGGCTGCGCATGCGCAGTGCGCCCTCATTCACTTCGGGGGCTCCGTTCTCAATATAGGTGCGGGTCCCAGCGGTGGGACCCGCACCTATAAGACAATGGGGGCATATCCTAGCGATATGCCCCCATTGTCTAAAATGAGAATAACCCTTTAACATCACACAACTTTATTAACACATATGCTCAGATTCAATATAGAAAAGTAAAAATAAAGCAGTAGTCTCACCCATTTTGCACAAACTATCCTGTCTAACTGCTCAAAACCCCTCCTTCCTCAACTGATCATCGACCTACCAAACTACTTTTGAGCTGTTCTAGCAAATACCATTCAGTGACTGTGAAAGGTTGCATAGCCTGTTTGATTTGTGAACTAGCACCACCCGGGGAGTCAGCATATTCACAGAAATCCAACATTGCAATACACAAAGCTTTGCCACAAAACAGATTGTGTGGAACTACCTGAGTGCTACCCCATCATGGAAAAGATAAGTCAAAGCCTACGCAACCCCTGTGCCTCATAATGCCTAAGGGCTCATTCACAGGCTTACAGAAAAGCTGAAAAGTTAAAACATAACTTTTACTTCAATAATAAAAAATATAAAATGTCAGTTGCTCAACTATGTGCAACAATAAGCTACACCTTACACTAAAAATCAGATACCAGATTATACCAAGACAGTCATGTGCTTACGGGTATAGACGGGATATATGAATGATATCTATGAGGAGGTAGCGGGGATTAACCATCCCTAGCATGATGCCTTTCACTAAGGTTTGAGACCAGGGAGCATCCACCTTCAGGATCTTTCCCTGGGTTGAGGATTAGTGAAAGGCACCATGCTAGGGATGATTAATCCGTGTGAATGAGCACTTAATCAAATTACAGATCTCACCCCCAAAAAATCAGCAACTTGACACAGGAACATGTACCATGCATAAGATGCATTCTATCTTCCCTGCATTTTAGGCAACATGTCAGTCTTTCTGGCCTAGTCAGGGCTGGTGGTAAGTTGAACGCAGAAATCACTAAAATCATGAATCAAAAATGAGTATCTCTCAACCCTTCATTGATCACTGATCTCCTCATAACTTGGCATCCCTTTAAAGGAACTGTGTCATCATGACATTTTTGGTGCTTTTTTAAAAAAATTTTCCATTTCCAAAGACCGAACATAGCTATTAGCTCACCCCTATAAAGCCATGTAGGTTCCAAATCGTGTAATTAGTGACACACTTTGGAAATCCCTTAAGACTTCCACTCCACAAGGTGCTGGAAGAACTTCAAATGATTCCATCTAGAAAGATCCTTGGGCACATTATATAGGTCCTTTTAAACAGAATGATATTTTAGGCAATTATTGTGAATGTGCCAAATGTTCCTGATGGTTGCCTGCTTATCAGTAATTTACATGTAGCAACCACTTCCACTGTGTGGGGACAACTGATCGCCACAGTGATCAACAGCCTTTAGGAACAAAATAAACACAAGGGCTCATGCACACGACCATATCTGTTATGCTATCCCCAAACCGCAGATCCGCAAAATACAGATACCAGCAGTGTATATCCTGCAATTTCCTTGTAGAACCGCAAAACAGACAAGAATAGGACATGTTCTATAATTTTTGGAACAGCCACAAAGATGCGGACAGCACATGGATTAAATCTGTGTGCTGTCTGCATTTTTTGTAGACCCACAGAACTGAATAGGTCCACTTGTGATCCGCGTAAAATGTGGATCGGGTGTAAACCCAAAATACTGTCATGTGCATGAGGCCTAAGTCCTTAAAGCGCAATTATGGTAGCCAGCATGGATCTTACACTTGGTCTTGGTCCCTTCCTCTGCTTTTTGGGGTCTTCAGAATGACTGGGCAATGAAAATTTAGGGAACCGATGTGGAGACAAATTCACTGGGTTAGTAGGTTCTGCCTATGAGAATTCATCAAAGAATGCTTCCACTTCAGTCGGGTCTTGAAATAATGCAAAAGATCTAGTTCAGGGATGCCCAACTGCGGCCCTCCAGCTGTTGCAAAACTACAACTCCCAGCAGTTCCGGCCACGCCTACAGCTATCAGCCTACAGCAGGGCATGATGGGAGTGGTAGTTTTGCAACCGCTGGAGGGCCACAGGTTGGGCATCCCTCATCTAGCTGACCTCTGAATTCTTAATGCCACTGGGTATACCAGCTGGAAACGTATGTTCTTTTTAAAAAGGGATCTACAACTCCTGGTCACATCATCTTCAAATAGAAGCACCCTGTGTCCCCTCAGTGGCTCATCTATACCCGCAAGATTTCTTCTTTATCTGTATAGCCCAATTTTTTTTACCTCTCCCCCCTTATGTGAGATACTGTAGGCACACGACCTAAGGTAAATTTGCCACAACGCCAATGATGGAATATCTTCTGGGAGACCAACCAAGTGTAATTTGCTCCTGTCCGGGTCTTTGTTACGCAGTCAAAGTGGAACCACTGTGCTAACCATTATCCTAGCGGTTTCCTGGTGGTTTTCACCCTTTAACCCCTACACGGGGATCTGGATTTAACTGCAGGGAATGCAACAGGCCGCTATCTCTTGGGTAGTATCCGTGTGGTCGGCTGCTGACTAACAAAGGGACAGGCAAAACTCATAGTCAGTGACAGTCCAAGGTCAGGCCAGGAAGAGTAGGTGCGAATACAGTGCTAAGGTCAGGACTGGTAGTGAAGGGTCAATACGGTAAACAGGCACAGGTTGGCACAGGAAGCAGAGAGTCAGAGTCAGGGATCACGCAGAAGTCAGCACACAGGTAGACAAACAGAGCAGCACACATTAGCAGGAACAAACATGCTACATTCTTAAATCCCCAGAAGTGGCCAGCCATATGTTGTGAAAGAACTGGAGTGTAGAAGAGGCCTTGGCTGGCAAGAGATGGCCAGGACCACTCTTGGAGGGCAGAGGAGGGTCAGTAGGATAGTTCTGCTGGAACAGTAGCAGCAGTGGTAAGTGGATTTCTGCCATGCCGTCAGGAGCAGGAAGGCTGCAGGCATGTACAGCCGACATAACACTTCACAACTTAGTTCTTTAGTAATGTACATGTAGCTCTGCCTCAACCAGGTGCCTCACGTTGCACAGCCTGTGGTATCATCTCATGTTTGCTATTTTCGTTGTTTAATAAAAGTTTGTGCTATGTTTGGCACCCTTCGACATATTTTTTCTTCTGTTCATCAGAGTGGCTGTGAAATCAGGAACTAAACATTTTGCAACTTCTATGGCCATTAGCTTATAGTCTATTTTGTGAAGGTGCAAGGCACCAACCTTGTACAGCCTGGCCCTGTATGATGATGTCAGGGACTTCTTTTGATTTCTCCTTGAGTTCAAGCTCCAAATAGGAGGAAGAGGAAGGCCCATCTTAAAGGGGTTGTCCGAGTTATTTTTTTGTTCTTTATATGTTTCTAACTTGTCAGGTATAACAGCTTTCCCATATACTTTGTGTTTCTAAAGCTGATGGTTTCTCAGAGTTGACTCAGGGTCACATGACCTATGATGTCACCTTATCTCTCTGCTCTGTGATGTTTCGTTCACAAGCCTCAGAGTTCAGATAAGAGTCTGTACACCAGACGTCACTGGCCACGCCCCCTTTCTTTGCCGGGCTGCTATCTGCTCTCCCTGGTTTCCTTCAGATAAAACATTAACCCCTTCAGCCAGAACACACTGAGGGCTCAAGGCTTTAGAACAAACAGTAGCTGCAGCAGTGAGAGGAGACAAATGCTGGGCAAGGAGCTATAGAGGAATTGTATTGTACAAGAACAGGTAGGGAGAATTTCCTGTGTGTATCAGCATTGTCATTGTACAGCTGGGACTTGTAGTCCTACACATACAACATGCTGCTGAGTATTCCAGCAGGCAGACATGTCACTCAGCACTTGTATTCATTCCCTTTGCAGAGAGGGGGGGAGAAGGGGGAGGGGCTGAGATTGTTGTTATTGCATGTAAACAAAGACCAGAAGAGAACCAGGGAAATGAGGAAATATGGATTTTTTTTGCCTAAAACTTGCTTAACTTAGTTATATATTGCTGCCCATCAGATTTACAGTGCTATATTTTTTTTTTTCATAACTCGGACAACCCCTTTAATCACTATGGCATCCGCACTACTGTGTGTGTCGCATGGAGATGATTTCTGCCCACTCGGGGGCAAGTAACGATCCATCCAAGTGAAACTATAAACCCAGAAAGGTTAGCGCCGAAGCTGGTGGACAAATTAATGCGATTGTCTAAGTTTGATATTTAGTCCTTTTCTCTCCTGCCGCTTCCATCAATGAGCTCCAGTCCTCCCAGTTGCTGTTTTCATGGCTGCAGTTGTGACTTTCCATGCACACAGTCAATGATTGACCTCAGCAGTGATGTCCTGTATACTGCTGAGGCCAGTGATTGGCTGCACAGTGACCTGTGTACATGGAATGTCACCACTGTAGCTAGCAGGAGGATGATGTCAGTGGGGCGGAGAATTGGAATTCAATGCTAAAAGAAGCAGCAGAGGAAAGGGAAGTGTATGGCTTCTGTTTTTATTTTACTATATTTACAGGGGATGCCTGAATTTTTTATTGAACTCAGACAACCCCTTTAAACTTTTTAAGAGCCTGGGATTATCTGGTTTTGCATTTTCAGATTTTATTTCCTGTCCCGGAGCCATAACATTTATATTTTTCCATTCACATAGCAGCATGAGGACTTGTTTTTTGCAGGACAAGTTGCACTTTCTAATGGCACCATTAATATTGCATACCATGTAGAGGGAAGCTGGGGAAATAAAAACCCCACAATTCTGCCATAGTTTTATGGACTTGGTTTTTACGGTGTTCCCAATGCAGTAAAACTGACCCATGCCCTTCATTCTCTGGGTCAGTACAATTACAGTGATCCCAAATTAATATAGTTTTTCTTGTGGTTTAATACTTCTAAAAAAATAATAAAATACAAAAACTAAATAAAAACTTTGAAAACTTTGTTTTACATTTCCATACTCTGACCCGCATAACTTTTTTATATTTACGTCATAAAACATATTTTAATTTTCTTTACATATATTTTAAGTCCCCTTAGGAGACTTTAACATACGATTGTTAGATTGCTTGTCCCATAGACTACAATGAATTATTATTGTAGACTATGGGAGTATGTCCTATGTTCCTATGGAGCCTTGCCACCTGCAGGCCTCCATAGTATCTACTGCTATGGAATTAACAGCTTCCTCAATTGCCGCATGGGAGCTGTTTCGGTCCCATGAACACAAGAAGTTGCCTCAGATACTGTGGTCACAATTGACCACAACATCTTAGGGGTTAAATGTCTGTGATCGGCGTTATCAAAGATTACAGACATTAGCCCCGGGTTTCTGTGTGATGGAGTAGGTGCCACCACAGGAAGTAGTTAAAGGGGTTCTCCGAGTTATATATATTGATGACCTATCCTCAGGATAGGTCATCAATATCAGATCAGCGGGGGTCCGACACCTGGCACCCCCTCCGATCAGCTGTTTGAAGTGGAGGCGCGCCAGCGCTGCCTCCTCTTCACTGTTTACATACTGGCCGACACGGGAGTGGTGGTGAGTAGGTGTAATTACACCTAACTACCCCATTCATTTCTATGGGAAGAATCGCTTCCTAGACTTGTATGGAAGCGATTCTTCCCATAGAAATGAATGGGGCGGTGAGGTGTAATTACACCTACTCACCACTACCCCTGTTAGGGCTAGCGTGTAAACAGTGAAGAGGAGACAGCGCTGGCATAGCGCGTGCCTCCTCTTCAAACAGCTGATCGGCGGGGGTGCCAGGTGTCGGACCCCCGCCGATCTGATATTGATGACCTATCCTGAGGATAAGTCATCAATATATATAACTCGGAAAACCCCTTTAACTATGTTTAAAGCAGAGAATGACATAATCAGCTTTGGAATTTTTTTCAAAAATCCCAGTGATTAATCTGGAGTGAAAACTCTAGAGTCTAGACTATAAATGTCCTGGAGGTCGGGATTTATCTCTGAATGGACGTTTTAGAACGTCCATTCAGAGATCGCAGATGCATGCTAATCGTGCAGCTGCTGTGCTGGGGGCTCGCTGCCAGTGACAACAGGGCACCCAATAGAGAAGACAGGGACTGTTCCTCTGTGTCCCTGCCTTCTAGATTGCTGAATACACAGTGGTGAACAAGCACTGTGCATTCAGCTAAGGAAGCACTATGCCGCCTCCTGTTCTTGCCCTGGTGGTCATGTGACCGCTGGGGCTGGGAGACTGCAGAAGCTGTCAGGTCTTCATGAGACTGCGATCAGCCCTGCACTGAGGCTGTATGGCATATTATACTGCTGTACACCCTCTCCGGACCCTATGGATCTCAATACCGGAAAGGGAAAGCGCAGGTGTGAAAGTAGCCTAATAAGTATTTTATAAGGTATCACTATCTGTCTTAAAAGCAGAGATTCAGATTTAGAAAATAGTGAATTTTTCAAAGTTTTCAGTACATTTTGGATTTTTTAAATAAATAAAACATATTGACTCAAATTTACCATGGACATGAAGTACAATGTGTCACGAAAAAACATTCTTAGAATGGCTCGGATAAGTAAAAGCGTTCCAAAGTTATTACTACATAGACACATGTCAGATTTGCAAAAAATGGCCTGGGCAGTAAATGTCCTTGTCCATGCCCACTTTCCCACCTACTTTTCAAAACTGGAGTGAAAAAGTCACAAAAGTGGTGGCAGGATGTCAAGAGTGCAAGTAACCTAATTGCACCCCCCCGCCTGCAACCAGACCTCCAGGAGGGAAACCCATAACAGGTCCACATCCCAAAGAATCCTTGTGACAATATTCTTGGACAGTGAACCCACAAAGTGAATGTGTGTTATTACAGCCAGAACTATAAAAATTCCTCTGCTCGCCTAGCATGAAGACCCCAGCAAAAGAAGGAGAGTGAGCTCAGTGAGATCAGGCACTCCAGGGTCACCACTCCTTGCGCAGCTTCTTCACATCGGGCTTTCAAACAACCCGGCCTAGGGCTTTGATCCAGAGGGTTCAGGTCACCTTCAGGTAGCCATCTTCTAACCTACCTATACCCAAAAATTTACTCTCCCAGGTGATGACCATTCCTGTTTGTTCATGGAACATGTGCTGGCTAGTCATACATGGACTGAACCCAATGAAAAAACAAAAAACGGATCCTGCACATCAGTTTGAGCCATTTCTGTCAGAGATTCATTATACTGCATACAGGACTTTTTTCCCTGTCAAAAAAACGGATCTCAGGCGGAAATGGCTCAAACGGATGCCAAATATGCATAAGGCCTCTTTCACACTAGCGTTAGCACGGATCCTGCACCTAAAGGGTGCCAACGGATCCGTGCTAACGCTATACATGTGTGGAGCCGGAGCAGCGCTCCGGCCCCACACATGACACACATTGAAACAAGACACAGACATACATACAAACAAACATACATACAAACATACTCACATACTCCAGGGACGCCGGCAGAACGTCTTCACGCGCCTCCTGCGCGCAGTGATGATGATTCCCCACAGCGCGTGAAGACATGCTGCCGGCGTCCCTGGAGTATGTGAGTATGTATGTATGTTTCTATGTATGTTTGTATGTATGTATGTATGTGTGTATGTAGCCGGATCCGGAATGACCCCCCATTGGAAATCAATGGAGGACAGATCCGGATTACTGGTGTGTCCACACCAAACGGATCTGTCCCCATTGACTTGCATTGGGGGTCATGACGGATCCGTCTTGGTGCGGATGCCTGGACTGGAGAGAAAACCGCAGCATGCTGCGGTTTGTTCTCCGGTCTGAAGTAGGAACGGAATGCTTTCAGGAGCATTCCGTTGTCTTCAGTTCAGTTTTGTCCCCATTGACAATGAATGGGGACAAAACTGAAGCGTTTTATTCTGGTATTGAGCCCCTATGACGGAACTCAATACCGGAATTTTAAAACGCTAGTGTGAAAGTAGCCTAACTGATGCACAGGATGATGTGAACCTCCCTATCTTGTGGTGTTTTTTTGCATATGTGTATATTTGCCATAATCCCATACTCAACCTCAAATATACACACTGGATTACACATACACAAAAAACACCAAAAGAATGGCATGTGTAAATCCATATAATCTATGGCAGACTATGCGTAAACTGTATAAAACGACTGTTAGAACAAATATTTTTCACCACGTCTATGCCAGCTTTAGGGTTATTCATAGAAACATTAGACGGACACCCCATATAGCCAATGTCTAGGGAGACCACGCCTTTTGCAAATTAACCCCTTTACAGCCCGTCTTCAAGGTGAATAATGTACTACAATCCTACGTCAGACATAGCAGAAACACCCCAATGCTGCGCTCTGCTTCCACTACACCAGCGCTGCCTGGTGACGTCACACCGTGGCGAGGAACCTAGGAACTACACCTCCCAGATGCGTTTGCGAGCTCGCCTATGATTGGTTGATGGAGTGGACGTGGCAGCCGGTTTGGTGCTACCTCAGCTTCCGGTGAGGTCCTGATTGCACAGGAAGATGGCTGCTGCCTGGCTGCTCCTGCTCGCCGCCTGTATGGGCCCGGCCGCCTCCCTGTACTTCCATATAGGCGAGACTGAGAAGAAATGTTTCATTGAGGAGATTCCGGACGAGACCATGGTGATAGGTGAGGCTCTCCAGTCTCGTGCTCTTTCTCTACCGGTTATACCTGACGTATAGGGGGCAGCACCCTGCCCGTACACATGATGTCAATGTGCCTTTATATGTGAGGCGCCTGTAGAGACCCTATGACACCTTCTGCGTAGACTTTCTGCTTATAAGAAGAGATCCACTGGTTTTAATGGTCCCCTGACATCTCATTGATTGCCTTTATCTTTCAGTATTACCATTTCCTTATTCCATTGCTGTCCGGGGGCATTTCCATTGAGTGCAGTGGCATGGGGGTGGCCCATAGGTTCTAATAAGGGGGCAGCATTTACTCTAATGCTATCTTCTTCTATGACATGTCTAAATACCTGGAGGTGCACATTATACATGCACTGCCATTGTGTCTCAGTGCTGCACACAATCTGCCCACATCCCATCTATAGATGAGTGTAGAAATCCTCCCCACACCAGCTGCAGGTTCTCTATTAGGAACTTCTAGTACAGTGGTCCCTCAAGATACAATATTAATTGGTTCCAGGATGACCATTGTATGTTAAAACCATTGTAAGTTGAGTAATCGGTTCCAAAGCCCCAAAATGTCATCCAAGATAAGAGAGAATGAAGATTTAAGACAAATACGCAGATAACTAAGACAGATAAAACAAGTCCTTACATATAACAGTCAGGAATAGCTGCTAACTAGTAACTAACCCAGCTATTTTACCAGAGAAGTGGCCTTAATTGGTTGGGTCTGAGAAATTGTATGTTGAGTCTAGTTTCAACTTATGATGGGTCAGAAAAGACCATTGTATGTTGAAAATATTGTATCCTGAGGGACCACTGTACTGTTCTTTCAGCAGAGGACCACCTTATAACGACTGATGTCCTGATCTAATGCTAGATTGGGTCCCCCTCTGTCGGCAGCCTGTATTGTGCTGGAGCCACTTGACGTTCTGCAGAGACCAGTAGAATGCTCCAGTTCTAGCAATGCTTCTGCTATGTCAAATAGGCACGTCTGAAGTGGCGGTCCAGGCTTTTGGTTCCTGTCTTCTCCTCTGTCTTTTGTGCATTAAGAATCCCATTTTTTTAATGTGTCATGGAAGCCCCATTGAAGTTCTGTCATGTTGTCAGCCATTTTACAGGGAAAGTAGCTCTGCGTACTGTGGTAGGGCAGATCTGATATGAATCTCACCTAACTTGGGATATCTGGTCAGCAAAGACATTGGACAGTCGTCAGCTCTGTGGGATTGCTGGGACCTAGGCTTGTGGCAGGCCATCAGTGTTGTCATTGGTAGGTGTCTGACCGGCAAAAGGCGCATCTGAGCTCCATGTGGTTGTGTCTGGTACAACATTGGCGCCATTCACCAAGCAACTTCTGCTGATCATTTGGATATCAGAACCCCTTCCCCCCCCCCAACCATTTTACACATTGGTGATGCATACTAAGCATAGAGATGGTTTTTCAGGTAAATTCAGACGGATCTGTCATGAACTCCATTGAAAGTCAATGGAGGACGGATGCATTTACCATTGTGTCACACCAAACGGATCCGTCCCCATTGACTTTCATTGGGGGTCATTCCGGATCCGTCTTGGTGCGGATGCCTGGACTGGAGAGCAAACCGCAGCATGTTCTCCGGTCTGGAGACGGAACGGAATGCTTTCAGGAGCATTCCGTTGTCTTCAGTTCAGTTTTGTCCCCATTGACAATGAATGGGGACAAAACTGAAGCGTTTTTTTCCGGTATTGAGCCCCTATGACGGAACTCAATACCGGAAAAAGGCAACGCTAGTGTGAAAGTAGCCTTACATAATTTTCATCAGGTTTTTTTTTTTTTTTTAAGTGTGAATGAGCACTTACTAGCCTTCCATGTGCTTCTGGTTCCGTACTGCCTCGTCACAAAAGATCGGACATGTCCTGTCTTTGGCTGCAACATGCGGATCGTGGACCCATTCAAGTCAAAGGGTCCGCACCGCAATGTGGAGTGCACAAAGCCAGTGGCTATGTTTTGCGGATCTGCAGTTTGCAGTCCACAAAATGGACACGGTCGTGTGAATACATCCTAATGGTCCATTCACACGTCCGTAGTTCAGGGTCCGCATCCGTTCTGCAATTTTGCAGAACGGGTGTGGACCCATTGATTTCAATGGGGCCGCAAAAGATGCTGACAGCACACCAAAAAAAGATTGAGGACAAGAATAGGCATTTCTGTCGTAGGGTCAGCCATGTGCGGTCTGCAAAATGCGGAGTGCACCTGGCCCTTATCCATATTTTGCAGATCCGCAATTTGCGGACACTTATGGAAGTCTGAATGGACCCTAAGAGTCAAAGCGGACACCAAAAGCCAGTTTGTTTTTTTTTTCTTTTTTTTTTGTGGCTAGGTAGTAAGAATTATAGACATCAATAGAGTCCAAATCAACTATAGCCACACACAGGACAATCTTCAGCTCGCTGCGGAGCCTCACCAAGCCCCTGTTCACACAATATATAATAAATGCAGCTCAGCAATCAAAAAGTTAATTCAATATAGCAAAGTGAGCCTCAATATACTACTCACAACCACAAGGTACTTTTAAAGTGCCGTCCTTTCTTCATTCAGTCCTCAGACTTGAATTCATAGTATAGCATTTACAGAACACTGACCTTTCTGTTCCATCCGAGCGATGTTTCAGAGGACACGCCCCCTTAATCATGCATGATTTGATATATTGAATGAACTTTTTGATTGCTGAGTTGCGTTTATTATTATATCGCATAGACATCAATAGACAACAACACAGAAGGATGGTCTACAATTGGAGCTGAGCTGCAGTATGCTCTGCACTGTGGATGGAGCCTTATTCTTCCGGCTCTGTGCACTGACTAATTTCCAGTGCCGGCGGCTGATTGGTGGGGGTGCTGGATGTCAGACTGATATTGAGGACTCTTCCAGGGTATAGGTCTGTGTTTAAATGCTGGGATAGCCCTTTAATGGGACTTTGTCACCTTCTGCAAGCTCCATTAAAGGGGTTGTCTGGGTTCAGAGTTGAACCTGGACATACCCTTAATTTCGCCCAGGCAGCCCGCCTGACAAGAGACTAAATCGCGCAGGGCAAAGGCGACGAACCGGGCTCTGCCAGGCGGAGGCTTCCGCCCAGCAGTGAGCCCGGTGACTTCACCAGCGCTGATGGGCGGGCTTTAGATTGGCCCTAGCCTGTAAAATGCGCCGGCTTTCGCACTGTCCTAACCATCAGAGCCGGTGATGTCACCGAACACACTGCCGGGTGGAAGCCTCGCCCTTTTAGTACAGTAATACATGTATTATGCAAACTGTCCCTGGAATACATTGAGAGGACTTCGACAGTCCTCTCCATTATGTGCATGCACTCAGGAGTCCTCTTAATGTATTCCAGGGCTGGGTTGTGGGGGGAGCGGGGTCAGTGGTCAGCAGTATGTGTTCTGTACATATATTACTGTACCTAGTAGGGTCATCCAAGTTCAGTATTGGCTCTGCTTACTCCTTTTCATCCTTGGTGCTTCCAGTGCTGCGTGCCGGTCTTTCTCTTTCTGGCTGCAGTGGCGATCTACCATGCAGACAGTCCCTGGCCTGAGCAGTATATGGGATGTCACTGCTACAGCCATGAAGACAGATCGGTAGCGAGCAGCACTGGAAGCGCAGGGGTGATTATTGCTTCTTTTGTTATCTTAGCACATGTACAGGAGCTGAGTATTTTTTATTACCGTATTTTTCGCTTTATAAGACGCACCTGAAGATAAGACGCACCCCAGATTTTAGAGTAGGAAAATAAGAAAAAAATATTTTTCATCAGACCACATATCTGACCCCCCATAAATTTCAGGACATCACATCAGGCCCCCATCAGACCTCAGATGAGCCCAGCGTTCCCCCATCAGACCTCAGATGAGCCCAGCGTTCCCCCCATCAGACCTCAGATCAGCCCAGCGTTCCCCCCCCATGCCAGGTTCCCAAGACCTCAGATGAGCCCAGCGTTCCCCCCATCAGACCTCAGATGAGCCCAGCGTTCCCCCATCAGACCTCAGATGAGCCCAGCGTTCCCCCATCAGACCTCAGATGAGCCCAGCGTCAGATCCCAGTTCCATCAGACCTCAGATGAGCCCAGCGTTCCCCCATCAGCCTCAGATGAGCCCAGCGTTCCCCCATCAGACCTCAGATGAGCCCAGCGTTCCCCCATCAGACCTCAAGATGAGCCCAGCGTTCCAGCGTTCCCCATCAGACCTCAGATGAGCCCAGCGTTCCCATCAGACCTCAGATGAGCCCAGCGTTCCCCCCATCAGACCTCAGATGAGCCCAGCGTTCCCCCATCAGACCTCAGATGAGCCCAGCGTTCCCCCATCAGACTCTCAGATGAGCCCAGCGTTCCCCATCAGACCTCAGATGAGCCCAGCGTTCCCATCAGACTCAGATGCTCATCAGACTCAGATGAGCCCAGCGTTCCCCATCAGACCTCAGATGAGCCCAGCGTTCCCCCATCAGACCTCAGTGAGCCAGCGTTCCCCCATCAGACCTCAGATGAGCCAGCGTTCCCCCATCAGACCTCAGATGAGCCCAGCGTTCCCCCATCAGACCTCAGATGAGCCCAGCGTTCCCCCATCAGACCTCAGATGAGCCCAGCGTTCCCCCATCAGACCTCAGATGAGCCCAGCGTTCCCCCATCAGACCTCAGATGAGCCCAGCGTTCCCCATCAGACCTCAGATGAAGCCCAGCGTTCCCCCATCAGACCTCAGATGAGCCCAGCGTTCCCCCATCAGACCTCAGATGAGCCCAGCGTTCCCCATCAGACCTCAGATGAGCCCAGCGTTCCCCATCAGACCTCAGATGAGCCCAGCGTTCCCCCATCAGACCTCAGATGAGCCCAGCGTTCCCCCATCAGACCTCAGATGAGCCCAGCGTTCCCCATCAGACCTCAGATGAGCCCAGCGTTCCCCCATCAGACCTCAGATGAGCCCAGCGTTCCCCATCAGACCTCAGATGAGCCCAGCGTTCCCCATCAGACCTCAGATGAGCCCAGCGTTCCCCCATCAGACCTCAGATGAGCCAGCGTTCCCCATCAGACCTCAGATGAGCCCAGCGTTCCCCCATCAGACCTCAGATGAGCCCAGCGTTCCCCCATCAGACCTCAGATGAGCCCAGCGTTCCCCCATCAGACCTCAGATGAGCCCAGCGTTCCCCCATCAGACCTCAGATGAGCCCAGCGTTCCCCATCAGACCTCAGATGAGCCCAGCGTTCCCCCATCAGACCTCAGATGAGCCCAGCGTTCCCCCATCAGACCTCAGATGAGCCCAGCGTTCCCCCCATCAGACCTCAGATGAGCCCAGCGTTCCCCCATCAGACCTCAGATGAGCCCAGCGTTCCCCCATCAGACCTCAGATGAGCCAGCGTTCCCCCATCAGACCTCAGATGAGCCCAGCGTTCCCCATCAGACCTCAGATGAGCCCCCAGCGTTCCCCATCAGACCTCAGATGAGCCCAGCGTTCCCCCATCAGACCTCAGATGAGCCCAGCGTTCCCCCTCAGACCTCAGATGAGCCCAGCGTTCCCCCATCAGACCTCAGATGAGCCCAGCGTTCCCATCAGACCTCAGATGAGCCAGCGTTCCCCATCAGACCTCAGATGAGACCTCAGATCAGAGCCCAGCGTTCCCCCATCAGACCTCAGATGAGCCCAGCGTTCCCCCATCAGACCTCAGATGAGCCCAGCGTTCCCCATCAGACCTCAGATGAGCCCAGCGTTCCCCATCAGACCTCAGATGAGCCCAGCGTTCCCCATCAGACCTCAGATGAGCCCAGCGTTCCCCCATCAGACCTCAGAGATGAGCCCAGCGTTCCCCCATCAGACCTCAGATGAGCCCAGCGTTCCCCCATCAGACCTCAGATGGCCCAGCGTTCCCCATCAGACCTCAGATGAGCCCAGCGTTCCCCATCAGACCTCAGATGAGCCAGCCCCATCAGACCATGAGCCAGCGTTCCCCCATCAGACTCAGATGAGCCCAGTCCCCATCAGACCTCAGATGAGCCCAGCGTTCCCCCATCAGACCTCAGATGAGCCCAGCGTTCCCCCATCAGACCTCAGATGAGCCCAGCGTTCCCCATCAGACCTCAGATGAGCCAGCGTTCCCCATCAGACCTCAGATGAGCCCAGCGTTCCCCATCAGACCTCAGATGAGCCCAGCGTTCCCCCATCAGACCTCAGATGAGCCCAGCGTTCCCCCATCAGACCTCAGATGAGCCCAGCGTTCCCCCATCAGACCTCAGATGAGCCCAGCGTTCCCCCATCAGACCTCAGATGAGCCCAGCGTTCCCCATCAGACCTCAGATGAGCCAGCGTTCCCCATCAGACCTCAGATGAGCGTTCCCCATCAGACCTCGATGAGCCCAGCGTTCCCCCATCAGACCTCAGATGAGCCCAGCGTTCCCCCATCAGACCTCAGATGAGCCCAGCGTTCCCCCATCAGACCTCAGATGAGCCCAGCGTTCCCCCATCAGACCTCAGATGAGCCCAGCGTTCCCCCATCAGACCTCAGATGAGCCCAGCGTTCCCCCATCAGACCTCAGATGAGCCCAGCGTTCCCCCATCAGACCTCAGATCAGCCCAGCGTTCCCCCATCAGACCTCAGATCAGCCCAGCGTTCCCCCATCAGACCTCAGATCAGCCCAGCGTAACCCATCAGACCTCAGACCAGCCCACAGTGCCCCCATGAGACCACTCTGTGCCCCCATCAGACCAGCCCACAGTGCCCCCATTAGACCACTCTGTGCCCCCATCAGACCTCAGACCAGCTCACAGTGCCCCCATTAGACCACTCTGTGCCCCCATCAGACCTCAGACCAGCTCAGTGCTCCATTAGACCACTCTGTGCCCCCATCAGACCTCAGACCAGCTCACAGCGCCCCCATTAGACCAATCTGTGCCCCCATCAGACCTCAGACCAGCTCACAGTGCCCCCATTAGACCACTTTGTGCCCCATCAGACCTCAGACCAGCTCACAGTGCCCCCATTAGACCACTCTGTGCCCCCATCAGACCTCAGACCAGCTCACAGTGCCCCCAGTAGACCACTCTGTGCCCCCATCAGACCTCAGACCAGCTCACAGTGCCCCAGTAGACCACTCTGTGCCCCCATCAGACCTCAGATCAGCCCAGCGTGCCCCATAACAATAAAATAAAAAACTTCACTTACCTGTCCAGCGCCCCGGCTCCGCTCCGGCGCTCCTTAGGCTTTCCGGCCCGACACTGCACTGTCACCTGACTGCGTGCAGCGTCAGGTCATAGTGCGCGCACTACGTCCTGACGCTGTACGCGTTCAGGACAGTGCAGCGCCGGGCCGGGAAGCCTGAGGAGCCGCGGCAGGACAAGTAAGTGAAGTTTTTTATTTTATTGCTATGGTGCACGCTGGTCTGATCTGAGGTCTGATGGGGGGGGGGGGGTCCCGGCAGCTAAAACATACAAGTGAGCGCTTCCATAAAGCGCTCACTTGTATTCGTTTTATAAGACGCACTGCAATTTTCCCCCTACTTTTGGGGGAAAAAAAGTGCGTCTTATAAAGCGAAAAATACGGTATATTTTTTTACTCAGCCCCTGTAATATTGTTTGCAGGAGGAGACGCGTTCCTTCTACGTATACTGGCCACATGTATACTGTAGCATGCATGTTCATTTCAGTTGAAAGAGGGAGACAAGCTGCCGCCTGACAGCTGCCAGGGGATTATCTCATAGCTTAACAAAATGGATGTGGCGTGCTGAAATCCAACATGCCTGATCCTCATTCCCCTGCTGTCAGGGAAGCCCGTATGCACATACATTTGCCATCGGGATCCTCAGATATTGAGGGGAAATCAATGTGAAGCCAGTGCTGCCTGCGTCTAATTACATATGTAGGCAATGTCTTCAGGCTTTTAATCTTTCTGGTCTTACAGGGAATTACCGCACCCAGCTTTATGACAAGCAGAGGGAGGAGTATTTACCCGCGACGCCTGGCCTCGGCATGTTTGTTGAAGTGAAGGACCCAGATGATAAAGTAAGTCCATCCTCCCTATCATGCTGATATAAGGGTTTTCTTTACGTTACTAACATGTAAATGTCCTTCCATGTTAGATTATCCTATCTCGTCAGTATGGATCAGAGGGCCGCTTCACCTTCACTTCCCACACCCCCGGAGAACACCAGATATGTCTCCATTCTAACTCCACCAAGTTCTCTCTCTTTGCCGGTGGGATGTTGGTGAGTATTAATAGTCATATGGTTGGTGTCAGAACTGCACTGTGTGAACAAGGGAGGGTTTTTTGAGGTTACTACCCATTATTTGGCAGACATGGATCTCGATGTATACTTAGTGTTGTCTTAGGGCTTATGCTGTGCCTGATTTAGTCTTGTATATCACGCGTGCATGACTTTTCCTGGCTTTGCCCCAGCCCTTTTACTCCAAATCTCTCTTTGCAATGATTCAACGTTCCCGTACTGTTTGCTTTCCAGAGGGTTCACCTTGACATCCAAGTTGGAGAACATGCCAATGACTATGCCCAAATTGCAGCTAAGGACAAACTGAGCGAGCTACAGCTACGTGTGCGACAGTTGATCGAACAAGTGGAACAGATTCAAAAGGAACAGAATTACCAAAGGGTAAGTATATCCCTTGGGAGAGCTTCTTAACCCCTTCAGGTCTAAGGTGTTATCCCTTCAAGGCCTGACACAGTTTAGATGTTTTTGGCACATATCAGTTTAATTTTCTTCCTGCGCGGTGAACGGCTTAATGGAAAAAAAATGAAAACACAATTCTGTATTTTTTTTTAGCCGCTTTGTCCGCCCTGAAAATAATTGAATCAGTGATCAAAAAGTCGTACCAAAATGGTACCAATAAAAACTACAGTTCATTCTGCAAAAAACAAGCCCTCATTCAGCTCTGTGGAAATATAAAAAGTTCTAGCTGTCAGAAAATGGTGATGCAAAGGAAATTTAGATATTTTTTTTTTCCCAAAGGGTTTTATTTTATTTTTTTTTAAAGTAATAAAATAAAAACTATACAAGTTTGGTATCCCCGTAATTATATTGAGCCATAGAATAAGGACGTCATGTCATTTTTACCGCATTGTAAACACCATAATATCAAAACCTGAAAAACCTTGGGGAATTTTGTTTTTGTTTTTTTGTTTTTCCAATTTAACGCAACAAGGAATTTTTTCCCCGTTTCCCAATAACATACATGGTAAATTAAATCGTGCCATTAAAAAATACAACTTATCCCGCAAAAAATAAGTCCTCATGGCTATATGAAGAGAAAATTTTAAAAAGTTATGGCTGTTGGAAAATGGGGAGGAAAAAATTTAAATGCAAAGCCAAAAATGAGCCTGATGCTTTTTGACTGTAAAGCCTATATTACACTGGCCGATTGAGTGATTGTTGGGAGGGAAGCGTTCCCTCCTGGCAGTCGCATGCTAACTAGCAGAGGAGACTGTTGCTATTACATGCACAGCATAGGGAGCAATGGCAGTATTACATTGCAGAATGATCGCTAATGAGCATTCGCATGAACGCTTGTTAGAGATTGTCGTCCAAAAAATCAGCCAATGTAGTACAGCCTTAATTGAATACCTGATCACTCATATGGTCATCGGTACCAACAGAGGCAGGTATATATGAGAACACAGACGTTGTGAAAAATGCTTCTGTTTTTTTCTTCAGGGTTTCCTGCAGTCTGACTACCTGCACATGTTGCGGATTACGTTTGGTTTTTCATGCGGGGAAAAAAACGCAGTGTAATACAGTACAAGCAAAGTGAATGAGATTTGACAGCTCTCATGCACATTTTGCTTTTTTATCCTTGTGGAAATTCACCTGCAGTGCAGATTTTGAAACACAGCATATCAATTCTTTGTGCAATTTTTTTGTAGTATATATTTCACCATTTTACAATGCAAAGGGTGAGATCTGCGGCAAATATGCATCAAATCTGCATATTCCCTGGCGACGTAGTGTGTTACTGACGGTAGCCTTTGTTACATTGGTCCCAGCTTTCTGCAGGTCATTCACTAGGTCCCCCATGTGGTTCTGAGATTTTTTTCTCACAGTTCTTGTGATCATTTTGACCCCACGGGGTGAGATCTTGCATGGAGGGATAATCTCGAGGGAGATTATCAGTGGTCTTGTATGTCTTCCATTTTCTAATTAGTGCTCCCACAGTTGATTTCTTCACACCAAGCTTCTTGCCTAGTGCAGATTCAGTCTTCTCAGCCTGGTGCAGGTTTACAATTTTGTTTCTGGTGTCCTTCGACAGCTCTTTGGTCTTCACCATAGTGGAGTTTGGAGTGTGACTGTTTGAGGTTGTGGACAGGTGTCTTTTATACTGATAACAAGTTCAAACAGGTGCCATTACTACAGGTAATGAGTGGAGGACAGAGGAGCCTCTTAAAGAAGAAGTTCCAGGTCTGTGAGAGCCAGAAATCTTTCTTGTTTGTAGGTGACCAAATACTTATTTTCCACCATAATTTGCAAATAAATTCTTAAAAAAATCAGACAATGTGATTTTCTGGATTTGTTTTCTCATTTTGTCTCTCATAGTTGAGGTCTACCTATGATGTCAATTACAGGCCTCTCTCATCTTTTTAAGTGGGAGAACTTGCACAATTGGTGGCTGACTAAATACTTTTTTCGCCACTGTAGATTTTATTCATTCTGGATGCCTTGGGGCATAGGCTTGCCTTTCAAGAACATTTCTGTCAAAGGAGAAAACCTATTTTCATCATTTATATAGCATTATTTATTCATTCTCTTGTGAATTACAGGCTGTGGGTAGGCCACGCAGAACAGTAAAGAGTCTCAAAACTGTGCAATTTTCTTAAGCCAGAAATTTGTTATAGAAAGTTTAAGAAATTTCCCAATAAAGTTTTGTCTTTGACCTATCATTGTCTAAACTTCTCATTTGTACCCTTGTATTTTGGACATCTTATGTTGCTTGCTGTATTGACTGTAAGTCTCTTGGTTCTTGCAGTGGCGCGAGGAGAGATTCCGACAGACAAGTGAAAGCACCAACCAGCGCGTCCTATGGTGGTCGATTGCTCAGACACTGATACTTGTGGCTATTGGAGTCTGGCAGATGAGGCATCTGAAGAGCTTCTTTGAAGCGAAGAAACTGGTGTAAACTGTGCGATATGAAGCAGTGTCTGCTTTACCAGAAGTGTTGGACCCACCTCCAGCTGGGTGTCTTCCACCAGTAAAACCCAATAGGATGGAACTGTATGTTACAAGGTGACTCCAGCATGTGGGACCAGAACACTTTGCTCGGATCACCAATGTCATATGTTGTCCCTGTCAATGCCAGAGGGAACTATCCTAAAATATTGAATGAGATTGTTGCTGTTTACCATTCATTGTTAATATTGAATTTTTGCATTTTTATCATACAGAACTTGTACCAAAAGCCACCAGTATAAGCATTTTCCCCCTAATTTTTTTTCCCTTATTGCAGAAATCAGGTAAATTATACTAGCAGTAAAAATTCATGTTTTTTCTGTTTGCTTAATTGTTTTTATGGTGAAGCGGTCTTGGGTTAATTTTATGTGCTTTTATCACGACTCATGGTTATAGATTTTCCTTTTCTTAGACATGGATAAGAAATGATATGGATATTCCTACCTGGCCCAGGTTTGAACTGCACTGGAGGAAACTGCTGCAACGGCTTCATTGTCCTGAATTTGGCCTTGCTGCTGCTGTACTGTCACTATGAGATTTTAGAATACCACGTTTTGAGATTAAATTGCACTTGCCAAATAGTTGTACCACCTGCAGTAATAATCTCCGAGACTGTCTGTAAACTGGCTCCCTTCTGTTTTCAGGGGATTAAGCCACTAGGATCCCCAGCTACACGGGTCCTGTTGTAAATGAATTTGAATGTCTGGGTTTTTCATGTTTTGCTTTAAATAAAAACAAAATTTCCCTCCATCTTGGCCTTGGTTTTATCTTTTACTGATTTTGGTGCTCATTATTAGTAAGTCTATTGCACAGCCTGGAAATAATGTATAATTGTGAAGGTTGCATGCAGTGAACAAAGGACAGTGAGGCAAATGGAATCTGTTAGTACACCTGTCACTATGGACAGCACAACAGGGACCATTAGGCTGTTATCAGTGGTTTTCCTGGATCTGGCAGGGATCAGCAAAACCGGCTGCATCCATTCTGAACGGATCTGGTTGTATATTCTCTAAAATTACCAAGACAGATCCGGCACTACAAGCATTGTAAGTTGATGGGGTCAGATCCGTTTTCTTTTATGTCCAAGAAAACAGATCCAGCACCATCGACTTGCGTTTCGTGCCGGATCCATCTTGATCAGTATCCCATGACACAAAAAAAACTGCTTGCATCGTTTTTGTGTGCGTCATGGGAACGCAACAGAACGGAATGCATTCTGGTGCACTCAGTTCCCCAATGAATGGGGACAAAACTGAAGCGTTTTCCTCCAGTTTGGAGATCCTATGACTGATCTCAAAACCAGAAAGGAAAACGTCGATGTGACAGCAGTAGTAGTAGTATTACTTATACAGTAAGTATTTCCATTTCATCCCCCATGACGGCGTACTAAGAGACTGATCCTTGATCTCTGTCAACCTGTTTCCTGGCCCTACAGTGGTTAGGGCAGAGACAGTCCTCCTTGATCTGTTGGGGTTGAAGAATGTATATTTGTATATTTTTTATATTTTATGTCCAGCACCCTGCCCTTTATGGATGTTCCTAGACTCATCTGCTCACCGGCAGTAGAAAATCAACGCTGAGCAGAAGGATAAACTGCCACTCGTTCCTGTGGATCTGGAGCCTGTTCCCACTCAGAGCTTGTGCCTCTGGTGGGGAAGATGGTTCCTGTACATCGGGTGTGGTCATGGGTCCGATATGTTTCTGATGTGAGATCCACAGGTGGAGTCATGAAGTGGCAATGTGTGTACACCAGAAGAAAGCAGGTGCTTCATTGGATAAGATTTGCAAAATGGCTACCTGGTCCAATATTCATACCTTTGCTAGACCTATCAGCTGCTGTAGACCTTTTCTTTGGTCAAAAGGTATTGCAGACAGTAATTCTGATGCCACTTATATTCTGGGATAACCGAGATGGGGTGACTCCAAGTATGAGGAGGTGGAAGATAGTTACAGGAGATAAAAAAAAAAAAAAAATGAATGGGCTATTAGGGTAGGGTCTGTTCCTTAGACAACAATCTTACACATTTTAACATGATAAGTGGGTAAGGCTACTATCTATTATACAAAGGGGTTGGGGTTCAAATCCTACCAAGACATCCTACCAGCTTTTATGATAAAAGTTACAATTTTCTGTAGTGTTACAAAACAAATTACAAAGCAAAACACAGTTTTTGTAAGATTGCAATTAATGTTGATGACCTATCCTCAGGATAGGTCATCAATATCAGATCAGTGGGAGTCCTGGTCAGCTGTTAGAAGAGGCAAAACACTCCATGAGGACTTGTGACGTCACCATACACTGGTCACATGGCCTACTTGCATCACTGCCCTATTCAAGTCAATGGGCATACATCTGAAGCCGCTTTGCTAAAAAAATTGTTATAATACTGTACGGAGATTCGTCTCCGTACAACATTAGAATGTATGGGCTCAGATGAGCCAAACAAAGTAAGTTATTCAGGAAGTTATGTGCGGTTTTGTGAATAACTTCGGTAATTGATTATAACTCGTCTTCAGTTCCAAGGTACCACTCTGAACCAAAGCCAAGTTTGGTTCCAAGTTTTGAAGTGTTTTTTCACTGGAATAATCAATTACTGAAGTTATTCAACGAAGTCTCGTGCAACTTCGTGAATAACTTGCTTCAGCTCATCGGAGCCCATACATTCTAATACTGTATGGAGACGAATCTCCGTACAGTATTATAACATTTTTTAGGGAAGCTGCTTTGGATGTAGCATTTGAAGCTCGCTTTGTTGATCTCTAGTCATTACTATTATTTCCTGAATAACTCCTTTAAGTACCGAAAATTTTCCCTTCCAACAGGGCAGGTCTGTAGTATAATAATGTAGAAGATCTGGGGTTCAAATCCCAATAAAGACCCATAAAACAGTTGCTGTTGTAAAAGCTTATGGGCGGAATTTATCGGACTGGCTTTTTACACCAGTCTTTGTTATCCCAGTATGCTGCCGAAGAGTGCGTCTAATTTATAAGTAGTCTCATACCTTGTCATAAATTGGGCACAATTTTTAAAGTCTGTGGAGCTAAACTGTCGTAGATTTTCATTCTTCGTTTATGCCAGAAAACTGGTGTAAAGGGAGAGGTCATAATGCTGTCAGTGTTATACAATACTTTCCAGAACTGTAAGGGTTACATAGCATCATAAATCAATATAATGCTATGTGTCCCTGGCAGTGCTGGGAGGTCAAGAGGGGTACTCTAGCTGGCACACTGCAAGTCTACTGCGTGGAACTCGCTTGTCTGTCACACGAGGCAGCTTTTGTTGCAGAAATTTCTGCAGCTGAAAATCAATTCATTTGTGTGAATGGAGTTTTTTTTAATGGCAAGCATGTGGATTTCTGCAAGCTTCATTAAAGTAAATGTGACTGATTTTCAGATGCAGACAAAATGTGCCATGTGTGAATGCACCCTTATTCAATATATAGATTACCACTGAAAGGCAGGCCCCAGACCCTCTGCTTTATTGATAGGGCCAGGCATCAGCATCTTCTTCTGTGGCCCCATAATAGTATGCCAGCACCGTATGGGCCCACCCCTCAGTGCACTGAAGCCCTATAATGGATCTGGCGCTGCGATTTTCTTCTTTTTTTTTTTTATTACAGCAAGGAATAGAAAACCATTAGACACAAATGTAAACTCTGCCTTTAGAGCTCATGCACACGACCGTTGGTGTTTTGCGGTCTGCATACAGTGGATCTGCAAAACACGAATACTGTTGAGAAAAGGAAGGACCAGCCCCTAATAAAACAGTCCTATCCGTAAGGACAAGAATAGGACATGTTCTATAATTTTGCGGAACGGCCATGCAGACACGGAATGTACACAGTCATTTCCATTTTTGCAGTCCCATTGAAGTGAATGGTTCTGCATATGGGACGCAAAAAAAATAAAAATACGTTTGTGTGCATGAACCCTTAGCTGTACTTTAGGACTGCATTCTCTATGTGGTGATTTGTACTTCCGGCTTGCACACTATTTATTGCAGAGCTCTTGGGCATAGGTCTGTTAGAATAAGATAAGGAGAGGTGTGCACATACTTTACCTCAGAAATAACTTCACATAGTACTTGCCACGAAATGTTTTTACTGCTGGCTGGACGAAACAGACTCGAATGTGAGTAGCAGAAATAGGTGAGCTAAGCATTTATTAGATATTTGTATTCCAAGGGTTAAGTGTTTTACATGTATATTATAGATATGGTTACTATATCAAATGAATTAGCCCTTTACATTACAACTAATACTAGGACCAGTCACTGATGTTTCCTAAGCATAAAAGCAGCTGCTGTTGAAGGAGACGCAAATAACTAAACGTGGGTTACGGTAGGTTTGCATGGAGGAGGTTTTGAAGCAGATTTTTCCACAGGTTTTTCAGCAAAAGACAGAAGGGGATCCACCCGGAAGGAGAAACATAACTTCTTCCTTTATATTTCCCATTCCTTTCTAATACACTTCTGGCTTTGACTGACCCAGATCAGCTTAATGGCACTTTTCTCTGTAATTGCCACTTCAATGGATGCCACAATTGGGAAATGTTCACATGGGCATAATCGGCCACTAATTCAGCAGCGTTTTCTACTGTGCATTTCATGTTCAGAATGCCAACGACATCTTCCCATTGACTTCATATTATGCACCCCTAGTACACATGCTAGAGGTTTTTTTTCAGTAACTGATTTGAAACACTTGAGAAGTAATATGTTACTTCTTTGAACCAGATTAAGGGCTCATGCACACGAACATATTTTCTTTCTCTGTCTGTTCCTTTTATTTTTTGCGGACCACATGCAGAACCATGCATTTCAATGGGTCTGCAAAAAAAAAACTGAAGTTACTTTGTGTGCATTCCATTTCTGTATGTCCATATTATTGTCTGCATTACGGACAAGGATAAGACAGTTCTATTAGGGACCAGCTGTTCCGTTCTGCAAAAATATAGAATGCACACAGCCGTCACCTGTATTTTTTGTGAATCTGTTTTTTTGCGGACCACAGAATACAGACGGTTGTGCGCATGTACCCTAAGGGGAAGCAGAAAAACCTTGATCAAAAACTGGGCTGTTAAACCACCCCCTGTGCTAAATCACAAAAAAGTGTCTAGTTATTAAAGGGGTTATTCAATGATAGTTAGGCCATCAATATCTGATCAGTTGGGGCCCAACAACCCAGACCCCAGGTGATCAGCTGTTCAGGAGTGGCTCATTCAGATCAGTAGAAGCAGAACTGTAGTAACAGATACGTCTACTATCCAATGGATGGAGCTGTGTAATTTTGTCACCTATTTCCAATGCTGAGAGCTACTCCCGAAAAGCTGATCATTTGTGGTGTGGGGTGTCGAACCCCAGCCGATGAGATATTGATGGCCTATCCTAAGAACAGGTCATCAGTATAAAATAGGGTGGACAACCCCTTTAAAAAACCTTTTCATGCCTGGTCATTAAGAGGTTAAACAGGTTGTCCAGGTTCTATCGACCCCCTTTCATTTAATCTAATGTGTGCCCATCTTTGACTTTATAATATATTGTAATTATCTGAATTCATGCTATCTCCCTATCTAGACTACAGTCACATTTATGATCTGCCACTTTCTGCTGTGTCCTGTAGTGAGAATGCCCTTCTAACTAGCATGGGCAGGGCCCTATGATCCACTGCGTCCTCCATAGTGAATCGGCAGACTTCCGGAGCATGCGCTTCATTAGCAGACACTAGTGCAGCAGGGAACAGCCAGTCCTTACGCTGTTGACCTGTCTCCATTATCTGTGTCTGCAAGTTCACTGCTTCTCTACTACTGATGCAGAGGATTGTAGGGCCATGCCTTCTGCTCACCCATGGTAATCAGATGTGCAGAACACTACAGGTCACAGCAGAGAAGGCCAAGCTGGAAACAAATGGCCATGACGTGGGATGGACTGGGAACTTAAAGTGGCCCTGGAAAAAAACCTAAACCTAAAAGTGGCCCCATGTTGTAGGCAGGTCCAAATTGACAGAATGCAGGGCAACAGAAGTGGGCAGGGCCAGCAATGCCATAGTGCGGAACAAAATACCACCCCAGCAGAACCAAATACCACAGTTCAACACAAAGTACCGCCCCAAAAGAACTTGATACCACAGGGAAACACAATATACTGCCCCAGCAAAACCAAATACCACAGTACAGCAGAAAATACTGCCCCAGCAGAACTAGATACCACAGTGCACCATAAAATATTGCCACCCGCACCACAGTATGAAACTGTATCATCGTTCTGAAGACAGTGATACAACCACTGGCCAGGTGCATAAGTGTCTGACGCTCCTACATTAATTCATGCTGAGAGCATCAGATCTTTATGTTCCTGCCTGGCGGCCATGAGGAAATTTCTCTGTAGGGTCTATAGCCAGTCCACCCATGATATGGCGTCACAATAAGTTGCAGGAGAAGAGTTGATGGGGTTGGATCTGGAGATTGCATGCCTTCAGGTATTTGCATACATTACAAAGTGAAAGGTGGGCACAAAGATTAAATGAAAGGGGGTTGATAGAAATTGGAAAACCTCTTTAAAAAAAAAGTTTGTATGGAATTTTGCTGTGGAGGCAAGAATCGGTCATGCTAGTTGTGCCTTGTGACTTGCTACCAGAAAGAAGTGTATACACATTCACACATAGTGTGGTCTCTCAATACCCAGAAATCTCACTATAGACAGTTCAGGAGCAAAGATAGAGCTGGATACCAAGATAAAATTCTTTATGCAGCCACTAGGGAGAGCTCACTGCATATTCATTTTTTGATTGAGTTCAGTGTAAGCTGTGTAAATCCAAATGCTGTGAGCTCCCTCTAGTGGGCAACAAGTGATTTCAAGCAAACCAGAACTCCACGCTGTATAAAAAATTCATTTAGATAAAATCATATCAAATCGTAGACAACCACCAACAATCCCATCATTATCCTAACAGTATAATGATAGCCATATACTGTAAATCTATCAAGACCTGGTATATCCTGGTATAGACACCCTAGACCACCATGTACAATATTTATCAGTATAACCTACTTACTTTACACCAGGTGTCAGCAAGATTCAGCACTCCAGCTGCTTTTGAAACTACAACTCCCATCATGCACATGTACTTATTTGTTCATGTAACTTCCAACAGATGTGAAAGGAGGATTCTGGGAGTTGTAGTTTCAGAACAGCTGGAGTGCCGGAGGTTTCTGATCCCTGCTTTAGACTATCCGACAAACCGTCAGGGGCGGATTGGCTTAGACTTTACAGGGAAATTTCCCGGTGTGCCGATGCCCAAGGGGCCGCCTGGGCCCTCCTCGTGGCCAGCCAGTGGAAGTTTTTGGGAATGCATTTTGTGCTACTGGCAGTATTTTATGATGGACTGTGGTATTTGGCTCTGTTGGGTGTTATAATGTGCCACAATATGGTTTTGCTGGCCATGCCTTCCATCAATTTGAAGCCGACTACAAAACAGGGCCACTTCCCAGTCCGCTCCTGCATACCGTGTATTAGTTATTTTTCGTGAACCACCTTCGACCACCAGGGATATGACAGAAATACTCAACAACTCCTGTGTGAAAAAATATATATGATGTTGCTTGTGTAGAAAGGACAAATAAACTGGAGAATTGTGCTATTCTTTTGTGAGGGCTACAATGTACTTTGTGACATTACAAGCTGTACAGACAGGCATGGGATTCAGCCAGTTCTCTCAGGTTCTCCAGATCCGGTTGTTAAAATTACAGATTGGGCTGGCAGCTGGAGATGAGCCCTTCCATTCCGAGTTTAGCTCCTTAGGCTTTTTAAAAGTTGGGTGGTGTGTGTGTAGTGTATATGTGGTGTATTTATGTATGAGTACCATGTATATGCTGTATTTATGTGTATGTGTGTTGCCTATATATAGTGTATGTATATGTAAACATGTGTCATGACGCCGTGTGTCCACCGTTGAGTAGGGAACCTGTTGTTAAAAATTTGAATCCCACCCCTGTGTATAGACATGCCTGACCATGGTGAGAATGGGATGTAGAGACTCTGGATCTGGCTAGCAGATCAAGGGTGGATTGAATGCAGATATTGAGTGCTGTGCTTTAACCTTTTGTGCTTTAGTAATTATTACAGGTTTTTCTTGTTTGTACTCTTTCCATGTGCAGCTTCTGGGCATAGTTCAGATGACTAAGGACTCCTACACACACACTTTTTGTGGCATGTTTGGCAAGTAGAAATGTCATAAATTGAATTCATTTTTTCAACCTTTTATGGGTGGCATTTTCTTTTAGGTCACTTTCACACAATCAGTATTTTTTTTTATCAGTATTTTTAAGCCAAAATCAGGAGTGGTTCCACAACAGAGAATAGGCTTAGAACATTTCTCTGTAGGTTCCACTCCTAGTTTTGGCTTCAGGCTAAGTTCACACTGCATCAACAGAAGAAAAATCAGTAGCAGTTTACTGGCTGAAAACTGTGTTTTTTCGGCAGATTTGTAACTTGGCGGAGGTGTTAGAGGAGTTTTTACAAGAGTATTAGAAGAGTATTTCATTGAGGTTTTGCCTTCTATGAAATCCTCAATCAAATCTCCTTCCAAGTAGTAAGGCCCCTTTCACACGAGTGTGAGACTCGGACGTCTCCCGCATCGTGTGCCGTGCACTGAACGGGAGTTACATAGCATTATACTGATTTATGATGCTATGTAACCCTTACAGTTCTGGAATGTGATGGATAATGCTGACAGCATTATGTTAGTGTTATCCAACACATTCCAGAACTGTAAGGGTTACATAGCATCATAAATCAGTAAAATGCTATGTAACCCCCGTTCAGTGCCGGGAGTTCAGTACAAGGCACACGATGCGGGAGACGTCCGAATCTCACGCTCATATGAAAGGGGCCTAACATGTCACTTCTCTTAAAGGCTAAAAATCTCTACTCTTTTACACTGTGTGCAGAGTTTTTAACGTTAAAGTCAATGGGGAAACTGTTGGTGAGTTTTCAATGTGGATTTAGCAGAGAAAACGTCTGTTTTACACTGCGGAATTAGTGGCAGATTTTGGCCGAGTGAACATACCCTAAAAATACTGATGCAACATGTTGACCAAATACTGTCTGTGTGAAAGTTGACTTATGATATTTTTTACCTGCGTTTTTCCCTTAAAGGGGTATTCCAGGATTTTACTATTGATATCCCAGGATAGGCGATCAATCTGTTCAGCAGTTAATACACCCGGCTCCTCCCCGATCAGCTGTTCCCTAGTATCTCCATTCATTGTGTAGTGGATAGAGCTAGTTACTACAGTGCTGTTCTCATTCAAATAGGTGGTAGCAGCACTGCATTAAATACTTGTATCCACTACACAGTGGACCGAGATGTGTAATTTCGGCACTGAAGTATCTGTAGTACAGCTAACAAGTGGGGTGCAGGGTGTCAGACCCCCACTAATCAGATATTAATGGCCTATCTTTAGGATAGGCCATCAATAGTAAAATCCTGGATTACTTAAAGGGGTTATCCGAGACTAGCAAATGATCCCTCATATGTCGGACCCCTCACACTGAATCTACTTACTTGGCTCCCCGCTCCCTGCGCCGCTCCTGGTTCCCACACCGCTGCAGATGCTTCTCCCTGTGCGCGGATGAAAACATCTGGGGGGAGCAGCCAATGGCAGGTGGTGACGGAGACGAGCCTCCCTAGCATTGCGGGTGACGCTAGGGAGGCTCATAAGAATACATGAAAAAAAACATAAATAAACGATCACAAGAATAGGGGTCTGGTGTTACTCCGTTTGAATGGAGTGGCGGTCACCAGGTTTTGAAACAAAAAAAAACCAAACATCTGACCCAACCACACCAGAAGTGAAGAAAACAGCACCAAAAACTCACTCTGTTTGTAGAGTACTTTATATTTGCTTCAAGCCAACAACTGTTCACAGCATTTTAAAAAAGTTGAAAAAATGCCAGTGTATCCACCGCAAATCTGCAGCAAAATCTACATGTGTAACATTTAGGCTATGTTCACACGTATTGTATACTCTGTGGATTTTCAGATTTTACTTAAAGGGGTTGTCCAAGATATGCAGCAAGCCCCTGAAGAGTCGAGTTTTTTTTTTGCGGATCCATTGTAACAATGCCTATCCTTGTCCACAAAACGGACAAGAATAGGACATGTTCTATTTTTTTGCGGGGCTACGGAATGGACATACTGAAGCAGATAGCACACGGTGTGCTGTCCGCATTTTTTGCTGACCAATTGAAATGAATGGTTACCCATCCTCAAAAAAAACGGAACGGACGCGGAAACAAAATAACAAAATACGTTCGTGTGCATGAGGCCTAATTCAGAAGTTTTCCAACGTTTGCCCTATTTTCCAACCTATTTATGTAGGTGCACTTTATTTTGCGCCTGATTTAGTCACAAACAGTCTAATTTATACTCCACTTCAGGGTTGGCATACTCTTCTTCATCAGTTTTGAATGGTGAGTTGCGCCACATTTTGCCTGAGAAGTTGCGTTTTTATGGAGACGTGTGTCTATTTTCAGCTCACTGTAACATTTTCATGCGCATACTAGACCAGTTTTAGTGATTATGAACCTGCCGTACTGATAAAGAGCCACTAGAGGTCAGACTAATAACAATACACCTAGTCTAATTCATGAAGTGCTGTAGGACTTTTAATAAATAGTAGGCAAAAGACTGACAGACGAAGCAAAAACGTCTGTCTAATTTTACCCTTAAAAACAGACGAGCTTGATGAATGTGCCTCACTGTGTACAAAAACTGCACCATAAACTGATCTGCAAAGTGGATTGGAAATCAGCAACATATCAGTTTATGCTGAGTATCTCATAGGAGATATACAGGATTGTACTCTTTGAAATGGAGAGTGTGAAGTGTGCTAGCTTTTCTGCAGCAAAAACCTCATGTAATACATACGGTAAATGTACATGTTGCGTAAATGCTTTTTTACCATATCCTTGAGGGTAGGACTGCACAGTTGTGTTGTGGTTTCAATGTGGCTATGCTGTGGTTGTATGCGCCGCAGCTTCCTCTAAACTGAGACCGCACTGTTTAGTGGGTCTGTTTTGTTAGAAAATATTCTGTGTGAAAAACACAGAATATAGAACATGCTGCGATTCTCACACATTGCAGAACTGATCTGTGAAAAAAAAAACGCTCATGTACGCAGACCCATTGAAATGAAGGGGTCAAGATTCTGTGCGGGTGCTATGTATTCACTTCATGCACTGCATCCACACGAAAAACTCGCTTGTGTGAAAGGGGCCTTAAAGGGGTATTCCCATCTTTGACGATGGGGGCATATCGCTAGGATATGCCCCCATTGTCTTATAGGTGCACCTATATCAAGAACTGAGCGGGAAGCGCTGAGCCTGGAGGACCCTGGGTTTCACACCGCGCATGCGCGGCCACCGCTCCCATTCATTTCTATGTAGTCGACAGAAATAGCCGAGCCAGAGCTCGGCTATTTTCGCCGACCCTATAGAAATGAATGGAGGCCGGCTGCGCATGCGCAGTGCGCCCTCCTTCACTTTGGGGGGTACGTTCTCGATATAGGTGCGGGTCCCAGCGGTGGATATGCCCCCATTGTCTAAGATGGGAATAACCCTTTCATGGCCGTGTGGTACTTAAGCTGCCGCTCAGCCATTAACAATGCAGACCAACCATACAGTGCAGTATTCATTAATTAAATAAGAGGCAGCTGCAGCACGGTTCTCGACCACATTATGGCTGTGTTCCAAACGCCCCACGGCTGCACTGTGTGGTCATACCCTAACAGTAAAATTATTTGTCTAAAAAATCATCTAATGTGTCTTTAGTAATGTGACTGCTATCTCTCGCCATTCACAAAGTAGATCTAGATTCTTACTTTTGACCATGTAATAAAAAGCAATTATGTGCAAATATATGTGTATGTATTTAAAAACTAAACGCAGCTAATATTTCCCACTCTTCCGTGCAGCCAGTGACTAGGAAAACCCATATAGGAACGTTGAGCCCCGGAACCTTTAGTGCGGAGCCATGTTGCTCGGCGGGATGAATAGAGTGAAGGGCTAGAGTGTAACAAGCCAGCGTGTAACGGGTAGAGGAGCAGCGCCGGGGGCTATGGACTCTGCGGGATTAGTGTGAGAGTGCAGCCCGGCTTGTTTGTCTACATAGACCAGCCGCTGGTGCGGACGCCATATTGCCTCTGATATTCTATGGCAGCTGTAACGAAGTAGTTATTATTCAGGATACTATGTGCATTAGCTGTGGGGGGCAGGTCGGCTTTATGTAGGTGATGTAGATCAGGCTGTAGGATGCGTTTACTTCTGGCCATAGACGGTTATGAATATGTGAATTTATTGTATTACTAAGTTACATACAAGCAGAGATGTATCTGACAAGAAGGAAACCGGCCTTGTATCTGCGAGAGGACAGCAGGTGAGAACTTCAATTGCCTCTCATTAGTGATGAGTGAACTTATGTTTCAAGTTCGGCATACAGGGTTCGGGTTATCTAAGAATTCCGTTATGGATTCCGGATCACAACGTATGGTACATGGTAGCAGAATCCATAATGGAATTCTTAGGTAATCCCAACCTTGTATGTTAAACTTGAAAGAGGTTAGCTCATCCCTACCTCTCATCCCTCATTTCAGTAGGTATTCTGAATGTAAGACGTTCCCTATCCACAGGATGAAAGATCGGTGGGGGTATGACTGATGGGACCCACTCGGAGCACAGGAACGGGATGCTGTACCCTGAATAAACCAGCTGGTCAAACATGCTCCCTGGTGATTCACTGACACTTTATTAGACTGCTGGAGACAGCGGACTACAGTGTGGGACTGTTTCCATCAGTCCTATAGGGAATAAGTGAACCATAATGGCACCTACTCAACCAGCAGCTCCATTCATTTCAGAGTACAGTGCCCTCATTCTTGTGATGGGTGTGGGTCCCAGTAGTTGTACCCCCACCAGTCTAATAGTTATCCCCTACTCTGTGGACAGGGGATAACTCCTAATTAGAGATGAGCGAACGTGCTCGTAATGAGCACTGTACCGCTCGCCTCCCCTGCGCTCGCATGGGCGCAGGCAGCCGCTTCCGTCCTCTCACCCAACGGAAGTGGCTGCCTGCGCCCACGCAGGGGAGCCGAGCGGTACAGTGCTCGTTACGAGCACGTTCACTCATCTCTACTCCTAATAACTGTAATATACCTTTAAAGGGGGTTTCCTGCAATAATTACTTTATATCTAATGCCCGCATCCTGTCTCAATCAACAGAAAATTCATATTTGCCTGCTCCCCTCCTGCTGCCTTCAGAGTCTCCATGGTCACAAGTGGCACATCACTGCTGAGGCCAGTCATCGGCTGCAGTGGAGCATGTGACCATGTAGCGCCAGATGTTAAGATTCGGCACCATATATTTGTCATCAACCAGTCTCCTTCTCCCTGGCTGTAGCGCGGTCCAATCACAGCGGAGAGCGTCACAGCCAGGGAGAAGGTGAGCTTTTTTTTTTTCTCCCTGGCTGTGACGCTCTCTGCTGTGATTGGACGGTGCTACCGCCAGGGAGAATGAGACGCCTATTGAGAAACCCTGGTGTCTCCTCCTCCCTGTACCAGTGCTCACTATTAACATACTCATACATGAGCGCAAATACGGCAGGGGGGCACAGCGGGGCGTAGGAGCGGTATTTGAAAAAAACAGGCGGGGGGTGCCCCGCAATAAATTATCTAAACAAAACGAAAACCCATGAAAGGACCTCTTTAAAGGGGCTGTCTCATCTCAGACAATGGGGACATATCGCTAGGATATTTCCCCATTGTCTTATAGGTGCAGGACTCGCACCTTTATGGAGAATGGAGCCCCGCAAGTGGTGGTGGCTGGTGGACTCCGGTCTGGCTACCACCAAGCGGTCTCCCCATAGAAGTGAGTGGGAGCGCACCGCGCATGACCATTGTAAATATATATATATCGCAGGCTGAGGTGCTAGGTTTAGGTGTGTGCAGTTTTATTATAATTCATGCACGATTTGGGGGTAAAAAGCCAATGCCTCCTCAGGCTGTGTGTGGATGTTTGAGTCCCATGTTGGTCCACCACTCTATTCCCTGATATGGGACTAGCAGAGCACCATCTACATCAGTCCAATAGCAGTGAATGGGGTGTTGGACCAACATGGGACTCAAAGATCGACACAGAGTCTGACGTGCAATGCTTCATTTAGGCGGGACATTCGGGGACCCCCATTCTTGAGATCAATGGATATTCCAGCAGTCGGACCTGCAGTCATCCCACATTCATTACCTACCCTGTGGAGAGGTGATGAATGCTGTCTGAGAGACAACGATATGAACCAGTTCCCAGGTCCAGACTGGGAATGTACCTGACTTAATCTCTGGCAGTTCCCGTATTCGAATCCCACAGAATTACATCTATCCTGACATCATGGCTCAGCTTGTCTTTGGAGATATTTCTGAACTGTTCCTTTTTCCATTTTAGGTCAGGTCTCTTTCTTGGGATCCTGCCCAGAAAATGCAGCATCTTCAAGCTGTTCCTCACCTGCCTGCTGCTTGGATTTCTTTCTATGCTGTGGCTGCAACTCAGCTGTACAGGTGATGTAAGGAAGCAAGAAGATGCACCTCCCAAGCAGTCCTGCCCCCCTGTTCCTAGAACTGTGAATGAGGATCCTTCTTGGGGTCCACATCGTCTTGCTTTACTTGTTCCCTTTCGGGAACGATTTGAAGAACTTTTAAGCTTTGTGCCACATATGCACCAGTACCTGTCTGAGAAGAAGATTCGGCACCATATATTTGTCATCAACCAGTTGGATCATTACAGGTTTGTACCTTTTCGTTCTGTTTCAGCATACAGTGGACAACTAGACACGCAATGGACCGAGATATCTGCACCTTTGTCATCATAAAAGAAAACCCCAAACCAATGTAAATAATAATGTGCGGTGACACAATACACCTCGTCAAAAGTAGAAAAGCACACATAGAATAGAAATACATACTTTATTTCATCTTAAAATAAAATTGAGATATAAAATATTACACAAAATGCAGTTTGGACTTACAGTATATGTTATACTTAGGGATGTGTGAATTGACAGCGCTCGCTCCGTACAGTATCCAAACGAAGTTTTATGCTATATACTAAGAAGTACTTGCCTTAAAGGGGTTGACAGGCTGACAGGTAGTTTGCACTCACTCTGTCTCCTCAGGCCGTGGGGGGGGGGGTGTCTCCAGCAGTTATCAGCATATATTAACTTACTCTGACTGAGCAGGAGGTTGTGGTCACTAACAAAATTACAGGTAAAGCTTCTCAGTCCTCAATACATTTTGCTTACTGAGGTCACTCCTGCTCTCAGCCAATCAGAAGTCTTTCTGGTCTGCAGGTTACCATATAAACCTGTGTGAAGTCAGAGACCTGCTGAACTGTCTATAGCTCATGACTGACCAATGGATTTAGAAAATGTCTTCTTTTAACTGTCCCTTTATGATGAAAGCTAATCTTTGTAACTAGTGAGAAAACCCCTTTAATCCTGTTTTCTCCAGCAGATCTGAGATGAGTGCAGCCGTTCCTTCCCAGTGCCTTTTTCCTCTGATCTGTAGCAGAGGAGCTTCACTTCTGAGCATCTACATAAAGGGCAGCACACAGTCATCTCAACTGAAAGCCTGGATCCTTAGTTCAGGAATAGAACAGACATTTATAGGACATTTCATCATGTTCCCAAATTCTTATGAAAATATATTCAACACATACTGCATTGAACTAAATGTAACAAATTATTCCAAATTAGTCCATTTCATACCGACTCCAACTCAGACTCCACCAAAATGGTCTCCGACTCCGACTCCACAGCCCTGCAAAAGATAGAAAATTATTTTTGGCCACAGATATGGACTAGAAATGCAGGGACTGCAAAAAGACCTGGGGAGATTGGATGATGAAAGATGCTGAATTTAGGGCAGACAGCACAATTGAAGGCTCTTGTTAGTTTCCTTCTCCATTTTTGTCTGTAACAAAAAACAAAAAAAACAAAAAAACAGGAACAGGAATGTCTGACAGAGTAACTGAATAGAACCTTGAAAAGCTGCATGTTTGCAGGTAATCCAAGCTTGCTGTTCTTCGGGCAGGTGGTGGGGTTGAGAGAATAGACTTTAAGACTTGATTATTTTTCCTTAAAGGGGTATTCCCATCTCACAAATGTAGTTTGTATAGTTAGATATAGCCATACCAATATTATTACTAATAGAATGTATTTATATAAAATGTACTGTTTAGAAGATTTCCCTATTTGTATTTCCATTGTCCCACACACATCAGTCAGACCGTTGCCCCTAGTTACGGCCACCGCGGCCATGTAGTAGTGGAGGCCGGCTTACTGTTGTTCAAACCCGCTGTGAGGTAACTGCTGTATTTTGAACGTACATTACATGACCATGTGGAGACACATCTTAGGGTTGTAGTATTTTTGTCTCTGCTTCCGAAACGCAGAGAAAAGGATCCTGTTCCAAGATCAATTCATCCCTATGGAGCAGGATCCGTTTATAAAGTCTGCATTTTGGACGGATCCTGACCATTGTGTTTTGGACTGGTAGCGTCCAAAACGCAGATGTGAAAGTACCCTAAGATGTGTCTGCATGCTCATGCAATGTGCGTTCACAATACAGCAGTTACCTCAGAGCGGGTTTGAACAAGAGCAAGCTGGCCACCACTACTACATGGCCACAGTGGCCGTAACTAGGGGCAACGGCCGGACTGATGTGTGTGGGACAATGGAAATACAAATAGGGAAATCTTCTAAACGGTAGATTTTATATAAATACATTCTATTAGTAATAATATTGGTACGGCTATATCTAACTATACAAACTACATTTGTGAGATGGGAATACCCCTTTAAAGGGGTATTTCCGTCTTGGACACTGGGGCATATCGTCTGATAGGTGCGGTTCCCATCTCTGGGACCTGCACCTATACTTTATACACTTTCCAGTCATTTTACTGGGACTTCTGTAAATAGCCGATCGTGCCACATTCTAAGTATAGGCCGAGCGCGTTGCATTCTAAGAATGGAACCCGCAGCTATCAGACATTGGTGGTATATCCTAGCAATAAGCCCCAATGTCCAAGATGGGAATATCCCTTTAAATCAGTGGGACTAGGCTGAAACCTATCATGTATTTTTTTTTTTTCAGATTTAACAGGGCTGCTTTGATAAATGTGGGATTCCTGGAGAGTGGGAACGATACGGACTACATTGCTATGCATGATGTTGACCTGCTACCTCTTAACCTGAATCTGAACTATGGATTCCCAGAAAAGGGCCCCTTTCACGTGGCATCCCCAGAACTGCATCCGTTGTATCATTACAAGACCTACGTTGGGGGGATTTTACTACTTACCAAACAGCATTATGAACTGGTGAGTGTTTAATCATCAGCTTAAAGTAAGCATCTGAGAAGAAATGTAAGAATTATCCTCTGATGAACATTTTCATTCTGTGCTGGAATCCTAGGCCTGACACCTCAGCTGAGCTACTGAGGTTCTTATTACATGTGAAAGGTGAATAAATGTCTATGGGGCTATTCACATGGTCGACAAAAAAAGCATTGAAAAGGACCTGCATTCAGCGTGATGACTTCACCAGGTGCTCGGGCTGGGAGCATGCGATGACATCATCAGGCTGAGCGCAGGTCCTTTTCAATGAAGAGAGGAGTGGCGGCCCCTGCGTGAGTAAGTGGATGTGCTAAAGCAAAACATTACAGCTGAGGGCCGCTATAGGGGCATTATAATTCCTGGGGGACATTATGTGTACTAAAAAAAAATGAAATTCATCTGTTTGAAGCACACATGGTTGAAAAATGTCCATGACTGTGTGTCCGTTTTTAACGGACATTTTGTTTTCACTGTCGTGTACATGAGGAAAACTGTCACTATGCAAATGCAGTGAAATTTGCAGGCAGTATAAGCAGATTGATATAATTACAGAAAAACTTTGAAAAAGAAATTCCTGCTAATTCTGGGCTTTGAAGTCGAGGAGGCAGTCCTATCAGTGATTGACAGCCTTCCCTCTATGACTGTGTATAGAGAAAGCTGCCAATTACTGATATGACTGCCTCCTCGACTTCAAATCCCAGAATGAGCAGGAATTTAAATGAATGAAGTACAAGTTATACTCAACCTATGAAGAAAGCTACACATCAGTCTGCTCAGCTCCTTCTCCTCTATAACACGCTGACTGCAGATTGTATTATGTTCTGCTCAGCTCCTCCTGCTCTATAACATGCTGCCTGCAGATTGTAATATGTTCTGCTCCTCCTGCTCTATAACATGCTGCCTGCAGATTGTAATATGTTCTGCTCAGCTCCTCCTGCTCTATAACATGCTGCCTGCAGATTGTAATATGTTCTGCTCAGCTCCTCCTGCCCGATGACCTGCTGCCTGCAGACTGTAATACAGTCTACTCAGCTCCTCCTGCTCTATAACATACTTCCTGCAGATTGTAATATGTTCTGCTCAGCTCCTCCTGCTCTATAACATGCTGCCTGCAGATTGTAATATGTTCTGCTGAGCTCCTTCTGCTCTATAACATGCTGCCTGCAGATTGTAATACATTCTGCTCAGCTCCTCCTGCTCTATAACATGCTGCCTGCAGATTGTAATATGCTCTGCTCAGCTCCTCCTGCTCTATAACATGCTGCCTGCAGATTGTAATACATACTGCTCAGCTCCTCCTGCTCTATAACATGCTGCCTGCAGATTGTAATAGGTTCTGCTCAGCTCCTCCTGCTCTATAACATGCTGCCTGCAGATTGTAATATGCTCTGCTCAGCTCCTCCTGCTCTGACCTGCTGCCTGCAGACTGTAATACAGTGTACTCAGCTCCTCCTGCTCTATGACCTGCTGCCTGCAGATTGTAAAATGTTCTACTCAGCTCCTCCTGCTCTATAACATACTTCCTGCAGATTGTAATATGTATGTTCTGTTCAGCTCCTCCTGCTCTATAACATGCTGCCTGCGGATTGTAATATATTCTGCTCAGCTCTTCCTGCTCTATAACATGCTGCCTGCAGATTGTAATATGTTCTGCTCAGCTCCTCCTGCTCTATAATATGCTGCCTGCAGATTGTAATATGCTCTGCTCAGCTCCTCCTGCTCTATAACATGCTGCCTGCAGATTATAATATGCTCTGCTCAGCTCCTCCTGCTCTGACCTGCTGCCTGCAGACTGTAATACAGTGTACTCAGCTCCTCCTGCTCTATAACATGCTGCCTGCGGATTGTAATACATTCTGCTCAGCTCCTCCTGCTCTATAACATGCTGCCTGCAGATTGTATTATGTTCTGCTCAGCTCCTCCTGCTCTATAACATGCTGCCTGCGGATTGTAATATGCTCTGCTCAGCTCCTCCTGCTCTATAACATGCTGCCTGCAGATTGTAATATGTATGAAACGGCTCAGCTCCTCCTGCTCTATAACATGCTGCCTGCAGATTATAATATGTTCTGCTCAGCTCCTCCTGCTCTATAACATGCTGCCTGCGGATTGTAATATACTCTGCTCAGCTCCTCCTGCTCTATAACATGCTGCCTGCAGATTATAATATGCTCTGCTCAGCTCCTCCTGCTCTGACCTGCTGCCTGTAGACTGTAATACAGTGTACTCAGCTCCTCCTGCTCTATGACCTGCTGCCTGCAGATTGTAAAATGTTCTACTCAGCTCCTCCTGCTCTATAACATGCTGCCTGCAGATTGTAATATGTATGTTCTGCTCAGCTCCTCCTGCTCTATAACATGCTGCTGGCATACAGTGGAGAGAGTGCAGCAGTTGAAGAGAGAGCTGAGCCTCTAGGTGTAACCACAGCATTTCTGTCTTATCTCTCGGCTCTGCATCTGTGTGTGTCGTCCCTTCATCGTCCAACATTCAGATGTGTGGGGTAAATTATGAAAGCTAGAATGAGATATCATTTGGAAGTTTCCTGTTTTATGAGCTGTATGATGAAGTGATACTATTGAACTAAAGAGCTTGATGAGACAAGAAAACGTATAATAGACCATTGCTCTTGAGCACAGGGGCAGCGATACATGCCACAACTCTTCCCTCGGTAGGCAGTTACAATGTGAACTAATTACAAGTTGCACAACCTTCTTTCACTCGCTTTTATTGCCCTCTTTAAGATGTTTTCATTGTATTCTTTAAACCTATAAAATAATGTCACGTAATGTGATACCTTATTCATTTACTGTTCACATGGGAGCAGAAAGTTCTGAGACTGGTCCAGGGGGTTAGCCGAAATCTGTCCATGCTGCAGAAACCACCCCATTTACACGTATGGGATGGATCTCTGTAGCTAATCTGCCACATGTGAATATGCCCTAATGATAATTTTTCACTTGCAGAGAGATTGGATACGGGACAAAGACTCTTCTGCTCTCACTACTTTATCCGTATATTAAAGAAATGTGCATTGTAATCTAATGGTAGTCCTTGGTTTTATGAGACTATTAAAAGGGAATTGAATGTTTATCAATTACCAGCTAGGCTTATTAGTGTATTCTAAAAGGGCAAGCATCTGGCACAGATTTATAGGCAATGGAAATGTGTAATATGGCGCCACTTGAAGCAGGACGAATACACCCAGGTTTTTATTTGACATACATTTTTTTTCTATCTCGTACAGTGTAATGGAATGTCAAATCGCTTTTGGGGATGGGGTCGTGAAGACGATGAGTTTTATCGAAGGATCAAAGGAGCTGGCTTGCAGGTAGCAGAATATTTCTCTTTTTGTCTACCTTTTTTGAATTTGTACTTTTATAACCATCTGAACCGGAACTGCCCTATTTTGAATACTGAATGAGTTTTCAGGTTTGTATTGAATGTTGCCTGAGGTTGGCGTCCTACATGGGGTGGGCAGTACTTTACAAAAAGTGGCAAAAGGGAAATGCATCATTATGTGCCAGCCGGTCAATTTAATGGCCATCCATCCGAATGCAGGGATATGCTAGGTGTTCTAGAGCAGCAGGGCCAAAGCCCCGACTCCGACTCCTCAATTTCCCCTAACTCTGACTCCCTCATACATGGCGCATGTTTAAGTGATAACTTTAAAGGGATTCTGTCAGCAGGATATGGGGTATAGAGATATTCACATCTATGTATTACTCTCTGCGTTGTAATTCCAAATATACTATTCTTAATTCTATCAGATCAGTAGTTTCTTTAAAAAATCGTCTAAATTCATATGTTAATTACTCACTTAAGGAGCCCAAGGGGCTGTGTTCCTGGCCGTTGGAGCCCAGCCACGCCGAATATTTTGGAGCCCAGCACCGCCCTCCTGCTAATTATTCACTCCCCTTTAGTGCTCTGGTCTCCCCTGGCTGCGGTGTAATCTCGTGCCGGCGCATGCGCATTTAGTCCGATGAGGCCGCTGCCAGGACGCCGCACGGGTGAAAACTCATGTCTCTACGGCGCATGCGCGAGATTACACCGCAGCCAGAGAAGACCACAGCACTGAAGGGGAGTGAATAATTAGCAGGAGGGCGGTTTTGGGCTCCAAAATATTCGGCGAGGCTGGGCTCCAACGGCCGGGGACACAGCCCCTTGGGCTCCTTAAGTGAGTAATTAACATATGAATTTAGACGATTTTTTAAAGAAACTACTGCTCTGATAAAAGTAAGAATAGTATATTTGGAATTACAACGCAGAGAGTAATACGTAGATGTGAATATCTCTATACCCCATATCCTGCTAACAGAATCCCTTTAAACAAACTTTGCATAAATCAATAGTACAGATATGTCATGACAAAAGAGTTTGTAATATATGTTTTACTAGATATCTTTACTCTGCACTTTCAGTATCAGGCTTCTCTGGGTACAGCTCACTAAGGGCCTGATGTATGAACACTGTCTTTCTTTGTTTCCCATAGTAACCAATCAGAGCTTCCCTTTCATTTCTCCAGAGCACTATATGAAATGAAAGGGGAGCTCTAATTGGTTTCTATGGGCAACAAAGAAACTTCTACACTTAGACAGTTTTCATACATAAGGCCTGAGGTGTTTTGCATCAGAGGAAAAGCAAACAAAAACATAAAGTATACAGAAAGAACATGTGCTGGACAAGTGATTTATGCACAGTTTATTGAAAGTTTAGATATACTAAGAAGTACTTGCCTTAAAGCGGTTTTCTCAGCACATTGATTCACTGGCTGACAGGCAGTTTGCGCTTACTATGTCTCCTCAGGCTGTGGGTGGGTCTCCAGCAGTTATTAGCATATATTAACTTCCTCTGACAGAGCAGGAGATTGTGATCTCTAACACAATTACAGGTAAAGCCATCCTTCTCAGTCCTCACAACACATTTTGCTTACTGCAGGTAATCACTCAGAGCTCAGTCCCATCATTCTTCACTGCTCTCAGCCAATCAGATAACAGTCTTTCTGGTCTGCAGGTTACCATAGAAACCTGTGTACGGTGAGAGAACTGCTGAACTGTCTATAGTTCATGACTAAAGTAAAATCTACTGACCACTGTATTTAGAAAATGTCTTCTTTTAACTGTCCCTTTATGTTGAAAGCTAATCTTTGTAACTAGTGAGAAAACCCCTTTAATCCTGTTTTCTCTAGCAGATCTGAGATGAGTGCAGCCGTTCCTTCCCAGTGCCTTTTTCCTCTGATCTGTAGCAGAGGAGTTTCACTTCTGAGCATCTACATGAAGGGCAGCACAGAGTCATCTCAACTGAAAGCCAAGATCCTTAGTTCAGGAATAGAACAGACATTTATAGGACATTTCATCATGTTTCCAAATTCTTAAGAAAATATATTCAGCACTTACTGCATTGAACTAAATGTACCAATTTATTATATATTTTAGGAGTCGGAGTCTATTTTATTCCGACTCCACCAAAAATGGACACCGACTTCACAGTCCTGCAGAGCAGGAGGCGTCCTCACAGAAGACACCTGAGAACTAATTTGCATAAGTCACTGGAGTTTTTAAAATAACATTTTTTTTTTACGGTCTGCAGGGCTGCTGGGCACGAATACAATGTGTTGGGAAGTTAGACAAGTAAAACATGTTAAATGTAGGAAATGTGGGCTGTTAGAAGTTATGTTACAGTAAAAAAAACAAGACAGTTTCTAATAATGCAGATTGGTCCCATTCAGAGTCCTGGTGGTGCATAATGTCAACGCTTTTAAGAATGCTAAATTGCTGGCAGCACGAGGGGGGGCTGGGGGTAGGGAGGGAGCAAAGACCAACATACTTTTTGTAGACCTTTTTAACTATCAGGAGTAGTGTGAAAATGAACTGTTATTCTGCCACACACTGATCCTGCTTCACTGTAAAGTGCTCAGTGCAGAGAGGACTTGACAGAGAAGCTTTGCCTCCAGGGCACTTGTGGGAGCAGAATCTTGCAGAAACTACTTCTAATGAGAAATTCTCCACCAAATTACACTGGCTCCAATCCAATGATTGCTGTGTATAACTAGAATCGCCACACCAAAACAAACATTACAAATACACAGCGCATAATTAATCAAAATATATATTTTATTAATTTCATATCAAACAGCATTTAAAAATCTAGTAGCTGCGGCACACATATACAAAAGAGAAGAAAAGAACAACGATGGACGTGTCATATACCAAAAAGGAGTCCCATAGATGAATTTGGCGCTACTGTGTAACACCCTTCCCCACCATTAGAAGAGATTGGATACATTTCCACAATTGCATAGTGCAAACCCTTTCACGCAAAAATGCATTGGGGGTGGGATAGACAACTTCCTACAACAAATCACATAAAGTGTCTAGTGCAATTTTGTTTTCTATACAAGATTCAACAGGGAATACATGATAAAAAGGTAATACCGATCAGTATGGCTCAGACCCCGACGCGCCATCCGCCCCAACACTACATTGTGTGCTCACTAGCTGGCTTTACGTGAAAGGGTTTGCACTATTCAATTGTGGAAATGTATCCAATCTCTTATGGTGGGGAAGCACCAAATTCATCTATGGGACTCCTTTCTGGTATATGACACACATATTGTGGTTCTTTTCTTCTCTTTTGTATATGTGTGCTGCTGCTAGATTTTTAAATGCCATTTGATATGAAATTAATAAAATATATATTTTGATTAATTATGCAATGTGTATTTGTAATGTTTGTTTTGGTGTGGTGATGAGAAATTCTCCATTAAAGGTATGTTTGTACTTCTATCCCCAGCCCCTACCTAGTGCCGGCAGAAGTTTAGCGTGGTCAGAACTGCTGACAGGTTTCCTTTAGAGGCTATGGATACTGATTTATAGTTTAAAGGGGTTGTCTCACTTCAGCAAATGGCATTCATCATGTAGAGAATGTTAATACTATTATTATTAGTAAGTATTGTATTAGTATTATCCATATTGCTTCCTTTGCTGGATGGATTAATTTTTCCATCACATTACGCACTACTCGTTTTTATGGTTATGACCATCCTGCAATCCATCAGTGGTGGTCGTGTTTGCACACACTAGAGGAAGAAGCGCCGTCCTAATTGGTGGCTGGGACTATCGGAGCGCACATAGGTTACTGATTATTTTTCTATAGTGTACAAGCACGACCAGCTCTGATGGATTGCAGGGTGGTCGTAACCATGGATACAAATAGTGTATAATGTGATGGAAAAATGAATCCAGACAGGAAAGGAGGCAATATGGATAATAACAATACATTAGTAAGTGCCTTGTATTAAATTCCTTTACATAATAATTGCTATTTGCTGAAGTGAGACAACCCCTTGAATTCTTAACGTAGTTGAGTGTTTATGAGCTGTCAGGAGTTCAGAGATCAGGGTTACACATCCAGCTTTAGCGCAGCTGTCTGATGGGATTCAATGTGAATGGAGAGTGTGCCAGTCTGCAAATGACATAGAAACTGAAAGCAGTGCAGGGAAGTCTGTTAATTTTCAATAATGACCAATTAAAAAAAATATTTTAGCCCAAAATGAGTTGAAAGCAATAAAAAAAATAAATTGCACCAAAAATGTGTCCATAGTCGTTAACCCCTTCCCAGTTTTGGGCCTTACTGACCAATTTATTTTCATTGTTGCATTCTAAAAGCTATAACTTTTTCCTTTTTTCCGTCAATTTGTTTTTTGCAGGACAAATTGTAGTTTTTAATGGCACCATATTGGGGTACACATAACTTATTAATTAACTCTTATTAACTGTTTCTGGGGATAGGGAAAAAAATAGCAATACTGCCAGTTGTTATGCTCTAAATTTTGTGGCGTTTATTTTTTGGCATTTTATGACCTTTTTTTTTTTTTTTTTTTTTTTTTTTTTTTTTTTTTTTTTTTTACCTTTTTCTACTTTTGCACGTATGCAACCCTTCTGCCAAAATTCTGCTATAGTTTTTTTTTTTTTTAACGGCGTTCACTTACATAATAATTATGCGGTTCGTTACAGATGCGACAATTCCAAATACATGGATGTGATTTTATTTTTGCAACTTTTCTCTTTTGAGAAGTTTGTTTTTTTTTCAATAGTAAAAAAGTGTATTTTATCACTTGGAATTTTTTTATTTCATAAAACTTTGTAAACTTTTTATCATTTACTAGTCCCTTAAAGTTACTTTAATAGGCGATATTTTGATCGCTTCTATAATACACTTGTATTGCTAATGCAGTACAAATGTATTATACTGTGTTAGGCTGCTTTCACACAACCGTATGTATTTTGTGGTCCGCTCTCCGCTGCACAGGAGATTGTGCAGAGCTTATTCTAGGCTGCTGTAGAAAGGTGGCGGCCTAAAATAAAGCTTGTTAATGATTGCTGTAGAAAGGTGTGTTTGCAGTTATTAAGGGGTTAAACCGTTAAAGTGCATTGTACATAGTACCAGTGCTTATTAATGTACATTATTCTGCATGGTTATTATATTGCTGCCTCTTTAAGGGAGCACTTCCAAAATTAACATTTTGTTAGGGAGTTGCTAGTTATTCTGTGTTCTTTTTAACAGATCAACCTTTCAGCACGTCATGTTTTTATGTAGGATTAGTGATCTGCAATATGTAATTAAGCAATAATAAAGGTTCCCTTTTCCTCCGAATTGCATGACATCTCAGCAATTAACACAGAGTGTCGCCATCATAACTATGTGTCTATTCCATATAATGCTAGGCCTGTTTTATATTGTTAGCAAATTATAACTTGGATTTGGGGAAATTACTGTGTTCTCAAATTCTGACAGACATTTGGTGATTTATGTTGATTTAATTGCACCGTTTGGTATTCACTGTTTTCCTTGGTCATTAATGAGTTTCTTTTGTTTTTCCAAGAGTTATTTTTTATACTGATGACCTATCTGCAGTATAGGTCATCAGCATCTGATTGATGGGGATCTGACACCCAGGACCCCCGCCAATCAGCTGTTTGAGAAGGCTGCAGTGCTTGCAGTAGCACCACGGCCTTCTCACAGCTTTGCTATGCCATGTGACATCACGTTCATTGGTCACATGGCCTAGGAGCAACTTGGCCCCATTGAAGTGAATGAGGCTGAGCACGATACCAAGCACAGCCGCTATACAATGTATGACGCTGTGCTTGGTGAGCTGGGAAAAGGCTGCAGCGCTACTGCGAGCGCCATCACTTTCTCAAGTGGCTCATCAGTGGGGGTCCCAGGTGTCAAACCCCCAATAGTCAGATACTGATATACTGATTACCTATCTAGAGAATAGGTCATCAGTAAAAAAAAAAAACTCAGAAAACCCCTTTAACTACCTAACAGTTTAGCCTGAGCTCTGCTCTCTCAGGCTTTAAGAAAAGCACTTAACAGCTCAGCCAGCAGGGGTGGCTTCTTTAGCTGCCCATATCTCTGGATTGGAAATGGTTTTGTCTGAAAGCAGACATTTCAAGCTTTCATTCAAGACACAGCATTATTTCACTACATCGGAAGATATCTCTGTTAGAAATCAAATCGGGAGTGAAAGCGGCTTTTGCCTTCACTTTCAGCTGCATTCACTGCTAAACTGATTTCTAACAGCAATATCTTCCGATGTAGTCGAGATAATGCTGTGATTCTGGTCTTGAGTGAAAGTTTGGAATGTAGCCTCTGCCAGTCTAGAGATGAGCAGCAGCCTTGTTACTTATACCACACAACGAACGCTATAAATAAATTCCACAAAATGTTAAAATTGCTGGTTTTTTATTTTAATTTTTTAAAACTTTTTTAGAAGACAAAGTTAAAAAGTTTTGTCTACTGGAACACAGAGGGGTAAATGTTGCTGGTTGTTATGGCTAAAGGGCTTAACCCCTTAGTGACTGATGACGTACTATGTACGTCATGATGTGGTGTTAGTTACCGCATCATGACGTGCACAGTACGTCATGAGCTCGAAGTGTCACCACAGCACTTGCTTGTAAACGGGTGTCACGGACAGCAGAGCTGTCCGGACACCTGGCAGGGGACCAATCACAGTGGTCCCTGCCTTAGAACCCCTGCGATTGGTCAGTCAGATTTGACTGACCAATCGCAGAGTTCAGCAGCGCAGCCCCGATGTCCTTGAGGACATCGGGGCTGCGCTGCTATGTTGTAATATTTCAGGATGGCCGAGTGGACCCCCAAGTTACCGCCCACCCGCCGTCTGCCGCTGGTAAGTATTTGCCTCCCCCTTCCCCAGTTTATTCCCCCCCAAGTTTCAGGATGGCGAGCGGTATTAGATTGTCAGCTGTAACATACAGCTGACAATCTAATGTAACGGCCGACATCGCTGCTGACAGTGATGTCGGCCATTTAACCTCTTCCATGCCGCGATCCATAGGGACCACGGCATGGAAGGGGTTAACAGGCAGGAAGCTCCCTCTCTCCCCCATCGGGTGCTGCGGTGCGCTGGCAGCGCACCGATGGTGTGGCCAGAAGAGAGGGAGGGAGCTTCCTCCCCCTCCCATCGGGACGCTGCTCTGCTGTGGCAGCGTCCCGATGGTTACCATGGCAACCGGACGCCATCCGGCTTGCCATGGTATATCAAGCCTGACTAGGCTCCTGCTAAAGGCAGGAGCCTGATCAGGCTTAGTGTGTAAAGTAAAAATACACTGCATTACACTATATCGTGTACTGCAGTGTATTATAGAGACATCAGATCCACTGGATCTTCAAGAACCAAGTGGGTCTGAGTCAAAAAAGTGTAAATAAAAAAAATGAAAAACGTAAAAAAAAATCATTTATTTCCATATATGCACATTTAGAACTGAGTAAAAATAAATAAAATAATAAAATACCCTAGACATGTTAGGTATCGCCGCGTCCGTAACAACTTACTCTATAAAAATCTCACATGGCCTAACCCCTCAGATGAACACAGTAAAAAAAATAAAATAAAAACTATGTAAAAAAAGCCATTTTTTGTCACCTTACATCACAAAAAGCGTAATACCAAGTGATCAAAAAGGTGTATTCCCCCCCAAAATAGTACCAATCTAACCGTCATCTCATCCCGCAAAAAATTAGCCCCTACCTGAGACAATCGCCCAAAAAATAAAAAAACTACAGCTCTCAGACTATGGAGACACTAAAACATGATTTTTTTTTTCTTTCAAAAATATTATTGTGTAAACCTTAAATAAATAAAAAAAAGTACACATGTTCGGTATCGCCACGTCCCTAACAACCTGCTCTACAAAAATCTCACATGACCTAACCCCTCAGGTGAACGTAGTAAAAATGAATAAATTAAAGCTGTGCCAAAATTACCAATTTTTGGGTCACCTTGCCCCAAAAAGTGTAATAATGAATAATCAAAAAATCATATTTACCCAAAAATGGTACCAATAAAAATTTCAACTCTTCCTGCAAAAAATGAGCCCCTACACAAGACGATCGGAAGAAAAATAAAAAAGATATGGCATTCAGAAAATGGAGACACAAACATATTTTTCTCAAAAATGCTTTATTATGTAAAACTGAAACAAAGAAAGTAGACATATTTGATATCATCGCGTCCGTAACAACCTGCTCTATAAAAATACCACATGATCTAACCTGTCAGATGAACATTATAAAAAACAAAAAATAAATACAGTACCAAAACATCCATTCTTCGGTTACCTTGCCTCCCAAAAAAAAATAATATAGAGCGATTAAAAATTATATGTACCCCAAAATAGTACCAAGAAAACTGTCATCTTATCCCGTAGTTTCCAAAATGGGGTCAGTTTTTGATTGTTTGTACTATAGGGTGCATCTGGGGGGCTTCAAATGGGACATGGTGTCTAAAAACCAGTCCAGCAAAATCTGACTTCAAAAAACCATAAGGCGCTCCTTTCCTTCTGCACCCTGCCATGCGCCCATACAGCAGTTTACCACCACATGTGGGGTGTTTCTGTAAACCACAGAATCGGGGTAATAAATGAGTTTTGTTTGGCTGTTAACCTTAGATGTGTTAAAGAAAAAATGGACTAAAATGGAAAATCTGCCAAAAAAGTGAAATTTTGAAATTTCATCTCTATTTTCCTTTAATTCTTGTGGAATACCTAAAGGGTTAACAAAGTTTATAAAATCTGTTTTAAGTAACTTGAGGGGTGTAGTTTCCAAAATGGGATCATTTATGGGGGGGTTCTACTATGTAAGCCCCACAAAGTGACTTCAGACCTGAACTGGTCCTTAAAAAGTGGGTTTTGGAAATTTTCTTAAAAATTTTAAGAATTGCCTCTAAAATTCTAAGCCTTCTAACGTCCCAAAAAAATAAAATGACATTTACAAAATGATGCCAACATAAAGTAGGTATCACTTTCAATTTTAAAAGCAGAGAAATTGAAATTTTGAAAATTGTGAATTTTTCAAAAATTTTGGTAAAGCTGGGATTTTTTCATAAATAAAGGTGACATATATTGACTCAAATTTATGACTGTCATGAAGTACAATGTGTCACGAGAAAACAATCTCAGAATGGCCTGGATAAGTAAGTGTTCCAAAGTTATTACCACATTGAGTGATACATGTCAGATTTTCCAAAATAAGTCTGGTCAAGAAGGTGCAAAATGGCCTGGTCATTAAGGGGTTAAAAATGCAGTTGTATCCCCTGAGTTGTGTACCAAAAATATTTTCTTCAGACTTATATTAAATATCTACAATAAAATAAGTGATATTTTCAGGAGGGTTTCTCCAATTTTATTGTGACTGTTTGGTCCATCGGTTTACTTTTTTGTTCTAGATATTGCCTCCCAGACCACTCTGACATCTGTTATTTGTCTTTATTCCAGCTCTTCAGACCCACAGGAATCAGCACAGGATACCAAACCTTCCGCCATATTCATGACCCTGCATGGAGGAAGCGGGATCAGAAAAGGATTGCAGCTCAGAAGCAGGTATAGATCTTTTGTTGGTATTGTGCACTGAAAAGCAGTCCAAACTAGACACATGTATACTGTTATTGTGTGATTTTACCTCCAATGGGTGTTGTATATGATCACTGAAATGCTGGTTTTCTGTAAGCTGGAGTGCAAAATGTAAATGTCTTGCTTCATTTTCATGCATTTACTCTATTTTTCACTATTGCCACTTTTTTTCTTCTATGCTTTCTAGGAGCAGTTCAAAGTGGATCGTGAAGGAGGACTGCACTCTGTCCAATATCGTGTTGAGTCTCGTACCGAACTGACCATTGGTGGTGCCCCATGTACTGTGCTAAATGTACTGCTGGAATGTGACTTGAATGAGACTCCATGGTGTGCTTTTAGCTGAACTTTTAAAGCAACTTTTTATTTTTAGACTCTTGAAACAGAGGAAACAACTTGTACACCTGGAGGACGTACGACTCTTTAGTTGATACTGAACTGTAAGAAATTTTATATATTGTAATAAAACTATGACCAAGCTGAAATCTCATGTTGTTGGTGGCATAATGTAATTTAATGACATGAGTCTTGGTGGCAATTATTTCTGACATGATGATTTCTGGAATTAGTTAAAAAATGAAATCTTTGCATTTTTTTTTTTAGAATATTACTTCTTAATACTAATACCCTCCACGGTATTTAGAGTATATTAATGCAATGAATGAAGTAATCATCAAATCACATGTTTGTTATAGCAGCTACACACCTACGACACTGGGGTCTGGTAAGACAGGACCACACTATATAAAAATGTCTGCATTCTTGAAATTAATCTAGTTACGTCCTCAGGCTCAAAAAGATAGTAAATGTTCATGAGGCAGAGGTATACCAATCAAACAGGAATCACTGCCTTCGCATCAGTTGTTTTGGTGTAAAAAATTATGCAGATTTTGCACTAAAATTAGCTATTTTTTGGGATTCTTTTTTGGTGCTGACTCCACTTAAGCCCAGTGTATGTGACTTAGGGAAAGGGACAGAACGTCCACTTCCTCCCAGACAGTTGCTGTAAATTATAACTGGAACCTACAGTATGCAAGCTGATATGACAGCACCAGGAGAGAGGGATCTGCTTCCTCAGACGGCAGTGGTTTCCTGTCTTAGGAGAAACATCTGTGGGCTCAGGTGACAGTTGCTCCCGATGATTTTAAGGGGGGGTGATTTCCCCGCCCTGCATATCCCAGTGTTACCTGTGGTATGTCCACAAAAGGGCTGAAGAAGAAGCCACTGTGACCTGTTTCAATTTCCCCTCTTGTACCCATAGCCTTTGTGGCTAGCAGGAAGAAGGGGAAACTGGCTAATGTCTCCTTATTTTGCACCTGTTGTTGCGTTTGCCTTCCTCCTCTCTGCTGCTAATTTCCCGGATTGTAACGCCTGAGGAGTGTGTTTCTGAAGGGGAGACCCAGAAGGAGACCGGAGGAAGCGGAGGAGCACAGAACTTGGATAAGCAGAGGTTATTGGAACTCAGCCACTGCCTGGGGTTCCTTGCAGTTACAGTAGCTGGATCTGAGGCATCTGTGGTTGGCCAAAAAGCTTTGGAGGCTTGTAAGTCCAGCGCATGGAGAGTTCTGGCAAGTGCAGTGGGACTTCATTAGCCCAGCACCCACAGTATTCATACTTGGAGGTTATGGGTCTTGAGTATAAAAGTAAGGCTTATCCTGAGGATTCCTTGTCACTTTGAGAATAAGCCTAAAAAAACATGTAAAACACATTATAAGAAATACACTTTGTGTAAAGTCATTAGTAGTGTTGAGCGAAGCGAGCTTCATCCGAAGTCACTTCGAAATAATACTGTATGGATATTCGTATTTGTACTGTATTCGAATGTATGGGCTCTGATGAGCCGAAGTTATTCACGAAGATGCGCGTGACTTCGTTTTATAACTTCGTTAGTTGATTTTTAAGGGGGAAAACCACTTAAAAGCTTGAAACCGAACTCGGCTTCAGGTCCGACTAGTACATATAAAAAGCTGTTTGTCAGTCCTGCATCAAGAGCAGAAGTTACCCATCTGTGGTTAAATACATGAAGCTTGTGATTAGGAATGAAGTCTGTAGTGTCCATAAAAGTAAATATATAATATATACTGCAAGTCACTAAGCACTAGAAATGTCATCTGCTGTGTTGAATTATTCAGATGTTCCTAGTTCAGAGGCTGATATCCATGGTTATGAAAGTAGAGAGCTGAATTTAGACTTCCTTGTCAGAGGAGGAGAAAGTAGGCATACACTTTTTTGGAAGATGTGGACCAGGGATTGAAGGCTATAAGGGCTACAATGACTATTGAGGACCCTATAGAAGTAAAATCTCTACAGAACATTGCTTGAGGGGTAATGCCTAATTCGCAAATCCGTGTCTGGGAAGAAATCTGTGATAAGATGGTCAGTGATTCATCTGTAAAGATGTTCGTGAAGGATCCGTGTTTGGTCTGTGTCAGTTTTTTGCTCTCCATGTATCACCCGTGTTTAACAGACACTGCATCCATTGTCACAATGGATCTGCAAAAAAATGGATGTAACATGGATGTCATCCGTTTTTTTTTTGTTTTTAATTTTTTGCGGTTCTGTGTTTTACAGACCACAAAATACATGCAGTCATGTGTATGAGTTACATTATTCCCTCCCACTGTATTATTCCCTCCCACTTTCATTATACCTTCTTGCATGTGTTTCTTGCTGGTGGAGGTGGTGCTGTCATGGGTTCCGGAAAATCAAATTATTGGTGAGCGTCCCAGTGGAATTTGGGCATAGGTGTTATTAAATCTGGCCCTGTGTATGTAGAGTTCACAAAAAGGGGCCGAGTGCCTTAAAAAAAAGTAATAGTTACCTTACTAAAAAGAAAAAAAATTTGAAGGTGCTGCATGCACAAGATTTTTTTTAAAGCCATATTTAAGAGAAAATACATTTGCCCCTCATCTCCACGACGGCACCTTACACAGATTAAGGTTGTGGCTAAAGTCGTGGTCAGGGGATGTCAGTTCCAAGTCTAAATTGTGTAATATTCTGTTTTATGGGGAATTATTGTTCTGTAAAGAATTTGAAAAAAATACTGGAAAAGGCTTCAAATACTAAAAAAAGCTTTCCAGAAGACACAAAAGAGGAAAAACAATGATTGATTTGTCTGGTATTTGAAGAACTAGGCTGGTTGGTGAATTGGGAAAAGTCTCAGGCCCTCCCAACTCAGCAGATTGTGTTCTTGGGCACTCTAAGGGCCCTTGCAGACGAGCGTGAGACACGCACGTCTCCCGCATCGCGGCCCTGGCTTGAACTGCAGGCACTGAACGGGGCTACATAGCATAAGGCTCCATTCACACGTCCTGTTTTTCTTTCCTGATTCGATCCTGATCTGGATCCATTCATTTCAGTGGGTCCTGAAAAAATCAGGATCGAATCAGGAAAGAAAAACAGGACGTGTGAATGGAGCCTTATACTGATTTATGATGCTATGTAACCCTTACAGTTCTGGAATGTGTTGGATAACCCTAACATAATGCTGTTAGTGTTATACAACACATTCCAGAACTGTAAGGTTTACATAGCATCATAAATCAGTATAATGCTATGTAACCCCGTTGAAGCCAGGGCCCGCGATGCGGAAGACGTGCGCGTCTCATGCTCGTCTGCAAGGGCCCTAATAGATTCAACTAGACAAATATGCTTTTCCCGAAGGAAAAGATTGTAAAGATCCAGTCACAGATCGAAGAGTTCAAGAAGAGACACTCATGCACAATTTGTCAATTCACAATTTCATTCAGGGCATCTAAAGCTGCCATTGCTAGGTGGCCAAGATCAACGATTTGTGAGTCTTATAAAATTATGGGGAAAGATGCTCATTCTACATGAGCAATTTCTGTTTCTTGGGCTGAGATGGCATCAGCTTCATTGGATCAGATTTGTAAGGCAGCGACCTGGTCTAACCCACACACCTTTGTCAAACATTATAGAGTGGAGATTGTTGCTAAAAAAGATCTTTCTTTTGGTAGGAAGGTCCTTCAAGGTATTGTCCCAGTCTAGTTATTATGTATCTGGTAGAACTCTGTGTAAGGTGCTGTCATAGAGATGAGGGGAGAAACTGCATAAGTCTTACTGGTAATTCTCTCTCCACAAAATGAGGAATGTGGAAGTCTGTTTGTATGCATGATGAGTTTAGGACCTGCCAAGTCTGGAAGACACTGAAGTGAATATGGAAGTGGTCCGTTTTGAAGCTTCCTGTCCATGCCTGGTAAGAGGAGGATAAGGCTACTTTCACACTAGCGTTTTTAAATTCCGGTATTGAGTTCCGTCAAAGGGGCTCAATACCGGAAAAAAACGCTTCAGTTTTGTCCCCATTCATTGTCAATGGGGACAAAACTGAACTGAAGACAACGGAATGCTCCTGAAAGCATTCCGTTCCGTCTTCAGACCGGAGAACAAACCGCAGCATGCTGCGGTTTGCTCTCCGGTCCAGGCATCCGCACCAAGACGGATCCGGAATGACCCCCAATGGAAGTCAATGGGGACGGATCCGTTTGGTGTGGACACACCAGTAATCCGGATCTGTCCTCCATTGATTTCCAATGGGGGGTCATTCCGGATCCGGCATACATACACACAGACTACATACAAACAAACATACAGACATACATACAAACATACAGACATACATACATACTCACATACTCCCGGGACGCCGGCAGCAGGTCTTCACGCGCCTCCTGCACGCTGCGATGACGTTTCCCCACTGCGCCCAGCAGAGGGCGCTGTGGGGAATCGTCATCACTGCGCGCAGGAGGCGCGTGAAGACGTTCTGCCGGCGTCCCGGGAGTATGTGAGTATGTATGTATGTCTGTATGTTTGTATGTATGTCTGTATGTTTGTTTGTATGTAGTCTGTGTGTTGTTTTAATGTGTGTCATGTGTGGGGCCGGAGCGCTGCTCCGGCTCCACACATGTATAGCGTTAGCACGGATCCGTCGGCACCCTTTAGGTGCCGGATCCGTGCTAACGCTAGTGTGAAAGTAGCCTTAGCTGTGTAAAGTGCCATTGGGAAGATTTCGTAAAAAGGGAATTACCGGTAAGACTAATTCATTTTTCTTTAAACTTTTTTTTTTTTGTTCAAATTAGAGCTGGGCGATATGGCCAAAAAAAACACTTTTTTTTTTTTTTTTTTTTTTTTTTTTAAATTTTGGATGATTCACGATTTAAATCTCGATTTTCTTAAGTTATTAAAAATATAAAAAAATAAAAAAACAAGACACAGTTGATTAATTTTTCTTTATATAAATAACTTTTCAACATATATTCACAGCTTGTGCAAACATGTTTAATTTTTACTGTGAATAAGATAAAACCTGTCATTAAAGGGTACCTCCTGTTAGAAATAACTTTTGCCTATGGCCCCAGGATGCCTGATGGGGGGGGGGGTATTTGTAATGCATTAGCATTACAATTCCCCCCCCGTTTTTTAAATATCTCTATAAAAAGCATCAGCCCACTGTGCCCCATCAGACCTCAAACTCAGATTAGCCCAAAGTGCCCTCTTCAGACCTCAGATCAGCCCACTGTGTCCCCATCAGACCTCAGATCAGCCCAAAGTGCCCTCTTCAGACCTCAGATCAGCCCACTGTGTCCCCATCAGACCTCAGATCAGCCCAAAGGGCCCCCTCCAGGCCTCGGAGCAGCCCAAAGGGCCCCCTCCAGGCCTCGGAGCAGCCCAAAGGGCCCCCCTCCAGGCCTCGGAGCAGCCCAAAGGGCCCCCTCCAGGCCTCGGAGCAGCCCAAAGGGCCCCCCTCCAGGCCTCGGAGCAGCCCAAAGGGCCCCCCTCCAGGCCTCGGAGCAGCCCAAAGGGCCCCCCTCCAGGCCTCGGAGCAGCCCAAAGGGCCCCCCTCCAGGCCTCGGAGCCGCCCAAAGGGCCCCCCTCCAGGCCTCGGAGCCGCCCAAAGGGCCCCCCTCCAGGCCTCGGAGCCGCCCAAAGGGCCCCCCTCCAGGCCTCGGAGCCGCCCAAAGGGCCCCCCTCCAGGCCTCGGAGCCGCCCAAAGGGCCCCCCTCCAGGCCTCGGAGCCGCCCAAAGGGCCCCCCTCCTGGCCTCGGAGCCGCCCAAAGGGCCCCCCTCCTGGCCTCGGAGCAGCCCAAAGGGCCCCCCTCCTGGCCTCGGAGCAGCCCAAAGGGCCCCCCTCCTGGCCTCGGAGCAGCCCAAAGGGCCCCCCTCCTGGCCTCGGAGCAGCCCAAAGGGCCCCCCTCCTGGCCTCGGAGCAGCCCAAAGGGCCCCCCTCCTGGCCTCGGAGCAGCCCAAAGGGCCCCCCTCCTGGCCTCGGAGCAGCCCAAAGGGCCCCCCTCCTGGCCTCGGAGCAGCCCAAAGGGCCCCCCCTCCTGGCCTCGGAGCAGCCCAAAGGGCCCCCCTCCTGGCCTCGGAGCAGCCCAAAGGGCCCCCTCCTGGCCTCGGAGCAGCCCAAAGGGCCCCTTCAGCCACCAAAATAATAATTAAAAAAAAAAAAATCTCTCACCTGTCCTCCGCTGCGGCTCCGCTCCAGGTCCGGCGCTCTGTGTCTTCTTCTCCCGGCGCTGCACTGTCACCTGACTGCGTGCAGCGTCAGGTCAGAGTGCACGCACTACGTCCTGACGCTGTACACGGTCAGGACAGTGCATCGCAGACCCGGAAGAGGAGCGCCGGAGCAGAGCCGCGCGCAGGACAGGTGAGAGATTTTTTTTTTTATGTCGGGCGCCATTTTTAGGAAAATCGAATTCACGATTTTCCTAAAAAATAAAATCGTGAGGGTGGCAATGGGCGAATTAATCGAATTAATTTGATTAATCGCCCAGCCCTAGTTCAAATACAATGTGGATCTTGAAGATCCATTGGGCCTGATAGCTGTACAGTGCATTTCTATTGCAATGCACTGTACTGTCAGTTTCACACTGACACTAAATCTGATCAGACCCTCAGGGTCAGTCAGGCTTGGATACATGGCAAGCATAGATGCCTTTGTAAGGTGTCCAGTTGCCATAGTAACCATCGGGCTGCTGCCATTGCAGCATGGCGACCCAATGGTGGAGAGGGGGAGCGCCCTCCCTCTGTTAATCCTATGGATGCTGATTACACTCGCTGCATAGGCCACAGAGCCATCCTGAAACAGAAGGAAGGGTTCATAGGTGGCGCTGCAGGGCACATTGGGGCCTGAAGAGGAAAGATCAGGGGACAGTATCACTTTATCTCACCAGGTTTTGTTCCCCACAGTCACAAACGGTGGGGATCAGAACCTGTAACTGGCATTAGAAACCACTGATTGGCTAGTCTGTGCAGACTAGCCAATCAGAGCGATCACCAGCTAGGGACCACCCTCATTGGTCCTGGGCCTGGTAGCTATAATATATTAACATGGTGATAGTGTTTAGTTCCATGACAAACATATTCATATAGTGCTAAGGGGTTAACCACTTCATTAGAGCTCTATAAGTTTATTTTCTTTATTTCACTTTTTTATTTTAATTAAAATATTAAACTTGTAATTTTTTTTTTTATGAAAAAAAGTAAATTAAAGGGAACCTGTCATCTCCGAAACACCCCCTGAACTAGAGTAAGTGTTGTATAGTGTAAGTGATGCTGAATCCGAATATGTAAGTTTTATCTTCATACTCACTTCCATTCCGACGCTGTGCTCCTACAAACCTGCAGTAAAATGCACTCACTGGACTCCGGTGCTCACTCACATAATGGAGAGGACTCAAAGAAGAGTCTAGTGAGTGCATTTTACTGCAGGTTTGTGGGAGCACAGCGTCAGAATGGAAGTGAGTATGAAGATAAAACTTACATATTCGGATTCAGCATCACTTACACTATACACCGCTTACTGTAGTTCATGGGGTGTTTCGGAGGTGACAGGTTCCCTTTAAGCCCTTCCTGCTATAGTCAGGGCAGGAAGTTACTAATACACAGACTGCAGGCTCACGATTCATTTTTACAGTCAGTAGAGGGTGCTCTCACGTCAAGAAGGGCGCTGTGATGGATCATTGTAGCACCCTGCTATAACAATGCCACAAAGCCACACCGCTTCAGCAGGTCTCCGGCAGACTTACTGTGCCCGCAGCTGTCTAATGACACTGCCACAGGGCGCCTGCAGATCACAAAATAACCCAACGCTTTTAGGCCTCTTTCACACGGCGTCACGGATTCAGTCCAGATGCGTTCCGGAAAATCCGCACACAATGGCAGTCAGTTTTGACTGCGATTGCGTACGTTCGTTCAGTTTTTTTTACGTGTGGGTGCGAAGCGTTTTGATGCGTTTTTCACGCGCGTGATAAAAAAACTGAATGTTTACAAGCAACATCTCTTAGCAACCATCAGTGAATCACGCAGCCCCATTCACTTCAATGGGGCCAGGGCTGCGTGAAAAACGCAGAATATAGAACATGCTGCGATTTTCATGCAACGGCAAACTGATGCGTGAAGAAAATTTGCCCATGTGAAAAGCCCCATTGAAATGAATGGGTCAGGATTCAGTGCGGGTGCAATGCGTTCGCATCACGCATTGCACCTCCACGGAAATCTCGCCCATGTGAAAGGGGCCTTATATGTCAAGTTAAAGTTCAGGAGGTTGTGAAGCCCATTTATATAGATGGCCTGCTCCATGCAAGTGCTACTTTCTCTTCATTACATTGCCCATTGTCTCAGAAGTGCAGTGTAATTAGAAAGTGAGTATATGCAAGGGAGTCTAATGAAGTGGAAGCAGCACTCACACGGATCGCCACCTCCTCTTCGAACAGTTTAACCTGAAGATAGGTCATCAATATAAGCAGGCTGCAAAACCCCTTTAAGGCCCCTTTCACACGGGTGCAATGAGTGATGCGAACGCATTGCACCCGCACTGAATCCTGACCCATTCATTTCAATAGGGCTTTTCACATGGGCGATGTTTTTCACGCTTGAGTTCGCCGTTGCGTGCAAATCGCAGCATGTTCTATATTCTGCGTTTTGCATACAACCCATTGAAGTGAATGGGGCTGCATGAAAATTGCATTGCATCCGCACACAAGTGCGGGTGCAATGCATTTTTAACGCATGGTTGCTTAGAGATGTTGTTTGTAAACATTCAGTTTTTTATCATGTGCGAAATGCATCCATACGCATCGCACCCGCGTGGAAAAAACTGAGCGAATGTACGCAATCGCAGTCAAAACTGACTGCCATTGCATGCAGATTGGTGCGAGTTTTCCGCAACGCACCCTGAGCGCATCCGGACTGAGTCCGGATCGCTCGTGTGAAAGAGGCCTAAGAGCTTACCGCCACAACCTATAAAGGTGGTAAAAAAGGTATTAAAGGGGTTTCCCATGTGAGACATTGATGACATATCACTAGGCTATGACATCAGTGTCAGATAGGTGCAGGTCCCAACACTAGGACTTGCTCCTATCTCAAGAATGGGGTCCCCGAAGTGAAGAGGAGCACACCACACATGCAGATTGCTTTCTATTCACTGCTAGGGGACTTTCGAAAATTGCTGAGCGAGTGCGATTTGCTATTTTTGGAAGCCTCATTGTAGTGAATTGGAGGGGGGCAGTGCATACTAGCTGTTCTATCCCCTATTTATACCTGTAAACTGAATGGCCACTTCCTTTCTCTAGAAATATGAGCAGCCGCTTCCCATATGGGAATAACTCTTTAAAGAGGCTCTGTCACTAGGTTGTAACCTATGTATTTAAATACATAGGTTACAAGACCTAGTGACAAACTTTAAAATCATACCTGTCATGCAGAGTTCTGCGCAGCGGTTGCGTAGATATTTAACTTAGAAAACATATGCAAATGAGCCATCGGAGCACCGGGGGGCGGCCTCTTTACTCTGGAGCACCGCTCCATCACCGCCCCCCCGGGCCCGAGGCACGTCCCCTTGCTATTGGCATGCCCAGTACCCTATTTGATAGACAGCGCTAGACTTACGAGTCTAGCGCTGAAATCCCGCGCATGCGTCTTAAAATATCCACTGGAGCATGCGCAGTAGCAAACACTGCAAGCGCTACTGCGCATGCTCCAGTGGATATTTTAAGATGCATGCGGCATGCGCGGGATTTCAGCGCTAGACTCGTAAGTCTAGTGCTGTCTATCAAATAGGGTACTGGGCGTGCCAATAGCGAGGGGACATGCCTCGGGCCCGGGGGGGCCGGTGATGGAGCGGTGCTCCAGAGGAAAGAGGCCGCCCCCCGGTGCTCCGATGGCTCATTTGCATATGTTTTCTAAGTTAAATATCTACGCAACCGCTGCGCAGAACTCTGCATGACAGGTATGATTTTAAAGTTTGTCACTAGGTCTTGTAACCTATGTATTTAAATACATAGGTTACAACCTAGTGACAGAGCCTCTTTAAGGGCTCCAAGTTTATGTACCTATTTCTCCTGAAACAACCAAAATAAAAGGTATAATTTTTTTTTTTTATTACAATAAATGCCCTTCCCACATTCACTAATTTGTAATTGATTTAAAAAATGAAAAAAATAAAGTTTAATTTGTATCGCCGCATCCATAACAACCTGATCTATAAAAGGATCTTGTTACTAATCCCTCATGGTGAACACCATAAAAACTAAAATTAAAAAACAATGATGGAATTTCTGTTTATCGCACCTCCCCCCAAAAATTTAATAAAAAATTGATCAAAAACACGTGTACCCCCAAATAATACTAATAAAAACTACCGCCCATCCTGCACAAAATAAAATTGTCATATATTTACCGCATGAGGAACCCCATAAAAAAAAAATTGACAGAATTGCAATTTTGCCCACTTCACTTCCCAATAAATGGTATAAAAAGTGATCAAAAATACATATGTACCCCAGAATGATACCAATAAAAACTACCACCCATCCTGCAAAAAAAACAAGCCCTCACAAAGCTACATTGGTGAAAAAATAAAAATGTTATGGATGTTAGTATATGGCAATGCAAAATATAATTTTAATACAAAAGTGATTTAAAAAAAATAAGTGATAAAAAAACATAAATTTGGTATCACCATAACTATATCAACTTACAAAATAAAATTGTCATATATTTACCGCATGAGGAACCCCATAAAAATTAAAAAACACTGACCGAATTGCAATTTTTGCCCACCTTACCTCCTAAAAATGGCATAGAAAGTGATCAAAAAGTGATTTGTACTCCAAAATGGTACCAAAAATTACTATGGCTTGTCCTGCAACAAACAAGCCCTCACACAGCTCAGTCTACAAATAAATACACATGTTATGGACCCTAAAAACAATTTCAGCAAATTCCATGTTAGTAAATCCCAATGCTGCTCCTTCCCTTCTGAACACTGCCGTGCCTCCAAACAATGGTTTACGATAACACATGGGATGTTGTTGTATTCAGGAAAAAATGCACAACAAATTGTGGGGTGCATTTTCTCATGTTATGCCTTGTGAAAATGAAAAATTTGGGGCTAAGGCAATATTTTATTGGAGATAAAATGGATTTTTTTATTTTCACAGCCAAGAATTTCTAAATTCTGTGAAACGTTTGTTGGGTCAAAGCGCTCACTGTAACCCTTGATCAATTACTTGAGGGGTGTAGTTTCCAAAATGGGGTCAGTTTTTGAGGTACTTCAGGGTCAAATGTGACATGGCACCCGAAAACCATTCCAGCAAAATATGCCCTCCAAAAATAACATTAATTATAAACCCTGCGGTGTGCTCATACGGCAGTTTATGACCATATATTGGGTGCTGCCATATTCAGGAGAAAATGAACAATAGTGGGGTGCATTTTATCCTGTTATCCCTTGTTAAAATGAAAAATTTGGGCCTAAAGTGACATTTTCTTGTACAATATGTAATTTTTCATTTTCGCTGCCAAGCGTTTCTTTTTTCTATGAAATAAAGTGCTCCCTACCCCCCTTGAAATATTCCTTGGGGGTGGGAATTCTAATTTTAGCAGAAGGTATTCAAAAGCAACATGGGCCCAGAAAATTATTCCAGTAAAATCTGTCCTCCAAAAGCCATATGGAACTCCGTCCCTTCTGAGCCCTGCGGTGTAACCACACAGCAGTTTACAACCACATATGGGCTGCTTCTGTAAACGTCAGAATTAGAGTAATAAATATTGCAGTTTGGTTGTAAAACCTTGCTGTTTTACAGGAAAATTGGTTTAAAATGGAAAATTTGCAACGAAAAGTAACACTTTGAAATGTCTCCTCTATTTTCCTTAAATTCATGTAGGACACCTAAAGGGTTAGCACTTTTTATATAATCCACTTTGGTGGTTGGTCCACTTTGTGGCGATTGCATAATAGAAACCACCCACCAAAGTGACTTCAAAACTGAACTGGTCCTTTAAAAAGTGGTTTTTGGAAATTTACTTGCAAATAGTAAAATTTGCTTCTAAACTTTAAAGCCTTCTAACGTCCTAATAAAATAAAAAGATATTTACAAAATTATGCCAACATAAAGTAGACATATGAGGAACGTTAAGTAATTATTTTATGAGGTATTAGTATCTGTTTTAAAAGCAGAGAATGTCAAATTTAGAAAATTGTGAATTTTTCCAAATTGTTGGTAAGTTTGGGATCTTTTTTAATAAATGAAGGAAAAACTTATCAACTCGAATTTAACACTAACATGAATATGACATGTCACGAGAAAATCATCTTAGAATTGGTTGGATAAGTAAAAGCATTCCAAAGTTATTACCATATAAAGTCACACATGTCAGATTTGCAAAATTTGGCCTGGTCTTTAAGATGAAAAATGGCTGTGTCCTGAAGGGGTTAATATAACAACTGCTTTAAATGATGTTCACTATAGAGCCACATGCATATATTTCTAAACTGTAACCTCTCACAACCTATCATTTAGCATCTACTGTGAAAGTGTGAGAATACACCAGAATGCCAGTGAAGTCTGTACCTTGCACAACAATACAGCATCTGGCTGCTGCTGTAAATTACTGCATCAGTGAAATGCAATGTGTGGACATTACACAAAGATCGTCTTGCAAAAAGCGTGTGACAAGGGTGTTATGGACGTGTAGCTTTTTTATTTGGGACATCATTTTTAATACAAAAGTATAAATAAAGCGACACAGCACAAGAAATTAAACCACTTTAACCCCTTCCAGACACAGCCATTTTTCCCTGACAGCCTAATTTTGCAAATCTGCCATGTCACTTTATGTGGCAATAACTTTGGAATGCTTTTACTTATCCATGTTTGTATTTTCATAAGACATTTTTACATTTTACAACATTAGTTGTCAATTCGGGTTGATATGTTTTACCTTTATTTAAAAATCCAAATTTTACAGAAAATCGGAATAGTTATTAACACCATATGTCTACTTTAAGTTGGCATTATTTTGAAAATGTAATTTTATTTTTTGAAGGCTTAGAAGCAATTTTTCACATTTTCAAAAAAATTTCCAAAGCCAACGTTAAGTACAAATTCAGTGCTGAAGTGACTTTGAGGAGTTTACATATAGGAACCCATAAATGATCCATTTTAGAAACTACAGCCCTCAAATTATTCAAAACTGATTTTAGAAGCTTTGTTAACCCTATAGGAGATACAGGAATTAAGGTAAAATGGAAGTGAAATTTGATATTTGTTTTCGCATATTTTCCATTTTAATTTGTTTGTTAACAGCAAAACAAACCACAATAATTGTTACTCTGATTCTGCAAATTACAGAAACACCCCATATGTGGTCTTAATCTGCTGTATGGGCACACCACAGAGCTTAGAAGGGAATGGTTTTGGAAAAGGTTTTTGGGCACCAAATTCCAGAGGATGACAGTACTCTCTATGTGGTCTTAAACTGCTGTTTGGGCACACTGCCGGGTTCAGAAGAGAAAGAGCTCCATGTACATTTGAGCCCAAGTTTGGGATTTATACAGCACTGGCCAACAACTGCAGAGGCTCTGATAAGAAAGAAAGAAATAAAAATAAAAAAAAGAAACCCCCAAGCAGTGATTTTAGAAACCACACCCCTCACAGAATTTACCAAGGAGTGTTGTTAGCATTTTGACCCCACACAGGTCTTTTGCAAAAATTAATGCACAGAAAGTGAAAATTGCAATTTTTATACAGATATGCTATCTCAGTGCCGAGCATATGCCAGTGTGAAAGTCAAGCCCTCTTGTTAAGCTGTACTTCCTGGCTTTAGAAAAACCCTACATGTGACGATAAATGTGGGAGGCAAGGTTACCAGAAAATGACTGTTCTGGCAAAATTTTTATTTATTTTTATGGTGTTCACCTGACGGGTCTCATCACTGACAGTTGCTTATGAGACCCACGAGTGGTAAAAAAAAAAAAAACAATAGATGGCTGGATAAATGGCGACATATCCTTAGGCCCCTTTCACACGAGCTAGAGACTCGGACATCTCCCGCATCGTGTGCCGTGTACTGAACTTTCGGCACTGAACGGGAGTTACATAGCATTATACTGATTTATGATACTATGTAACCCTTACAGTTCTGGAATGTGTTGGATAACATTGTCAGCGTTATCCAACACATTCCAGAACTGTAAGGGTTACATAGCATCATAAATCAGTATAATACTATGTAACTCCCGTTCAGGGCCGGCAGTCCAGTACACTGCACACGATGCGGGAGACGTCCGTGTGAAAGGGGCCTTAGAGAGTCTTTTTTGCTGCCGTTGCTGGAAAACTGCACATACCCTGTACTTTTAGGATATGCACGCGGTATTTTAAGTGGAATTTCCATGGATTTCGTTGGATTAAAATCTGCACGTACCACTTGTGGATTTTGTACTAGATTTGTCCAGCTCTCACTCTTTGCACTGCAAGGGAGGCAATCTGCACTGAAAATGTGCTCAAATAATTGACGTTGCAGATTTCAAAATCCGGACCAAAGGTCAATTTCTGCGCATAATAAAAGCACACCATGAACATGAAATTTGAAGGATCTCCTTCATTTTACTGGTTCTATATTATGCGGCACATTTCCCCACGAAAATCTGTGAGGGAAAAAAGCACTTAGGCCTCGTTCACATATATGTGGATTTTCACGGACCACTGTCCATGAAAACCCGGCCTGCCATCCTGCTGAGTGCAGGAGTGCACGGCGTCATTGGTTGCTATGACGCCTTGCGCTTCGTGCCGCCGCTCAGTAATGCATTCCTATGATCTATACCAGTGTATTACTGTACATCGGCGGTGGCACAAAGCGCATTGCGTCATAGCAACCAATGACACCATGCGCTCCTGCAGTCAGCAGGACGGCAGGCTGGGTTTTCACGGATCACGTATATGTGAAAGAGACCTTAGGATCTCATTTATAATTTCAGGTTGGTTTTGTGTTAGTTTTAATCCTGCACCAAATTTATGAAATAGTGAACTCTATTAATATATCTGGAGTGAGTGCAATGTGGTTTACACTTTTAGGTCTAAAAGTACATCAGGGGGGGTTGCCTGGCATAGGTTGTGACTTTTTTGCAATTTTTGCAAAAGTCACACATAGCAAATGAACCATAATCCAGGTCTAATCTCACTTTTCACAGATAGTGTGGCAGTTGCTTTTTTAGACCACAAAACTGATGTATCTGATTTAATAAATGTCCTGCACTTAGGATCTACATGCTCAGCTTCAGACCTGCTCGTCTTCTTGACTTTACATGTTTTGTCCAGCAGAGGGCAACCCTGCCATTCTCCTTTGAACAAGCATGTTCATCTCCTGAGTGACTAACCATACCTGGAAGAATGCCTCCTTAGTATTTATATTCAAGTACATTTAAGCTTTACACTTTGCTTAGCAAATACATTTTATATGGTTTTACACCATTTCTTCTTTTCCTTGTTGTATTCCTTGATTCAAACGTAGTGGATAGACGAGGACTGGGTAAGAACTCATTGTGATATTTTATAAATGCTAGTAGTAGGCGCTATATTGTGTCACTGTGCAGATCTGGACAGTGTTTTATCTTGTATACATAGTAAAGGAATCCAGTCCCGGCAGATAGGATTTTGCCTGTCAGAAAATCTTCAACAGGAAAGTCAGGATTGTTTTGGATGTTTTCAATATTGTGTAATGTATCTGTCAGTTTTAATAGGATGAAATAATGAAGTCTGGTACGGTGTGACAGGTGACGTATAGTTATGTGCCGCACTCTTCTCCTTGGCTTGTAATAATAATTGGTCGGCGCACTTTACCCAATCTTTTGACCTACTGATTGCCACTGCACCATTTAGATGAAGACGAATAATAACAAAAAAAAACCAAAAAAAAAACATTTTTGAACAAATAGATGATTTGATATCAAGTATTCACCTAGAAAAGGGCACCCTATTTACCACAGAGCTGAATGCTATCAGTGGGCACTGAATGTACCACTACATGCCAGGCAATGGGCATTGAGTTGATCATTGCCTATCAGGGTTAACCACCTTGATCTAGCCATGATATATCCAAGTCTAAACAATATATATATATATATATATATATATATATATATACACAAAACACTATATAACTATATTGATGTAAGCAGGTAAAATGGAACCAGTATTCTCTGCCCCCCTAAGCTTGATTTTAAAGATATGCTGTAAGTATAGACACAATATCCAAGTAACATTGGGTTGTTGGGAGAAGAAAAGAGACCTCTTCTTAATACATGAGATGTCTTTGTAAGGCCTCTTTCACATCAGCGTTTGTTATTTCTGTTATAGGAGAAGAACAAAGAAAATAATGGAAGTGTCGTATACGGCACATAACTAAAGCAATGGAACCGAACATAACCCTGAGTATAATGGGATCTGAGAGTGTGCATTTATAGCACATGCTGGACTTTTTCCTCTGCAATTTTAACTATTTCTGTGACAGAGTCCCTAAATGGAGCCTCCAATGCAGATGTTAATGTTACCTAACATAACTTTTACAAATTTACAAATCAATCTGCTTATTCCTCAATTTAAAGTAAGGTCAATTTTTTCACCCCTGTATTCAACACCCTGGTATATTCTAGAGTATTTCATTAGATTTTTTTATTCTTTTGTTTTTTTTTGTGGCCCACCACTTCATAACGTTACTGGTTATCAACTCTTTTTTATCCCTCAGACCCAACTTTATAGAAAGATGAATTCAAAGTTTTTGTTCAAGTATTTTTTAAGTGGTTCGCTTGCTTGGGTGATGCAAACTGATGGGACCTTTATAATATATATTTTTTTTTTTGCTCTGCCTTCCAAGAGTCATAACTTTTTTCTTTTTTTTAAATATCAAATAGTCATATACAGGCATGTTTTTGCAGGACAAGCTATATGTTCTATAGCACCAGTTAATATTCCATTCATTGTATTGAAAAGCTGGAAAACAAATCTAAATGGGGTGGAATTGAAAAAAGAATGCAATTCTGCCATTGTTTTATGGATTTTGTTTTATGGTTTTCTCTGTGAGGTAATAGTGACTCATTGGGGGGGAATTTATCATTCCCCCAATGCCAGTTTTATGGCGTTAACAAGTTGCACACCCTGTGTCCTTTTAAGCGTCATTGCACCTAAATCTACGCAGATATCTCCACTTTCTAAAAGGAAAGCATGGCGAAGAGGGGCCAATGGGCCTGGCGCATTTAACTTCATTTACACCAGTTTTCTGAGTTAAAGAGAACCTGGATGTAGCGCTCCCATGTCCTGGCCGCGCGGCTTCAGAGGCGCACTGCGCATGTGCCAGCCAGTGCGAGCGGGATCGCTCGCTATTCTTTTAGCTTCCTGCTGCGCTGAAGCCAGGCGGGCAGTGGCAGCAGGACATGGGAGCACGCCTTACTGCATCCTGTCAATCACAAGAGAGGGAGCGTGCTTACCTTGACTTCAAGCAAGGAAGCCACTGCCCCCTTGACTTGAAAGGGACCTGAAAGATAGCGCTGATGGTGCTTAAAAGATCATGTTTTTCACCTATTGAGCCTCAGTATAACTCATCAAACCCATGATTGGGAACAGACTGGGGGCTACTATAAGGTAATGCTCTCATATTATATGTGTTTCAGACGTGACAGGTTCCCTTTAAATGAAAACAGAAATCTACAGCAGCAGTTTTCAGTCTAGATGCACGGACTGCCGGAGGAGGTGTCTAATTTATGACAAGGCACAATCTTCCAGCAGCATAGGGGATATCATAGATCGACTTAAAACACTGGTCTATGATAAATTCCCACTTTATCTTTATTCTGCAGGTCAGTGCAATTATAATGATCACAAATGTAGATTTTTTTTTCTTACGTTTTAATCCTTTAAATCAAACACTGTATTTGTATTTGCATTGTTATAATCTGACACCCACATTTTTTTTAATACTATTTTGGGGTATTATAACTTTTTGATCACTTCAATTTTTGGGAGGTAAAGAGACAGAAAACATGATTTTTAGACGTGATGATATTTAATGTTTTTTTTATGTCTTTTAATTTACAAAATTGGGAAAGGGGGGATTTGTATCATTAATTTATTTTTTACTTTTAAAAACTTAAAAAACATGTTACTTTGATCTGCTACACATCAACCACTGCTTTTGAGATACTGTGGCCTCTTTTTACTGTAAGTCTGGCGCAAATTGTGACAAATTTATCACCTGGCATCCGGCTTTATGAAATCGGCTCTACAGCAACCTACAAGCTCTCCATAAAAATGTACCTTTTTCCAATCTGCCAAAACTGGCATGCAACAAATTTGGTACAAAAATGCAAAAAGAACAGCAGACACTTTAAAAATATGACCCTCTTAAAAAATTAGCCCCTAAAACCAATGTACCAAACGCCCATGGTTCCTGTGCTTTGCACTGATAAGGCCAACAAGAATGAAGCAACCGTATGCAAGTCCCGAAACGTTACAGTTCAGTTATAACTTGTTATATACTGGGGAGAACTATATTAAGACCGGTCTTTCATACACTGGTCTTAATGTCTGTCCTCACTGGCATCAGATCCATCACCTTAAGAGGCAAAGACCTCTGAATAATTGTGACACAGCATGGCAGGTCAGTGCTCAAGAACTGACATCTATGCCACCTAGGTGTTGGAGTATGTTTCAGGTATAATTTATACCAGTATTCCAACCATTCTTTTGAAAAGTAGTGAATTGAGGCATCAAAAAGTTACAAAGTTTTGCATAGAAAGGGACACGTGCAAAAATTATCAACTTTTTGACACCACAAAATGCTTATATTGGTTTGAGACTATCATAAGTCAAAGCTTAAGTCACTTGTAGTAATCTTTTCAATGTATAACCTCTGCCATTGTAATGTAAAATAATGTAAGAAAATTATGGGGATACAAGAGTCTTTCAGTCATTAGCATAGGAATGGACAGCCCCTGAGTTTTTCCACTGAAAATGTTAATATCTTCATAAACTTATTTGCTCTGGGGCTCAGTAACTAGCACTGTTGCCTTGCAGTGCTGTGGTCCTGGGTTCAAATCCAATCAGTGTATTTCCTGTAAACTCACTCAAAAACATACAAGACAAGGATTGATGATGACAGTCTCTGCTGCAGAATATGTAAGCACTTTATAAATTAAGAAACGATAATAATTTAACCACAAGTATGTAATCTCATTTGTGATAATCATATATGCTATCATTAATGCAGTACATCCTCTTATGCTGCTAATCTGAGGATGTCACCGGACAAGTAACTCGTTCTAATCCTATGGAACCAGCATGCATGAACAATCCCTTTCTCCTCCCAGATGTTAATGAGCTGGTGCAAGATAATTTCATGCCCTGTTACCCTTTAACATGCAGCCTTCAGTGTTAGCTTTCTGTTCTTCAGACCCTCATTTAGGAAGTACAAAAGACAGGAACTGCTTTTATCTCTCACCTTAGCTATTGTTACATGGGATTGAAAACCTTGGTTTGTCTTCATTCCAGTAGCTGTTCTCTCTCACCTTAACTCAACAATATTATCCCAGCTTCCGGACTCCTTATGATAGACCCCATTTTACTTAATATATTCACAACAATACCTCTGTGATTTTCACTGATTCCTAACCTATTGTACTTCAAAGCTATATATTTGTTATGTTTTTACTATATGTGTTCACGTTTTTTTATTTTTTCACATTTTATTTCTATTATCAGTAAAAACTGATAAAAAGTAATACCAGTGATTATTGTTCACATCTATAAAGAGGAATCCAAACATAAATGCCACAGTATCAGTGGTTATAAGTAGTATACAACACTCAGTAAGCTAATAGAGCACTTGTAATAACTACAGTGGTGACGGTGTGTGGAGCAGTGACAATGGAGAAGGTATGTATATCGTGAAAAAATGGAAAGAGGTTTGTGGGTTAAGTAAAGAATACAAAGGACATGGATATATGGGCGTGGAAGCAGTGTGGTGGCATACTCCACATGTATTTAGCAATTGTCACCAGTCACATAGGTCTCTATGATTATGATTTTTGGAGTGTGAAAGGAAACCTATGCAAACATAGAGAGAACATACAAACTCCATGCAGATGTTGTCCCTGGTACTGTAAGGTAACAGTGCTAACCACTGAGCCACAGTACTGCCAGCATGCGCCAATGTACCACTGTACCATGCCCTATTGGCTGCAATGCTCCTAATAGAGTCTGACACAATAAAGAACCCTCTCTGTACTTCTACCTGTGTATGAAGTCAGGTATATATATATATATATATATATATATATATATATATATATGTATATATATGTATAGGTTTAGTAAGGGCCCATGCTCTTCTATGGGTGCCTTTTAACAACCCAATAAAAAATGATTCTTAACACAGTCAAGTGCATCAGTTGTTTCCACCAGTTGCTGAGACTCTGTTTAAAGGAAGCCAAGTTGGACTGCTCACTGATGGCTGGTTGGACATTAGCTCTGGTTATTTCTCCTATCCAAGAAAAAACAAAACAAAAGACCCACTGCACACATGCTGTCAGCATATCATATTGGATTTTAATTGCTCAGCCATGTGGCACCATTGTTTTGACATTGATGTAAATCATAGGACTGATTTCACCATTGTGGAGTATTGTGGGACTACCCATCATACGCTTGATAGTGTAGTATCTAGTTATATATGTGAAAAAGCTTTAGTACAGTTTATCGAAATGATATTTCTTTATTACATTTGCATAGACGTCAATCCAGTTTAGCTTATATATATGTGTTATATATTTAATGTATTTTATAAACTTTTGACATATATCTTTCATTCTTTGATCACTTTTAGACCTGCATCAATAGTGTTGTGTCCATTATTGTAGTATTCAGTCGGCACTACAGTTTCAGGAGAGGTGCACGTGTCGGCGTCAAGTTTGAAGGAAAGAGGCCGGCACTCGCTCAAATATGCTTATCAGAAATGCTTCTTTATTGCCACATTGTATGTGACGCGTTCCGGCACAGACAGTGCCTTCCTCAGACAAACTATATATTCATAATATAAACAAACATTTAAATAGCCCGCCAAATGACGTGGTAAAAATGTTTAATAAAATATCAAAACTGTATTTTAACTAAAGAAATATGAACAGCAGCATCAGCAACAACAAACAAGTGAGGATAGACCAGGACATTACAGTACATCTCTAATCATCAGGGAACCCTATGAATTCCTCCTCACTGCTGTCCACATTTACAACGCTTAATTCGCCAGAATCATCTTCAGGGTCTTCATAAAGCAGGCTGTCTTCTGATCCATCTAAGGCGTTGCTGATGCCACATTTTTTGAAGGATTTTATGATTATCTCATCCTTCACAGCTTCCCATGAGGACTTCACCCACTCGCACACTTGGGTGATGGTGGGCCTCTTCATCCGTCCAGTGGGTGTCAGGTCATGATTCCCCGCTGCCATCCACTTGCTCCATTCCTCTCTCATGAACACTTTGAATGGTTTGTTGATTGAAACGTCTAGCGGCTGTAACTGGCTGGTAAGACCCCCAGGGATCACAGCTAGGTGTGTCTTGGCTTCCTTAAACAGATTTTTTGTGTTTTCCGTTATGTGTGCCCTGAACTGATCAAGTACCAACAGGGCCGGTTTCTTCAGAAGCCCTCCAGGGCGTTTGGACCACACCTTCTCTATCCATATCCGCATCCCATTCTTGGCCATCCACCCTTTCTCATGAACATGGACAATCACTCCTCTTGGAATCGCCTCTTTTGGCATGTTCTTCCTTTTGAATATTAGCATTGGTGGAAGCTTGGTGCCATCTGCACAGCAGGACAACACGACGGTGTAATGGGTCTTCTCGTGTCCTGTTGTTTTCACTGTTACGGTTTTTGCCCCTCTAACATCAACGGTCCTGTTTGATGGAACATCAAAGGTTAACGGGACTTCATCCATGTTTCCAATCTGGCCTATTTCATAGCCATATTTCTTCCTTGCGTCAAGAACAAATTTGTGAAATGATACAATCTTGGATTCATATTCCTTAGGCATCTTTTGTGCAATTCTTGTTTTGGTACGCATAGCAAGGCCACATCTCCTCATAAACCTGTAGCACCATGATGCTGATCCGGTGAAGTCGTCAATGCCTTTCTCAGCAGCAAGACGCTTGGCTTCATAAATGATCATTTTTGTAGATACACAGAAGCCGTTGTTCCTGTGACATGTGATCCACTCTTTCATGTCCACGTCTAGCTGTGGCCACTTTGCAGCACACCCACGAAAACTGTGCTTGCTTTTATCCGCTTTTTCCAACTGATCCTCTTGTTTCCTCCATTCACGAATCATCTTTTCAGTTGGAGGCGGCCCGAAATGTCTCTCAGCAGCCCTGTTTCCATGCTCTTTGGCGTATTTTATCACCTACAGTTTGAAAGGAATTTTATAAGAAAGCCTTTTCTGCTTTGACATTGTTCAGAAAGACTATGGAGACTATGGAAATTTTCTGCAACAGAATACAGTAATGGAAGAACTGTCAGCACTACAATTATGGGGGTGCTGTAGCTAAGAACATCAGTGGATGACAATGTTATGGGGATCTGCCGCTGACACTTATGGGGGGATCTGCCGCAATCTGCTGCTGACAAAATGTTACGGGGGGATCTGCCACAATCTGCTACTGACACAATGTTATGGGGGCATCTGCCACTGACACTTATGGGGGGCATCTGCCTCAATCTGCCACTGACACTATGTTATGGGGGGATCTGCCACTGACATTTATGGGGGGCATCTGCCGCAATCTGCTGCTGACACAATGTTATGGGGGGGATCTGCCGCAATCTGCTGCTGACACAATGTTATGGGGGGGATCTACCACTGACACTTATGGGGGGCATCTGCCGCAATCTGCTGCTGACACAATGTTATGGGGGGGATCTACCACTGACACTTATGGGGGGCATCTGCCGCAATCTGCTGCTGATTCAATGTTATGGGGGGGATCTACCACTGACACTTATGGGGGGCATCTGCCGCAATCTGCTGCTGACACAATGTTATGGGGGGATCTGCGTGGAGCACGGTCTGTGAAAACACTGTGCGTTTCCTGAGGCCGCTGCTGTACAGTGATACACTCATACAGTGTATCACTGTAGAGCGGCGGCCTCAGGAAGCGCACGGCATCATAGCAACCAATGACGCTGTGCGCTCCTGCCCTCAGAAGGAGCACGGTCCGTGATTTCACAGACCGTGCTCCACGCACGTCTGAATTGAGCCTTAGGAGTGGGGTCACTTTATTAGGGGAGTCACTATTAGGAGTGGGGTCACTTTATTGGGTGGGGGGGGCACTTTATTAGGGGGGGTCACTTTATTGGGGGGAGGGTCACTTTATTAGTACCTTATGTACGGTATGCCTTTCTGGCAGGCACAGTTCTCGGCACCTGGAATCAAGGGCAGTCACAAGCCTGAGAGAGGCAGAGCAGGCATGTGTGATAGGAAAGCCTGCTCCGCCCCTCGTCTGCCGGCTCCTGCGCTGCTGCTCTCGCGCTGCTTCCTCCTCTTCACAGCGCGTCCCTACACCGGCAGCAATGGTGACCAGCCCCTGCTTCCCGCTATCTGCAGCGGGCTGGTCCGTACCTCCCCGGACCTGCAGCGCTGCCCGACGCCGTCACCCACCGCCCACCGTGCGCCCCAGCAACAAGGTAAAAAAAATTTCAACATACCGGTCCCTGTATTCACCCCGCGTTTCGCCGATGGCTTCCTTAGGGGATACTAATATATCCAATATATGTGATTGGATGGTGATTTATCAAAAATTCACACAATTTGGCGTCGACTACTCCATTCTCTCTGTGCCTCTCAATCAAAGTACATAGCATGTCCTTAATATGTAATCCGGGATCAGTTTCTAGTTTCTGGTATGTACGCTGATCAGCTAATTGATTCAGAATTTCTGCGACATAGTAGGATTTGTCAAGTACTACCAATGCCCCTCCCTTATCAGCTGGTTTGAATATCAAGGATTTATCATCCAGTAGGTGATCTAATGCCTGTCGTTCTTCTGTAGATAAATTATGGTGTATATGTAAATCGCCTCTCTTAAACTGGTGCGATAGTGTGGCAATATCTTGTTGTACTAGATGTACATATGCCTCTACTGGGTGATGTGATTTAGGGGGTACAAATGTACTTTTAGTCCTAAGTCTGAACTGTTTCAGGGTAAGACATTTGGTCTCAGTCTCTGTGCATACAGGTAAAGCATTTTTTAAAGATGAGAAATGTGCTTTCAAACGAGTATTACGGAAAAAACGTTGTAAGTCCATGTCCAAATCAAATGTATTCAAGCCACCTGTGGGGCTGAAGGATAAACCTTTTTGCAGTACATTTATTTGCACAGGACTCAGACACTTAGAAGAGAGGTTCAGGACAAGTGTCTCGGGGGTCATCCGCGGTGCGTCGGCCTCTCCGATGATGGCGTCCTGCCTGTCTGGTGTTGTAGCCTTTCTTGGGCGACAATGTTTGCCTAAAAAAGTTCCCCGTTGGCCAGTGATAGTGTCGCTCCCAGAACCAGAGGATACAGAGTCTGTCCTGTGGTCGGTAAATCGAGGTTGAGGAATAGCTGTTCCTGCTGCATCCTGCCATCTATAGATTCGACGTGTTAAATAATCCTCAGAGTCACGGATAAATTTATCCTGTTTGGTACTTTCAATGTGATTTCTTAAATCAGAAGAGTGTTTGTCAATCTTATCTTTTAAGGCTTTCAAATCCTTAGTCTTCAAACAGTCTCTTAACTGATTCTCAATGGCAGTGATCTTAGCTTTGCTCTCTTCGATAGCAGTAGAAAGATGATCAATCGTTAGGACAATCAGATCAAGGGAGCATTTGTTCAAAATGCTAGCAAATCTAGTAATCCAAATTATCACCAAAGAGTGTGGGTCTCACGTTCACTCTCAGTCCGCACGGTATGCGCTGTGTGCGGTGATATTCAGCGAGTGTGGCAGCGTGCAACTCCAGTGAAATCAGATGTTTCGATTCTTTTTCAAGACTTCTACTTTTGTTCTCACTGGAGGGAATTTTCAGAAACTCTGACGAAGCGGTGACATGTGCCACTATTTCGCATGCCTGTTTGTCTTTATAGGCGAAGGTACTCATTGGAAAGGTTTGAGGGTCCGTGTGCTAGTACTGGAAAGCCGTGAACAGTATTGTAGTATTCACTCGGCACTACGGATTCAGGAGCGGTGCACGTGTCCGCGGATGGCGTCCGTGTCAAGATTGAAGGAAAGAGGCTGGCACTCGCTCAAATATGCTTATCAGAAATGCTTCTTTATTGCCACATTGTATGTGACGCGTTTCGGCGCATACAGTGCCTTCCTCAGACAAAGTATATATCCATAATATAAACATTTAAAAAGCGCCCCAAATGACGTGGTACAGACGTCACGTTGCCTAGAAACCAGGTAAACAAAAGAAAAAGTAAATCACAGCAAAGCACTATTAGTCCACAGAAAGGTTGCCCAATGGTATAATTCCATTTCATATCAATGTCGCTGTAAAGAAAAAAAGATTTTTAGAACAGTGTTTTGCATACTATATACATATCTATAAAAAGCTGTTTAGTTCACACTGGCATATAATTACTCAGTCTTACCCACAGGTTCAGGAGTTCCAGAGTCCTCCAATGGTATGCTAAAAGAGAGCAAAGAATATTAGAGACAGAATTGTCAGAGCCGATATAGGTAGCAATAGAAGTGAACTTAGACAAAGCACTATGGCCACATCCAGGATGGGTACATTTCCATGTCTTAATTGTATTCACTGCTCAAGTGTAATAAAAGGTGCTTTTCTTAATCATCCACATACAGGTGAACAGATACCAATACAGGGCCTCCTCACATGTGACAGTAGATTTGTGGTCTATATACTCAAGTGCCCGTGCGGTTTATTATATGTTGGTGAGACATCCATGCGTATGAAGGACTGGTTTAGTAAGCATAAGTCCACCATCCGCAAAGGCAATTTATTGTTACCAATACCTTACCATTTTCACGGACATAAACACACAATTGCACAACTACGCTTTCAAATTATAGAAAGCGGATCACAACCTCGGCTAGGCGGCGATAGAAATAAACTGTTGATGAAGCGTGAGGCCTACTGGATCCATCGTCTGCAGACCTTGGAACCCAGAGGCCTCAACCGAGAATATGAACTAAACAGCTTTTTATAGATATGTATATAGTATGCACTGTTCTAAACATCTTTTTTTCTTTACAGCGACATTGATATGAAATCGAATTATACCATTGGGCAACCTTTCTGTGGACTTATACTGCTAGGCAACGTGATGTCTGTACCACGTCATTTGGCGGGCTATTTAAATGTTTGTTTATATTATGGATATATACTTTGTCTGAGGAAGGCACTATCTGTGCCGAAACGCGTCACATACAATGTGGCAATAAAGAAGCATTTCTGATAAGCATACTGTATTTGAGTGAGTGCGGGCCTCTTTCCTTCAATAGTGTTGTGTCCATGTCACCACAGTTGATATCACAGTTTAATTCATTTGTATGTGTGTGAGCTGTTCCCCTAGAGGGCTGGTTTTAAATCTAGATATAATTTTTTTTATAAATATATATATATATATATATATATATATATATATGTTTTTCTTTCTTTCACAATCTGAGTTTTACAGTACAAATGGCATTATGTGGATGTTTACATGTATGCTATAATAGAACATGCTTTCGTCACATTTTTTTCCTACCTTCAATAGTATTCTATTTTTTATGTGTCTGACAAGGTTTACCAGAAATATTTGCTGGGAGTCTCACAACAGAATTCCATATGATGTCTATAGCTGGGTTAAGGGTATACATATGCCTTGTACTTGCTTCCATTGTTTTGTATATGTCCTTGGCTGGACAGATTTGTTTTGTCAGTTTTCATGTAAGTTTTTTTCTGTCACTTGCAGGTTTTCATATAATTTCTTTATAAAGGTTACTGTGGTAGAATCCACATTTTTTAGAATAAGGAATAATTAAAGAAGAACTCCCGCAAAAAAAATTATTCCATGTCCTGCTAGAAATGTACATGATGTAATCTGTAGTGAATGTCATTTTCTTACCAGTAGCTGAATTATTGAGTTATATCATCCTGAAGTTTCTTATCTGTGTCATGTGACTAGGAATTAGACCCACCAACTCACACAGCATCTTATGTGTGGACAGGAAGTCTAATTTTCTATGCATTCCTATGGGAGCCTCACTTTCAGTCTCATAGGAATGAATAGAGAAGTGACTGGCTTGTTGTCCTGGGTCAGTTGGAGGTCAGAGAGTTGGTCATATGACCCAGCTATAATAAGTTTCACCGTTCTGGTAAGTCAGGGACCAGTCCCTCAATAATAAGAGGTAGTCTAAATCGAATAAATAATCACAGAAAGATTACCCTAAAAAATAACACTACAAAACAAATAACATGGAACAAAAAATAGTAAAAAAGACTAAGGATAGAGATGGTAGTGGGGTGATGGTCTTTCCTGTGCCAGGACCTTATTAGGGATTCTAGGAGGTTCCAGGCACGGGATCGCCCCTATCGGGGCGGCTATTCCGTCTTAGGTAGGGACGTATTATATATAGGGCTACTATAGGGCCAGTTTTTCATCTCAGGCCCTAACTATACCCATCATTGACCATTTACTATCTTATCCACTTTACCATCTCTATCCTTAGTCTTTTTTACTATTTTTTGTTCCATGTTATTTGTTTTGTAGTGTTCCGGATTTGGCCTTCTACCAAATGTATTTTAGTATATATTATTAAAGGTTATTTTTTAGGGTAATCTTTCTGTGATTATTTAACCAGCTATAATAAGAACAGAGTGGAAACTCAATTTCAGCCTCTGATAAGAAAATGACATTCACTACAGATTATATCATGCACCTTTCTAACAGGTCAGAGAATAAAAATTTTTGCGGGAGTTCTTCTTTAACCTTTGTGGTTACAATTTCAAACTTGTAGATTTGTACTATGTCAAGATTCTCGTGGTTAAAGTTATGAGTGGGATAGCTGAATTACCAGATGTTAAGACCTTCAGAATTTCATTTTATACAGTGAAAAACCTGCAGAAAATGCATGCCCATAAGAACATGGGGAAAGCATTGAAGCAACAGTCAGTTCTCTGGTTATATGAAGTCCGGGTGGCCTTCAGTGAAGCAATGCTTATTACTGTGGACCTATTTATTAAGTCGTAAGCTTGTTATCCATAATTGTCCATTTTTGTACAATTTTGGATTAAAATCAACTCATCACAATTGTTGTTATAATATGTTTTATTGCCTTGATGGGATTTTCTGAGATTTTTACACTGATCACCTATCCTCTGGATCATCAGTATCTGAACGGTGGGGGTCCAACACCCGGGACCACCACCAATAAGATGAGAAAGTAGTGGCACTCCTGTGAGCACCACTGCTTTCTTTCTGCTTTTTCTAGGCCGAGTGATGACTTGTTCATGTGTCATGTGGGATTTACAGAAAACCACCCTGTAAAACTTAGCGTTTATTGATCTATGTTAAAAAGGATATCAAACAATTGAAAATAATAACATATGTCTATAGTGTGCTATCAAGGCAGGAAATGGCATAGATGTCAATTGCCAAACAGGGGAGGGGGAAAGAAATATCTGACCCCTATCTGTCTTTCTTCTGCACTGGACAAGATATATCTCTTTGTGGGTACGTTTTATCGACAATATTATTTTATTTTGGACTGGAACTGAACAGGAATTTAGCAAGTTCATGGATGAACTAAACATCAATCATATTGGCCTCCATTTCACACATGAACTCCAGAAGGATTCTATTGCCTTCTTAGATATCCGTATTATGAGAGGAGTAAATAGCGCGCTAAACACTACTCTATATCATAAAACTACAGCTACTAACAGTCCTCTCAGGTGGGATAGCTTTCATCCCACACCTCTTAAGAGAGGTATTCCAAAAGGGCAATTCTTGAGGCTACGAAGGAATTGCTCTATAGAAAGTTATTTTGAATTGGAAGCTACTGCTTTGTATGAACGTTTCAGACATAGAGGATATCCTGACAGATCTCTCAAAGAAGCCTGGAGGTGGGCTAGGTCCCGGGACCGATCAGCCCTGTTCCAATTTTCGAGACAGGAATCACAAGACCAAATCAGGATTATAGGGACATATGACACCGGGGCACAACAGGTTCGAGAGGTCTTGAATAAATAGTGGTCCTTACTCAAAGGGCCGACACCCTAGCTATTACCTTCAGACGAGGACGCAGCATTGGGGATAATTTGGTCCATAGCCATCTTGAACCAGTGCATAAGGAGACTTGGTTACTGAATAGAAACCTTGGCACATTTCAGTGTGGACATTGCAAGGTCTGTCGTTTTGTTAAAACGGGTAATTTGTTTTATGACAGTAGCAATTCTAAAACTTTCAAATCGAGACACTTTGCCAACTGTAACACTATAAGGTTGTAATTTATCGGGCACAATGCGTCTGCGGATGAAAATATGTCGGCAAGACATGTAGAGAATTTAAAAAGAGAATCCTTGAACACGTGGGCGACATTCGTATGCATAGAATTTGCATGTTTCATATAAGTCACCAGCTATTTATTATCATTTATTTTTATCTTGATTTATCTACTCAACATTAATAATATCTGATATTAAGAAGGACACCTTGTGATATACTTACCTTCCAGCATGTTTGCTGCTTTTGGCTTATCTGGGCGGACGCCCTTTGTCATGTGATCTTGACTACGTCACGCCGCTTTACGCGGATCAACGCTCGCTACACGTGTACCATGTAAGTAACCTACTACACTATAAAAATCCCCTCTATTAGCCACCTCATTGCCAGACCACTTGCTATACCTGGAACCAAGAGGAGCTCCTGCTTGATCTTCCGGTCGCTCCGTTTGGTACAACACGGGAGACGTTATCTGATTACGCAAGTAGCAGAACCTGTTATCTTTTTGTATCTTTTTGGGTCTGTTATTGCTACCCCCATTTAAGTGTTGCTTTATATGCCTTAATATCCTATGGTTTTTCTATTTCGTTCCAGGAATACATTAACATTGTTTATCAATTTCAGTCAAATCTGCCCATCATATATGTAATACACAGTGTAATTTTGGAGTATTTGCTCCTATTTCCATTGTCCCCTGATGAGCCATTTTTCTTTGGCGAAACGCATTGGGACGGGACGTTTTTATCGTGGTTGAATCCACTGGTGATCTCTTCAGACATCTGTGTTGGGATAAATCCCTTTACTTAATAATATGTGTATATTGGGCTCTTTTCATCTTTGATGATTTGTTTATTATTTTTTGTGGTATGTATTATTTTCTCCCTTAGTTAACGGTGGTGTTACCTATCTCTATGTCAGGGGCATTTGAGGGTGTATAGGAGGTTCTCGACACGGGATCGCCCCTATCGGGGCGGCCATTCCGTTATTAGGCAGGGCCATTAGCATAGGGTCAGCAATAGGGGTCAGATATTTCTTTCCCCCTCCCCTGTTTGGCAATTGACATGTATGCCATTTCCTGCCTTGATAGCACACTATGGACATATGTTATTATTTTCAATTGGTTGATATTAGAGATGAGCGAACGGGCTCATAACGAGCACTTTACCGCTCGGCTCCCCTTCGCTCGCATGGGCGCAGGCAGCCGCTTCCGTCCTCCTCACCCGACGGAAGCGGCTGCCTGCGCCCATGCGAGCGCAGGCGAGCCGAGCGGTACAGTGCTCGTTACGAGCACGTTCGCACATCTCTATTTGATATCCTTTTTAACATAGATCAATAAATGCTAAGTTTTTCAGGGTGGTTTTCTGTGAATCCCATTACTTTATGCTACCTTCTGGTGTCATACTTTGTTTGCTGACAACATACTGGACAGCACTGTGATTTCTTCATGTGTCATGTGGCCTAGGAGCAGCTCAGTCCCATTCAAGTGATACCAAGCACAGCCGCTACACAATGTACAGCACTGTGATTGGTAAGGTGCGAGAAGGCAGCGGCGCTCACAGGAGCACTGATCCCTTCTCAAGACAGCTGATCGGTGGGGGTCCTGGGTGTCAGACCCCCAACAATCAGATACTGATGACCTATCTAGAGGATAGGTCAGCAGTATAAAAATCTTGAAAAACCCTTTTAAAATCTTCTGCACAACGGCACATATTTTTGTGACTAGCCCTAATGTATAAGACTAGATCTGTATATCCCTGGGGGAAGGATTAGGACAAACAGGATATTAGCAAGATACTATACCATTTCTAAACATCATAGCTCCCCCTAGACCAATATCCAGGCTCATCATCACCTTACATTCTAGAGTAGGAAACATCATTAATGCTTCTAGATTAACATACTTGGTGGGGTGAAATAAATTCAATGGTGTCCCGCAGCTTACTAAGTTACTACCATAAAATACTCACATGACAGGTACATTTAATTTATTATATCTATATTCAGTTTATTATGTGTCATCTCCTGATCACAGGTTTACCTAGTCATTTAATTTAATGAGGTAGCAATTTGAGTGACGCCTTTTGGCCTCTATACTAGTACTGATAATCTGAAAGTGATCTTAAAGGAGTTGGCCCATCTCAGAAAATGATGAAATAGATTATGCCATTAATGTCAGATAGATGCGAGTCCCATGTCTGGGACCAGCTCCTATCACCAGTAATGGGCCCTGAAAGTGAAGGAGAGCACACAGTACATGCGCTGGGTGCTATCCATTCACTGCTTTGGTAGTTCCAAAACTAGCAGAGTGAGGAAGCTTGGCAATTTTTGGAAGTCTCATAGCATTGAATTCACTGTTATAGGACTGCTGAAAATAGGGGAGTGCTCAGCTATTTTCGGATCTCCAATAGTGGTGCTCTCCTTTAAATCAGGGGGCTCATTCTGGAGATAGGAACATGTCTCAGAGGTGGAACTTCCATCTCTCTGACAGTAACGGCATATCCTAGCAATATGTCATCAATGTCTGAGATGGGAATACCCCTTAAAACATGTGCGCTTGGCAGTTGAAGACATCTGTGTTGGTCCCATATTCATATGTGCTCACATTGCTGTGAAAAATGAAGTTTTAATATATGCAAATGAGTCTCTAGGAGCAATGGGGGAGTTGCTGTTACACCTAAAGGCTCAGCTCTCTCTGCAACTGATACTTCCTCTCTACTTTCATTGACATGGCCAGTCAGTGTAAATGTCATCATGCCTGGCTCTGTCAATCAAAGTGTAAAGGGTGCGACAGACGCAAAGAGACCAGAGCCTCTAGGAGTAACAGCAATGCCCTGGTTGCTCCTAGAGACTCATTTGCATATATTAAAACATCATTTTTCTCAGCAATGCAGGCACATATGAACATGGGACCAACACAGATGCCTTCAGCTGCCAAGTGCACATGTAACAGGTTTCATAGGTACAAATCTGCTGACAAATGTCCTTTAAAACATTCTGCGCTTGGTTATAATAGTTCTATGAATTAAAATTTAAAGAAGACCCATCACTGGCAGCAGAGACTTTGATTCTATTTTGTGATTATAACGTGGCCCTATTGTTGGATGAAGCCCTCAGAGACACCATTTTGTTTTAACCAGGTACACTCATTTGTAATGTGGAGACCATGGTGTATGTGTTTGCTCTGGGTTTACACATGTGATATAAGACACTCCAGGCACAGATAAACATAGGTCTCAGAAAGCACACAGCTATGGATCAATACACCTATATGATATACTGTAGCACTCTCCGCATATTATATTATGTGGAACAAGTCTTGCTCCCTTACAGGCTTACAACCAGTGGCACTAGTCACATGACACATAGGATCAGTCTGGTTTGTATTAGATATACAGCACACAGGGAAAGCAAATATTGTATCATGCAAAACACCTGTCATTATAATAGCACAAAGTATTTTTTTATTTTTGTGTTTTTTTTTATTTTATTTTGGGTAAAGGGGGTGATTAGAATTTTTTTATTTTTTCAATTTATAAAAACATTTTTCTTACACTTGTTTTTATAGTTCCTGCAGGGAACTATAACAAGCAATCATTGGATTGCTTTTCTCATAGACTCCATTGCATTAGCATTGTAGTCTATGAGGGCTTTACTGTATTTCTATGTATTTCTATTCTGCTACAGGCAGGAGCTCCATAGAAATTACTAAGCAGCAGCCTCCTGTCTCACAGGAGGACAGGGACTGCTGGTAACACACTCCGGCTCCCCCTATGCCTGCCAGGGATGCCAGAGCACACCAGGAAGCTCACACTTCTGGGTTTTCAGTATTGAGATGCCATGGTCAGGACTGAATCTGAAGTGTTAAATGTCTTTTACTGGCATTATCGCCAGTTGCAGACAACTTTCTAGGAGGAATGGTACAATGTACCACGATTCTCCTGTGCAATAAGTAAATGGAAAATACAAGTATTTGCTAAAACAGACATGTCAGGAGAGGTAACACATCCTCTTTAAGAAAGTAATTGGTTTAAAGTTGCAAATGTTAAAATAACAAAAATAGTGACTGGCAAACCCAAGAGGGAGGAGGAATAATAAAACAGGATATATACAATAGACATGCCTCAGTCTGTTTACTATGTCTTCTACTACTTGAACAGAAGCTTGAATTTGATTGTAAACTTTTTCAATTATAATCTAACTATAGAAGGTTTACATTTCTCCCTGACACCAACGTAGTGATTTAATTATTATGATGCACAATTTGTACATAGTTATTATGTTATATGTATATTATGTTGTATACACTGTAGTTATTAAGTTATGTTACCAAATGTTGCTACTTTGTCTCAGCTGCATTCTGCGTGTCTATTGCAAATTACTAGAATATAATATATTCAAGAGAACCCCCACCTGATTTGGGAAAGACACCTACTACTATGTCAAGTTTACTTTAACACTACTTTTACTTTCACACTAGCGTTTTTAAATTCTGGTATTGTGTTCCGTCATAGGGGCTCAATACCGGAATAAAACGCTTCAGTTTTGTCCCCATTCATTGTCAATGGGGACAAAACTGAACTGAAGACAATGGAATGCTCCTGAAAGCATTCCGTTCCGTCTTCAGACCGGAGAACAAACCGCAGCATGCTGCGGTTTGCTCTCCGGTCCAGGCATCCGCACCAAGACGGATCCGGAATGACCCCCAATGCAAGTCAATGGGGACGTTTGGTGTGACACACCAGTAATCCGGATCTGTCCTCCATTGACTTGCAATGGGGGGTCATTCCGGATCCGGCTACAGAGAAACATACAGACAGACATACATACATACATACACACATACATACATAGACATACATACATACACACTCACATACTCCAGCCAGGGACGCCGGCAGCATGTCTTCACGCGCCTCCTGCGCGCAGGTATGACGTTTCCCCACAGCGCCCAGCAGAGGGCGCTGTGGGGAATCGTCATCACTGCGCGCAGGAGGCGCGTGAAGACGTGCTGCTGGTGTCCCGGGCTGGAGTATGTGAGTATGTATGTGTTTGTGTGTATGTGTGTGTATGTATGTTCTCTGTGTATGTGTCAACATGTGTGGGGCCGGAGCGCTGCTCCGGCTCCACACATGTGTCAGCGGCAGTACGGATCCGTCGGCACCCTTTAGGTGCCGGATCCGTGCTGCCGCTAGTGTGAAAGTAGCCTAACCTTCCTCTGCTTTTGTAATTGCCTATGTCTTTACATCTATTTATATGGCTCTGAGATATGACTGTTTGTATATTGTATATGTGCTGATAAAAAAAGCAAATAGTTTAGTTAAAGGGATTATCTGGGTATAAATGTTTCCCTTTCCCAGTCCACTGCCAAGCCCTGTAATTTACTAATTTACTTGAATTACTTTTTCTGTCTCACTGTGGAGACTGTATTTCCTCTGACATCACGCCCAGGCATCCCATGATCCATTTTTCCAAGCTTTTTTTTTTTTTGGTCACACTTCATGAGGTCAGAAAAAAAGCCACAAAAAATGCACTGTTTGTAATGCATTTTATAATTCCCTATTGCCTCATAGGCGACATCTGACTGTAGTGTTTTTTTGCTACAAAAGAGGCAGCAAAAAAAAAAAAAAAAAAACACTGGGAAAAATGTTGCAAAAAAAACAAGCACATTTTTTTCCCCCTAAAGACACTATGGGGGTAATTTATCAAATCTATGTCAGTTTTCTGGTGTAAAAAGTCATAACTTTTGGCACAAGTCCTGTTTCAAATTTGAAACTTTTTGCCATTTTAAGCCACTATCGCCGCTTTTGAAAAATTGGTGGGAAACTAGGTGTGGCAAGGAATGTTAATTTATTTCACACCAGAATTACCACTATAACTTTTTAAAAAACTTTTTAAACAAAAGTCAGGATTCTGTTTCCAAAAAGAAAATAAGGCAGGGTCTCTAATGTCCAAAAAAATCGCCTTAAAAACTGGAGTAACATTACTAGACAAAAGTGCCAAATTTATAAAACGCCAGTGCAAACTCAAAGCAAAACTGACACTATCCTAAGGCCACGCTCGGTGTGGGAGCAAGATTTCTTGTTGTGGACACTGCTGGTTTCACAGGATCGCAAGGCACTATAATGATATAAAACGGATGATGAACGGATGGCTCACCCATTAATTATGGGAATTAATCTGTTACAATTATGCCAAGTGTCTATATCAGTCTGTTGCCCACAGAAATAAAAAATATATACCTATAGAAAAATTAAAAGGGTATTCCCATCTCAGACAATGGGGGGGCATATCGCTAGGATATAACCCCATTGTCTGACAGGTTTGGGTCCCACCTCTGGGACCCACACCTATCTCGTATATGCAGCCAAAAACAAAGCCAGCAAAGTAGTGGCCGGCAGTGCGAGGTCTGGCCACCACCAAGCGTTCCTATTGGCCCACCAAAAATAGCCAAGCGGCGTGCTCAGCTATTTTCAGAATCCTCATAGAAATTAATGGGAGTTCACAGTGCTAGTGTGGCCACTGCTTCCATTTACTCCTATGGGGCCGACATAAATAGCAAAGCCAGCAATCGACAATTTAGGCTGCCCCGTAGAAATGAATGGAGGGCAGTTGCGCATGCATGGTGCGCCCTCCTTCACGTTGCTAGTTGCATTTACGAGATATTTGGGACCCGCATCTATAAGACGATGGGGGCATATGCTAGTGATATGCCCCCGTTGTCTGAGATGGAAAAACCCCTTTAAAGTGAGTCGAAGGTATGACTTTTCTATAATTTTAATGACACCATAACAGGAAATCACGCTTCCACACCGAGCGTGTTTTCCGCACTGGACATGCTGGTCTGAAAGACGTCTAACACTTTCTGAGAGTCAGCTGTCCACCCTCAGAATCCCTGCTGTTCTGTGCATGCCTGCAGTGCAGTGGGTGTTCCACCCTTTTCTCTTTCGCCAGAAGCAGTGATTTGCAGCCTCCTACATTATTGCCTCAATCTTCGGATCAGGCAGATAAATCAACTCTTCTTTAGGCCTCATGCACATGACTGTATGTGTCTATAGAAAAGTTGTATCCTTGTCCACAAAATGGACAAGAATAGGACATGTTCTATGTTCTTTTGTGGGCCGATGGAATGGATTTATGGACGTGGAGAGCACACAATGTGCACAATGTGCTGTCCACATTTTTTGCAGCCGGATCTGCCTCTGATCCACATAAAAAAAAATGCACATCAGATGTGGAACAAAAATACAGTTGTGTGCATTGGGCCTTAGGTTGTTTTTAAACCAAGCATTGTGATGGCATAATTCACAACATTTTTATTTTCAACTGCAATGCAGCAAGATGTAACTTTAAAGTCTAAAGTCAATTACTAAAATGTCTTCTTACACAGCATTTTTTCATTTTTTATTTTTTTATTTTTTTGCATTTATGTAGCATTTGGGGGGAGTGGTGTTTCATTCAAAGCACAACATTCCCTGTGTATGGCTTCTTTATGATGTGTTCTCTATTGGGCTTCAAAAAATGCATATCTACCAAAAGATGGAAAATTAAAATGCCACCAGAAATGTCATTAACTTGAAATGTATAGTATATATATATATATATTTTTATATGTTTTAAAATATTTAAAAATAGTTTGTCTAAAGGAGTCCTCCACATGGCACTAAATGTAAAGTCTGTTTCATCTCCATTTGCCATGGAGGGGTATGCTCTGAAGGAGTGGATAGCATGTATAGACCGTTCTATGAACAAAGCTGGGGCATACTGGCTGGTGTCATTGCCACTTTTTTCCAGAAAACATTCTGTAAACTACTAGCAGGAAGGTCACCTCTTTAATGTAAATACATGTGTGCATGAAAATGTCTTTTTCATCTGGGAGCAGTTTTGTTCATACCAAATACAATTGTTTTCCATACCACTAGGCTAAATAGGTGGCATCATGGCCACAGTTTACTGCCATCTGCAGCCAAGCATTCCAGGCTGGGGAGAGGCTAGCCCTAGTGTTCCTCAATGGGATGATTGACAGGAAAACATGCCTGTCCCCATAATGACTACTGTATCTCACACATCCTCAGTGCTGATAACCTCCAGATACATTTAGGTACATATGTGATATTAGCAGCTTAGCAGCTCTTCTTCTAAGCTGAGCACTTTAGGTTCACAGACTGTGTTATTATGGATGTGAAGTGGTTCACATACATGTCATGGCAATATATTTATGTTTACAAACTTGTGACTTTCCAGTTTGTGTGTGCTATGACTGGTGGCTTTGCCTTATTTACCAAGACTATAAATGATTAGCAGAAGAAGCTAATTTTTGGTGTATCTCCTCTACTAACTTGGTCCATCTCAAACTCTGCTTTGGTTTGCAAAGTATTCTGGAATCTGTGGTTCTACAAAGAATTCAGAACCTTAGGCTGTTAAAAAATATGGTGGATTGGGATAATTTAGGCATTTGCTTTTTTTAATTTCCTGAACAGTGAATAAGTCCAAAGTCAAGCAGGAGCCATTTCCTAGCAGATAGATAGATAGATAGATAGATAGATATGAGATAGATAGATAGATAGATAGATAGATAGATAGAAAGATAGATAGATAGAAAGATAGATAGATAGATAGATAGATAGAAAGATAGATGATAGATAGATAGATAGATAGATAGATAGATAGATAGATATGAGATAGATATGAGATAGATAGATATGAGATAGATAGATAGATAGATAAAAAAAATCCCACATGGGTAAATAAAGACTTTCATTTTTTCACTTTTTTACTGGAGAGTGCTGCCTCTTTTTTCTTTTTTATATGCTGGGACCTTGGTCTGGTCTGTTTGGCGTGCACCTCGTTTTTCCTTATTCAGTGCTGCTGAGACTTGTTTTTTGCTTTAGATAGATAGATAGATAGATAGATAGATAGATAGATAGATATGAGATAGATATGAGATAGATAGATAGATATGAGATAGATATGAGATAGATAGATAGATATGAGATAGATAGATAGATAGATATGAGATAGATAGATAGATAGATAGATAGATATGAGATAGATAGATAGATAGATAGATAGATAGATAGATAGATAGATAGATATGAGATAGATAGATAGATAGATAGATAGATATGAGATAGATAGATAGATAGATAGATATGAGATAGATAGATAGATATGAGATAGATAGATATGAGATAGATAGATATGAGATAGATAGATATGAGATAGATAGATATGAGATAGATAGATAGATAGATATGAGATAGATAGATAGATAGATAGATAGATAGATAGATAGATATGAGATAGATAAAGATAGATAGATAGTAGATAGTAGAAATGAGATAGATGATAGATATGAGATAGATTAGATAGATATGAGATAATAGATAGATATGAGATAGATAGATAGATAGATAGAAGATAGATATTAGATAGATAGATATGAGATAGATAGATAGATAGATAAGATAGATAAGATAGATATGAGATAGATAGATATGAGATAGATAGAATGAGATAGATAGATATGAGATAGATAGATAGATATGAGATAGATATGAGATAGATAGATAGATATGAGATAGATATTAGATAGATATGAGATAGATATTAGATAGATAGATATGAGATAGATAGATAGATAGATAGATATGAGATAGATAGATATGAGATAGATAGATATGAGATAGATATGAGATAGATAGATAGATATGAGATAGATATGAGATAGATAGATAGATATGAGATAGATATGAGATAGATAGATAGATAGATAGATATGAGATAGATAGATATGAGATAGATAGATATGAGATAGACAGAGACATAGAGAGAGAGACATAGAGAGATATGAGATAGAAGATAGATAGATATAAGATAGACAGAGATTATATTAATCTAATATATCTAATTGCTCCTGTTTTAAGTTTTGCAACAAAATGTGATCTAACAAAATCATGTGATGAGTTTTAAAAACCTAAGCATTTATTGTAATATTAAGAAATCTTAGGACTCTAGAAGAACCCACAATAGGGCACACTGGAGGTGCTAGCCGTATAGTTCTCATCGATATCACTTCTATGGTTTACTGGGTGAAGGTGAGACGGTTAAAATAATTACACAAGTACACAATGCTTTCCAACTTCTCAGCAGCTTATTGACCTTTCATTGCTGTCATCTAATCACAGACCAATTGGTCCATAGAAAACATATAAGTAAATATAATATAAGCAGTTCATTCAGAAACTACATTGTGACCTTCACTTGATTTAAGGCAGCGACGTTTCATCGGGATTCCTACAATTACATACATGCAGATACCGAAGAACATAACCCTGCTTTGTAGCCGCAAACAGTCGCAGACAATAGTTGTAAAATGTCGCCTAGCACATGCCATAAAGAGGTGTCCAGGGACGATATGCGTGCTGTAATGTATGGTGATGACTACTGGAGCTTTAGGCTAATATTATAATATTAATATTTTTTGAAAATCTGAGTTTATTTCCTTCTACATACATTTCGCTTCCATAGGAAGAGTCTGCTCATCTCAATTTCTCAATTTTCTGAGCTAGTAATTGCTGATCCTTCACTAACCATATTAATATGTCACACTAATGATGACATAAATGAACAATAAGAAAACTATATATATATATATATATATATATATACACACATATATAGCATTAAAAAAGTTTTTGTATTTTTGTGTGTGTGTATATATATATATATACATTTTTTTAGCTTGTTACAAATGTGTATACATTATATCTACCTACTATATATCTGTCTATCATTTTATAATATTTTAGATGATTTTCTTTTGTCACGTGTTACATGGTTAGCAGAGCTCTTAATCTCAGGTTTCAGTTTAGTATTATTTACATGAAATATAGAATTCGTTGTCTTTGTTACATATAAAGCCTTGGACATTCGAATATTATATTTCTATTTACGAATGTATCATATAAAACCTGATATGGATCTAGTATTTTGTGATGCCCCGGTGCTGTATGCAGAGCATTGCTATGACAGGATCATAGGAATAATACTGTAGAGGCATATGATGAGTGCCCAGGACTTGCAGCAGGTGGTAGATTTCCAGCATGGGTGACATGTGTTGGTGGCACCTCCCAGCTCCTGTGCTATGGGTGTGACTGGAGATGAGGGCAGATAAAGAGGAGGAGATAAGTGAGATCCGTGCACATCCCTCTGCCTGTCCTCCTCACACTCCTGTCTTCTTCTTCTAGCAGCCCCTGATGCTAGATTCATACCTGGCTGCAGCACACATTTGTCCAGAAGATGTTCTAGATCCTGGAGGACCTCAGGAGCAGAGTAGACCTCACATCCAGGATATTGGGAGAACTGATGAGAGCTGGTACACTCTAGGAACTAGCCCAGGATTCTACTTCAACTGGTTCTGGGTAATGCCCGTCTCTGCCTGCCTCTTGTAACCTGCCCCAGGGGCAGCACCATGTTCCTACCTCCAGCCAGGAAAGGCTTCTCCATTGAAGCTTTAGTGGGTCCAGACCGAAGTCCAGAGGAACCTCTCAGACCCACTGCCCTAAAGTACCCAGAAGCAGGACCCGGGCTTCCTCCTGGCCCTCTCCGCCCTGGGATCCGCCTCCTTGGGGCCCCAGATTTGGTCTTCCCGGAGCTGCCTACCAACCCTTATGGACACGGCTTGGGGATCCCCCAGCACCGCATCCTGCACAGGGACCCGCTCAGCTTCTGCCCTTGGATCCTGCGGCACCGGCTGCCTGGTGAGTGCTGCTGCACAGCTGTAGATACGGAGCAGTGTACTAGATTAGAAAGTTCTGATGTAGAGTATGACGTCAGTTCTATGGGGTACAGGCACACCAAGGCATACCCCCGATAGTGTACACTATATAGCAGGATTAATGGAGGTTCTCTTCTCTTCTCTGTAGAGGAACATCTTCTTTATTTCATTTATAGTGCAATCTCCATTTTAAACTATTGTGTGCATTCACATCCAGTACAAGCAGCAGCTAGTGCCCCCTGTCCATTGACTCCATGGACCTCTGCATACAATACCAGGTGACAGCAAGACGGTATAGATGACCGATATATAGTACAGAGAGTCTCCGCCCTCAGCCGCACCGTGGGATCGGAGCGGTAGATATTTGTACACTTGTACACGTCTTGTGATATTTGTATTTATTTTCTTCATTGATTTATTATTTGTTTGTCTGTGCTATGATTGGTGGCTATGCCTTCATTATTCACAGAAGAGGCAATTTGTACAAACATGGGGCAGCATCTTAGCTGTGCTCTGCAGAGAATGCTGGGACCTGTGGTTCTACTAGAGATACAGAACCTGAGGCTGATAGACTGGGAGAACATGAGCATTTGTATTTTATTCTACTTGAAATAAATCCGTAGTTAAACAGGAGCCATTTCCAGGCCAGATTAAACTGACCATAGATTTACAACTGTTGACACAAAGCACAATTTGAGACATACAGATACATCCATAGATAAAATAAAAGATACAAGGGATAGATATATATAGATGCATAGATAGGTAAAATAAAAGATGGATAGATAGATGATAGATAAATAGATAATAAGTAAAATAAAAGACACCATATATAGCACAAGATAGATATTGATAATGGATAGGATGGGGATACATAGACTTTAGTGTTGAGATCACAAAAAAATGCAGTTTGTCACCCATATGAATGTAGGAAATGTATCTGCTCAGTTAATCCTCAATTAACTCATGTCACTTATGAAGTAATCAAATTCTGTTGAAATATAAATATTTTAGTAATATATAATAATTAGTTTTATAAATATTTATCAAAATAAAATGTTTATGTTCTAACCTCATACACTGGACAGTCCATGTTCACTTCATTCTGGGCAGAGCATTAGAATTACAAAACCCCTTAAACAAATGTGTAACTTGCATGGTTTATAAAATTGTATCTTTCTATGACCAATGTGGTAAGGTTGCTTCTTTATATTGTGTCTCACATACTGTATGAAAGAAAATAGTTAACTCTGACTCTAGAACATTCCATTTTCCATATTGTATAGTACTCTATCTATCTATCTATCTATCTATCTATCTATCTCATATCTATCTATCTATCTATCTATCTATCTATCTATCTATCTATCTCATATCTATCTATCTATCTATCTAATATCTATCTCATATCTATCTATCTATCTATCTATCTATCTATCTATCTATCTATCTATCTATCTCATATCTATCTATCTATCTATCTATCTATCTATCTATCTATCTAATATCTATCTAATATCTATCTCATATCTATCTATTTATCTATCTATCTATCTATCTATCTATCTATCTATCTATCTATCTATCTATCTATTTCTACCTTCTATCTATCTATCTATCTATCTATCTATCTATCTATCTATCTATCTATCTATCTATCTATCTATCTATTTCTACCATCTATCTATCTATCTATCTATCTATCTATCTATCTATCTATCTATCTATCTCATATCTATCTATCTATCTATCTATCTATCTATCTATCTATTTCTACTATCTATCTATCTATCTATCTATCTATCTATCTATCTATCTATCTATCTATTTTTCTGTATTTTGCAGTTTTTATAGGGTATATCTATTTATAATAACTGAAATACATACTTTTGATTTTTAGTATATCTGATGCACAGTAAAAACAATTTTTTAAAATTGGATCAATCTTTGATTGGTTGTCACCGGGGATATTGTTATATTCTTATATTTTTCGTATGGAAAATACTTCTGTAGTTTTCCTGCCTCAGACTCATTGAGACTTTTTCATAAAAAACATAAATTGGATATGAAATTTGAGATTGATTTAGGATCAATAAATTCTTTATGATTTGTCAAAAATTAGAACAGGAAAGATGTAATTTTAATTAAGTGTTTAATATCACAATTTATGACATCTGAAAAATGTCATAGGGTTTCACTTTCTATTTTATACATTAAAAACTGGGCCTCCAACAGGAAAACCCTGAACGCTTTCAAGAAAAACGAGAAAAACTGTTGAATATTGTGTTTTAAAAATGTGTAATGTTACCATTTTTAGCCTTACGTAGACGCTTTAATAACACAGAGTTTCATGCGTAACCCCTCCCATTATACCTTGATCACAGTGCACGGAAAGCCGTATACGCGCTGCGATTATGACTGACACTTTATTAAGGTCTAGACTTTTGAGACTATTAGGCCATTTCACAAGGGGCCATCATATCTACTCATAAGACTTTTCATATTTCATGATGGGTCATTTCAAATCCAAGTACTGCTCCATATCATCTATCATGGCTGCTCTGAGGTGTCCTTGTGTAACATGTCCCTTTGTAGGTAAATGTACGGCTCCCTAATGTAGATGATTAGGAAAAAGGGTAAGTGGACAGAACATGGGATCCTATGGTTATATAAGGTCCTAGGCCAGGATTGGCTAACCTCCGGCCCTCCAGCTGTGGTGAAACTACGACTCCCAGCATGCTCCATTCATTTCTATGGAGTTCTGAGAACAGCCAAGCAAGTGTACATCTTGGGAGTCGTAGTTTTACCACAGCTGGAGTGCCGGAGGTTGGCCATCACAGCCCTAGGGGATAGATTACACGCTTGCTCAATTCCATTGCAAAATCCCATTATATGGTGCAATAAAAACTAGTGCAGATTGTAGTACATACTTCATATTTTCAGACCTCCCGCATGCATTATACATTAAGGATTTTGGGTGACTATTTTGAGAATTTTACCTACTTTAGTTAAATAGGCAAAACCGGTGTTTGAGGGCTCATGAATACGACCGTATTTTTTTTCCAGTCCGCAATCATCAATATAGATGGCATCCATGTGCATTCCGTATTTTGCGAAACGGAATAGCTGGCCCCTAATAGAACAGTCCTATCCTTGTCCGTAATGCGGACAATAGTAGAACATGTTCTCTTTCTTTGCGGAACAGACATACGGACACGGAATGCATACAAAGTAACTTCAGTTTTTTTGCGGACCCATTGAAATGAATGGTTCCATATACGGTCCACAAAAATTCGGAACGGACACAGAAAGAAAATACATTTGTGTGCATGAGCCCTGATTTGTATGGATACAACTTAGGCTTCTTTCACACGACAGTATATTTTGCAGGCTCCGAGCCGCATTTTTTGCTGATAAAATGCGGACCCATTAATTTCTATGGGGCCGCAAAAAATACTGACAGCACACTGTGTGCCGTCCGCATCCGTATGTCCGTTCCGTAGCCCGCAAATAAGATAGAACATGTGCTATTTTTGTCTGTTTGGCAGACAAGGAAAGGCATTGTTACAATGGATCCGCAAAAAAACGGATGCCAAACGGACGTCATCCGTTTTTTTTGTGGATCCGCAATTTGCAGACTGCAAAACACAATGGTTGTGTGAAAGAAGCCTTATCCGCAGATATCTGCACTAGCTTCCTGCAAGATCTGGAAATTCGGCATGAGCCTTTTCCTGTTTCACAAATTATATAGGTATAGCGGATACCAATAGAGGTGTCGACTGGGCTCACGTAAATCACTTGTCTGGCCAGTTATTTTATCGTGGCAGCAAGACCTTACTGATATATGTGCAGTTTGTGCACCAGTCTGGCATTTATAGACTGAGAGTCCTGACAGATAAAGTCTGTCGCTAGGATAATATGAACAATCAGATAGAAAACTATGGAATCAGTTCTGGCTTCCAATCCATAAATATAATGTATGTGGATGAAGAAGGGAATGAATGAGTCATTAAAATAACGCAATCACTTTCGCTCTGAGGGTAGGACCAGCAAAGCGTCATCAACCGTTTGCATGTTAATTCCCTGTAATTACAGAAGATCAGGATCATCCTGTAAGCATAATTATGTGTGAGAAGAGTTAGTTGTTGTGACATCACAGAAGCTTGTGACATCACTTGCTACGGAATACAATTAACCGGAATAGGTATTTTTATATTGAATGAAAAGAGACGACACTATTACTATTTTACTATTTTAGATACTACTAATAGTCTTTTAATATCATATTTGGCATTTTGGCTAGTAGCAATTGCCAATAATGTTTTATTATGTCACCTATACTGTTCTGTTTTTTCAGACTTTTGTTTCACACACACATTTATCCCAAAAACACAGGCGTTTTTGATGCAGTTATTTGGGCCAAAGCCAGACGTGGATTTATAAGGAATGCGAAATATAATAGAAGGATTTATACTCCTTCTTGGTGTATCTACTTCCGCCTTGGCTGAAAAAAAAAACCTGCATTGCCGTGGGGTTTTTTAAGTTAGGCTTCATGCAAGCAAACGTATTTCTTATATCCGTGTTTCTTGCGGATTGCATACGGACCTATTCATTTCTATGGATCCACAAAAACACAACGGATAGCACAAGGATGTCATCCATGTGCCATCCGCATCCCTATGTCTATTCTGCAAATGATAGAACGTTACGTGTCCTATTACTGTCCATATTATAGACAAGAATAGTCATTTCTAGTGAAAAAAATGCACCTGGAAGGTATCCGTATTTTGCAGATCCAATACGGACATGATCATGCTCATGAGGCCTTAACATTTTTATAGGCATCCATAATGCGGTTGTATTTTAGGCATTATTATGGCTGTAAAATCCATTCCCCCGCTTTCTAATGCACCGGTCACTGTATAATTCTATCTACATTAGTTTGTGCAGTATTGAATTGGAGGAATATATATCTGTTTTGCACAGTGTTCACTTTAACTGTATGGTGCATTATGTCTTATCATTGTATTATTGGTATATATTTTACAGTGTAGAGAGCCCCAGAATTTGGTGGTGCTATATAAAAATAATAATCTGATGAGATGGGTATAAAAGAAAACCATGAAAACCTTCACATTTTGGCAATAAAGATTTTCATGCCATATCGCCAGGCATAGAGATTCCAATATCTTATAGCCTTCTCCTTCTAATTACGCTTTGCCATTTAACATTGAGATCTTAGAAGGGATCCAGGTACGGTAATGTATTAAAAATATGTCCAAAACATCTGTAAATCTCCGAAGTAACATAAGACGTCCGTAGTTTTATATTTTTCCAGAGTCTTTTATAATTTAATGTGTAAGGATGGCTGCGGAGCCTATTGCTTGTGTTAAAATGTTTCAGCAGTTTATATCCTACCTCCATGAAGAACTTTAAGCAATATCTTTTGCTTTTTTTTTTTTTTTAAATAAAATGATCTATTTACCAAATGACCTGGTCTCAGGCTGCTTTCACACAATGGGTGGAATTAATCACGCCCTGGCACTCCAGAATTCTTGCTTTAAAAAGTCATAAAAGAGGCCTTTTGGGACTTTTTAGGCTTGTTTTCTTCACATTTTGTGACTTTTTTTGCATTAATATATCACTCACTGCAGTTTTGAAAAGTGGGTGGGAAAGTGGACTTGGTTAGCTACCTTAATGAGCTTCACTCCAGACTTATAATTGCACCTTTTTTAAGAGATTGCAAAATAAAAGGTTGAAAACTAACTCCAGTAAGGGGTAGATTGGTGTAAAAATCCCAGGAAAGCATTTCTAGATAAAAGTATGAGGTTTAGGCTTCTTTCACACGAACGTTTTGTTTTGCGGTCCGCAAAAAATGCGGACAGCACACTGTGTGCTATCCGCATCCGTATGTCCATTCAGTATCCCCGCAAAAAAAATAGAACATGTCCTATTCTTGTCTGTTTTGCGGACAAGGATAGGCCGTGTTACAGTGGATCCGCAAAAAAAACAGACGCCATACGGATGTCATAGTTTTTTTTTTTTTTGCAGGGCCACAAAACACAAACAGTAGTGTGAATGTAGCCTTAGGTAAAGATGCACAAAATGTATAAAAAAAATTGCACACCAACGAAGACTCAGTTATTTCAGTTATTACCCTCATGACAAATTTTTGTTTTTGCATTTTGATGACTTTTGCCGTTTTTGTGGCATTTATTTTTTGATTATTTTTTTTTTTTTGTGAATAAACACAATCTCCTGACGTGAGCTGTAAGTTTGCGGGAATTATGATAGGCAGTACACAATGCATTTTTTTAATTCACTTGTGGTGCATTTTTGGGGTCCATTTTGTTTTATTTAAATTGTACCATGCTCTAGGTATGGTGTACTTTGCTATAGAGAAAAGTAAATGTCTTAGGAAAACGCCAAAAAGTCAAAAATGTGTGAGCAACAAAGAAACGCTTGTGAAAAAAAAAAATGAATAATTTTTTTTTCTTTACCAGCCTCCAAAAACATTATGTGTGAATGAAGCCTTATAATTGTTTTAACCTACTATATGTGGTTTCTGATTTACCAGTTTATTATTTATGGAACTAGTTTTTGTACAGATTTTGCATTCACTTTAAATATAGTCCTTACTGATGATATAACCAGTGGGTGCAATGATAGCAGTGGATTCTACAATACAGGTGAAAGTATGCACGCACATATGGAGGTTGGACCATCAGATTAAAAAATATATCATACAAGCACATAATTAATCTACGAAATCGACACTTCTACAAAAGATCTCTCTTGCGGTAAATTTCTGCAGCTACAGCATTGACTGAGATTTTGCCTTGTAGAAGATGGATATCACATTACCCAGTATCATGAACGTGGAGTAGTTATAATGACTGCGCTGATGTTCAATAATGTTTTCTCTGTACTGTACAGTATGTGACTAACAAGAAGTAATCAAAATCTAAAACTTCATGGCACCTTAGTGCTTAAACAACGACTTTTACAGTTGAATAAGTAATCTACACAATATATTTGCTATTCAGATATTTTTTTCAGTGTAAACAATGAGTTCCCCAAAGCCTGAAAGATTTTACATTTTTAATCAGTTTCCATGAACAGATCAAAAGATAGAAAGTCATGGAAATAGTAGAAAAGCATAAATCACCAAACAAGAGTTTTAATTTACGAATCTCAATTGGATATATCAGAAATGTTGCCACAGTGAGTGTATTGGAAACCGTTTCAAATCCTTTGCATATGTCCAGCGATCTGGCTCAATTTTCTTTTGGCGTGGTGCAGAAAACGCCTTTAGAAAACCGAAACCAGAACGGATTCCGTAGTTTTGTGCGGGATCGTTCATATTCACCCAGCGCATCAGATGTCAAATAGCGAGAGAAAAACGCTGCATATAACTTCTTTTGTCTAGCGATATCACACTATAGACGCCAGTTTTGTGCATACACATATATCAGTAGTGTCTAAATCTGCCAAAAAAAAAAGCACACACAAAAAAAAACTGGTCAACCACAACTGATAGCCATAGAAATTAAAAAGATGGATTGACTGATCAGTACCTTTACTTTATTTTATACCAATGCTCATGCACACAACCCCTTTTTTTTCGGATAGCACACCGACCTATTAATTTCTATGGAGCCATGCATACATCTGTATTTTTTGTGGATCTGTGTGGCCGTTCCGCAAATTATAGAAAATGTCCAATTCTTGTCCGTATTGCATGCAAGAATAGTCCTACCTCTTTCTATTGATGGGAGTGAGAAAAATACGAAATGCATACAGAAGATATCCGTATTTTGTGGACTGATATACGGACACAGATATGCGCACAAAGCTTAAAATGTTGTATATTTTGTATATGATATGTAATACACGTGACATGAATTAAATATAAAGCTCAACGTTTAGGTTCACACAAGACAAACAAGTGTATTATAGAGAATAGGAATCCAATGAATCCACCTTTTTCTCTCCTTCCATGTATAATTAGTTTCTTCGTCTTTAATGATATACGCAGTAGAAATCACTACATTTTTATGAATGGATGTATTTTCATTAGTTATGTTCGAGTGACGTTAAAATAGTAAGAGGGCTTGATGGGGAATGTGAAAGTTACCTCAGGCAAGTTAGTCTCTCTTAGGCCTCTTTCACACAAACACTGTGTTTTGCGGTCCGCGAATTGCGGATCGGCAAAAAAAACGGATGACTTCTGTATGGCATCCGTTTTTTTTGCGGATCCATTTTAGCAATGCCTATCCTTGTCCGCAAAACGGACAAGAATAGGACATATTCTATTTTTTTTTTGCAGGCTACGGAACGGACATACGGATGCGGACAGCATACAGTGTGCTGTCAATATTTTTTGCGGACCCATAGAAATGAATGGGTCCGCATCTTATCAGCAAAATATACGGATTGGAGCCCGCAAAAAATTATGTCGTGTGAAAGAGGCCATAGGCTATCCGCTAGGATTGAGAGACAGGGCTGGTCTTATAGAAGAAGGGGCCGTGGGCCAGAAGCAAAGTAGGATCTCTCTTCTGACTCTGACCTCTGCATTTTCAAAATATGTATTATTGTACACATATTCAATTTTTACCTACATTTTGTATAACTAAAAACTGCCATACAGTGCCAGATATTACGTGTATACAATGCCCACACGATACTGCCATTCAGTGATCATATAATACAGTATCTAAATAAAACTACCATATATTGCCCATAAACCACTTTGATTCAGTGCCAGTTTAGTGTAAAAATATTTATGCCATATAATGCTTAATTAGTGAAGGGGTTCATGGTAAAGTCCCTGGTTTACATGTCCTACTCTGGTAATTGTCCAGGTTTCTTGCCCCAAAAACCGTCCTAATATAGAGAGAATATTGTATCCGCGTGAAACACATCCCCCTGAGGACACCATGGAGCTTTTTTTATTCATGTAAATAAAAGTTATGTTTTATTTTAAATTCCAAGGCACTGGACCTATTGAAAACTGGAGATTGTTACTGGAGAATATTGTAGGTTTCATTTGGACAATTCTATATATTCTGGAAATGATGATAAACTAACCCTTTCTGTCTAGAATATGGTTTCCCTAATAATTTGGGGGTGTGTTATTGCTCAGGAGAGCGGTGTGAGGTTACAGCAGCAGTTTATCATGTACTATAGTGGCATGCTGGCATGTCCAATCCTGTTCATTTAACCATAAAATGATAAGACATTAGTAAGTGTGCACTCCCCTCAGGGTTTAAGTGGTCAATGTACGGCTCGATGAGTTGAGAAGTCAAATGAGGGTGTTTTCATTGTGTTTAAAAAAGTATCCATGACACCATGTGCCTCAGGTTTGTTCTACAGGGCCACATAATGCATTGTGGGTAGAGGTATGTGCTAATCCACTAATTGTTTACCGATCAGCACAAGAACAGACGTAGCTTTTATATGACGCTTTCAACTACCATTCACATCATGACTTATTTTACTGCCTAGATATATCACTACCCGGAGGGGAACCTGGTATTTGAGTCACGTAACCAGATTCCCAGTACATGTCCGAAAAGTTCAAATGGGTCAGATTTATAAAACTGTCTTTGTTGCTCATAGCAAACAACTATAGTTCAGCTTTCATTTTTCAAGAGCAGAATACAAAATTAAAATGGTTGCTGTGGGCAACAAAGACAGCAGAAGGGATTTGCTACCCAAAATGCACCCAAAGTCTGTTGCAGTATGCCCAAAAAAAAACAAGGTACATTTTTGTACCACACTTATGCTACATTCACACAACTGCTGTGTTTTGCGGATCCGCATTTTGCGGATCCGCAAAACACTGATACCGGCCCATGTGCATTCCGTAATTTGCGGACCGCACATTCGGCGGATATCATAGAAATGCCTATTCTTGTCCGCAATTGCGAACAAGAATAGGACATGTTCTATTCTTTTTGCGGGGCCGCGGCACGGAGCAACGGATGTGGATAGCACACGGTGTGCTGTCCGCATCTTTTGCGGCCTCATAGAAATGAATGGGTCCGGATCTGAGCCACAAAATATGCGGCCCGGAGCGCGCAAAAAGCACTGTCGTGTGAATGTAGCCTTATTATGTATTTTACCTTGACTTAATGAAAAAGAGGTGCCTTCACTGTAAAGGGTGTGGCTTAAATGTGGCATTTTGGCACATTTATTAAGTAAACTAAGCCAGTAGATATGTGGTATAATCTTAGGGGGGGAAGTTTTAATATGCAACTTTTTTCACTCATTTTTAGGAATGTCTGTCATGGGTTGCATTTGTTTTTTTTTACAAAATGGCGCATGACATTTGTTATATTTGTTGCGTGGAATGTCTGTCGATTATTCAGTATACTAAGTCAACCTCATTTATTAGAGAGGTTTCTATCAGTTTGTATGCCACCAGAGGACTTTTGAGGTGATTGCGACTTTTTCTGTCAAAAAGTTGAAATTATAAATCTCGTTCAAAATCACTTCAAAATTCTGGTGATGTATAACTGATACATTATCCCCTAAGTTTACACTGTCTTAATTTTAGACTGGATTAGTACTTAATCTTTAACCCTATGTTCACTGGCTGTTTTTAAACCCTCCACATTAGCAGCAGCTGTCTCATAATATGTTGTTTACAACATTGAAGTGTGTTTCTGCAATATATAACCCTGCTGAGCTTCTTTTTCTAGACACTTTTCAAAACGTAAAGTACTTTTGTTTACACCATGACTTCCCCTATGTGTTCTTTTAATGGGCAATTTCATAGCAGAGATTTCTAAAATGAAAAACAAGTCTCATGAGAAATGGAGATAATTACCATAGGGGAGATTTATCACGACTAGTGTTCTCATAGTCAGTCTTGATTACCTGTGTGGTGGAGTGAGATGCGCATAATGTATTAAAGGGTCAACTTTTCACAGATTTTTTGATATGTCATAGAGATATATGAAAAGTTGTGATTGGTGGAGGTCTGAGCACTGAGACCCCCATGTTCCCTAGAACGAGGGAAGAGAAGTGCACAAATATTGTGCTCTCTCTCCTTGCAGCATAAGACGGGTTCTATAGAAGTCTATGGGCCGTCTCAATTAAGTCCTCATCAGCAATATGCACCTCGCTTCTCTTTCCATGTTCTAGGGTTCATGGGGTCTCCGCACTAAGACCTCCACCGATTGTGATATGTTGTGCATTTTCTGTATGGGAATCTCTCCTTTCAATTCAATGGGAAACTGATTCTGCAGTGGAAAACAGTGCAAAAAAATCTGCAACAAAATCTGCACACACATCCGTAATTCACTGACGTGATCCATATATATTATATTTCTCATATAATATCGGAAGAATTCAAATAGTGTGTTAGATTAAATAGGTTGTACCACTAATAAAAATGTATCCCTTCCAACAGATATCTTTTTCCCAAATACCGCCATTTATCAAAACTGCCTTATTATATAGTTATTAGCCTACCATTGCACCTTGTAGTAAATCAGTTTCAATTTTCATTTGCTGTTGGTTATGTCCTGTAGTGGAGCCTTGTAATACAGGACGCACATGCTCACAGTGCTCATTTTCCTTCCCTTCAATACCATCTCCTCTATGTTCACTGTTAGGCCCCTTTCACACGAGCGAGTTTTCCGCGCGGGTGCAATGCGTGACGTGAACGCATAGCACCCTCAGTGAATCCTGACTCATTCATTTCAATGGGTCTGTGTACATGAGCGTTTTTTTCACGCATCAGTTCTGCGTTGCGTGAAAAACGCAGCATGTTCTATATTCTGCGTTTTTCACGCAGCCCTGGCTCCATAGAAGTGAATGGGGCTTCAGTGAAAAACGCATTGCATCCTGAAGCAAGTGCGGGTGCAATGCGTTTTTCACTGATGGTTGCTAAGAGATGTTGTTTGTAAACCTTCAGTTTTTTATCACGCGCGTGAAAAACGCATCAAAACGCATTGCACCCGCGCGGAAAAAACTGAACAACTGAACGCAATCGCAGACAAAACTGACTAAACTTGCTTGCAAAATGGTGCGAGTTTTCCTGAACGCACCCTGAACGCATCCGGACCTAATCCGTGACGCTCGTGTGAAAGAGGCCTTAGGCTCCATTCGCACGTCCTGTTTTTCTTTCCTGATTCGATCCTGATTTTTTCAGGACCCATTGAAATGAATGGATCCAGATCAGGATCAGGATCAGGATCAGGATCGAATCAGGAAAGAAAAACAGGACGTGTGAATGGAGCCTTAGCTAAATGTCAGTTATAAATGACAGATAAAAGACAGATAGATAAACATAAGGATGAATTTTGCTCTAACAAATGACGGACTTTAGCACAAGCTGTGTCTGTTATAAATCCAGTTACACAGAGCATTTCCAGTATGTGGAGGTAGAAAATGAACTGGTTAGTGTACACATGTCCTGCTAATGTCAGAACACATCTCACAGCCTAAGGCTTCTTTTACACAACCGTATTTTGTTTCCTTGTCCGTTCCGTTTTTTTTTGCAGACCGTACGTGGAACCATTCATTTCAATGGGTTCGCAAAAAAAAACGGAAGGTATTCTGTGTGCATTCCATTTCTGTATGTCCGTATTTCCGTTCCGCAAAAAAAGATAGAACATGTCCTATTCTTGTCCGTTTTGCTGACAAGGATAGGCATTGTTACAATGAATCCACAAAAAAAACGGAAACACGGATGCTATATGGAACGCCATCCATTTTTTTTGCGGATCCGAAATTTGCGGACCGCAAAACACATACAGACGTGTGAATGAAGCCTTAAAGGGAATCTGTCAGCTCTGAAACACCCTCCAAACTAGAGTAAGCGGTGTATAGTGTAAGTGACGTTGAGTCTGGTTATGTAATTTTTATCTCCATACTCACTTCCATTCTGATGTTGTGCTCCCACAAACCTGCCGTAAAATGCACTCAGTGGACTCAAAGAAGAGTCCTGTTAATGCATTTTACATCTGGTTTGTGGAAGCACAGTGTCAGAATGGAAGTGAGTATGAAGATAAAACTTACATCTTCGGATTCAGCATCACTTACACTATACAACTCTTACTCTAATTCAGGGGGTGTTTCGGAGATGACAGGTTCCCTTTAAGGCATGACAGGACAGCAGTCACATGACAAACCAGGAAGGAGGATTCAAGCATAGGGGATAAGAGAAAACTGCAAATTAGGTAAATTTGAAAAAAAAAACCAAGGAGGAACGGTAGCTAGAGGACTTGAGGAAACAACCTCTTTAAGCTCTGTAAAACTCTTGGGAATCACTGGAGAAACAGTGGGACAGATTGATATGTGTAGTCTGTGCCAATTTCAACTAAGGTGAGCTATTTTAGTGCAGTGCACTCCATTAGGCAAAAAAAAAAAACGGATGACGTTCCGTATGGCATCCTTGTTTCTGTTTTTTTCGCGGATCCATTGTAACAATGCATATCCTTGTCCACAAAATGGACAAGAATAGGACATGTTCTATTTTTTTTGCGGGGCTACGGAACGGACATACGGATGCGGACAGCACACAGTGTGCTGTCAGTATTTTTTGCTGACCCATTGAAATGAATGGGTCCTTATCCTATCCGCAAAAAAAACGGAACGGACACGGAAACAAAATACGTTTGTGTGCATGAGGCCTTAGGGCTCATGCACACGAACGTGTGCTGGCCGTGCCTGTGCTGCGGGCCGCATACGGCGGGTCCGCAATAAACGGGCACCGGTCGTGTGCAGCCCGCATCACGGATCGCGGACCCATTAACTTCAATGGGTCCGCGATCCAGGAGATGCGGAGCGGAGGCACGGATCGGAACACCCCGGAAGCACTACGGTGTGCTTCTGTGGTGTTTCTGGCTGTGCCTCCGCACCGCAAAAAAGTAGCGCAAGCACTACTTTTTTGCGGTGCGGATCCTCGGATGCGGATCGCGGACCCCATTCAAGTGAATGGGTCCACAATCCGCATGCGGTGGCCTCACGGTCAGTGCCCGTGCATTGCGGACCGCAGTTTGCGGCCCACAGCACGGGCACGGCCGGCGTTTGTGTGCATGAGGCCTTACTCATATATTCTTCAGGACTGAAAATTAACTTGAGCACTGAAGGTAACCCAAGGACTGCATGGGCCTCATTTATCAAAACTGTCTAAGACAAAAACTTTATTGTCCATAGCAACCATTCACAACACAGGTTTCATCTCCTATTTTGCTGTTCAAAAATGAAAGCAGTGTTCTGATTGGTTGCTATGGACATAAATGCCTCAGTGGTATTCAAGCTTAGGAGCCAATAGGTACAACACAGTATTCAGTTATGTTTAAGAAAAACAGTTGAAGCAGTCCAGACTTATGCCCCAGACATATGCAGTTATATCACTATATAATTGCACACATTTACATTTGCCATTTATACAGTTGTATTGAAAGATATAGTCAGTTATTCTTTTCAGTATGTTTGTGACATGGATACCATACCAAAATGGCACTTTCAGGGGTGTATTGGCCATAGCCCCTACAAGGAAATTTCCTGGTGGGCCGATGCCCAGGTGGCCACCTGAGCCCTCCTCCTGGATGCTGGAGAGGTACATAACGATTGGATGGTCTCAGCATTAATTAATGCTAGGAACATCAGTTACGTATGTACCTGGCCAACAGCTGCAGGTGTTCTCCTGAACTCAACTGTATCAATGTCCTCAGGATGGTGAAAGAGTTGAATACTGTGGTGAAGACGGCAGTATTTTGTGCTGCACTGTGGTATTTGGTTCTACTGAGGCAGTATTGTATGCTGCATTATGATATTTGGTTCTGCTGGGGCACTATTGTATGCTGCATTATGATATTTGGTTCTGCTGGGGCAGTATTGTATGCTGCATTATGATATTTGGTTCTGCTGGGGCAGTATTGTATGCTGCATTATGATATTTGGTTCTGCTGGCGCACTATTTTGTGCTGCACTGTGGTATTTGGTTCTGCTGATGCAGTAGTTTCTGCTGCAAAAAGGTATTGCAGGCCCTGCTTGCTTCTGTTATCCCTGCCCACTTGTAATGCCACATCATTTTTCAATTTGGACTCCCCTACTACATGGGGCCACTTTTATATTTTTTTTCATGGCCACTTTAAGTTCCCAGTCTGCCCCAGGGCACTTTATTGGCATATTTACCAACATATTTGCAGAACATAATGGCAAAACTTTACTGCAAATCTAGCCTCATGTGATGCTTATTATTTATAGTACTATATGCAAATTTTTTTTTTTTATCCTAACACAACCGTTTTTTTATGCCCCTTTGATGTAATTCACTACTTTTTGCCCAATAATCCTATGAATAGGCCTAAACAGTAGTTTTTTTAAAGTTTATTTCAAAATAAAAATGTGGTGAAATAAGAAAAAGAACACATCTGCAATGATATGACCATCATTTAATGATGTATTTACTCCATATAGTTGTATCCCAATTGCCACATTGCCCTACTCTAGTAAATTAATCTGTGCCCAGATTTTGTGATGCCTGATCCAAAGGCTGCTTGCATAAAGTAGCTCAGGGCCAGACGTAAGTAGAAAGGTAAAGCAGTTAAGTTCGGATTGGAATAATTATGAGTGATCACAACAATAATTACCTCATGTAAAAAAGCAAAATGATCATCTACAAGTGATAAAAATATTATACATCAAGGACAAAATTCATAAAAATGAGCATGACCTCCTTGCATGGAAGTTTAACCTGATGCTTGTTAGACGCAGAAAGAATAATTAATAAAAGGCATAAAGAGTTATTGGCGATCGTTTTGTGTAAACATTGGATCACAGGACATGTCAGCTCCCAGACTATAGTGAATTAAATCTACTTTCAGGATGCAGGTTTAACACAATATTGATCTTTGGTATAATATTTGTGTCTAAATGTTATTATACTGTGTAACTTGCACGCTATAAAGTACCTCAGGGCCAGACGTAAGTAGAAAGGTAAAGTCTATGGGGGGATTTATCACTTGCTGTGGTTTTGGTGTCAGTTTTAAGTCTGTCTTGGCTTTGTAAGGTGGCACCAAATTTGACGCACAATAATATTATGTTTAGTGCAATTTGCTGGACGCCTGTGTTACCTGGAGTAGAAACTTTTTAAAAGGTCGCATATCATAAATGAGACATAAAGGTATTCTAATATGATATCCTCATCTTCTTTTCACACCAAATGTCACAAAATTTGACCAAATGTGGCAAAAAATATGCGCCAAATGTCACGCGTGGGGATCACATTTTTACACCACAAAGTGCAGCAGACTTGATAAATGTACCCTTAGGATTTAAAATGGGAGAAAATATAAGTGATGTCAATACCTTTGAACCAGAAAAGGCAAAAATAAATAATCAGGGCTGGCTGCCAGAAAGTTCAATCGTACAAGTAGTACTCCCTAAAATCCATAAAGTCTTTATTCAATATTGGAACGCATACAAAGATAAAATCTAATCAATTACGCATTTAAGGTCATTAATGAACAATATAAACAACATGAAATGAAATAATGAAATGAACAATAACATCTTTAAATACATTAGCAGCATAAGAAACAAGCTACTGCAAATAAATCCTGGCATGGAGCTGAAGACCAGCTTGACATATGTGTGAACTATGGCATGAGCAAAAAGCTGAAGTACAGTAATATACTACAGTTAATATAAATATATTAAATCAATTCTAAGATTCATCATACCCACAGCCTTAGGCTACATGCACACAAATGTATTTTGTTTCCGTGTCCATTACATTTTTTTTGCGAATTGGATGAGTACCCATTCATTTCAATGGGTCAGCACCGTGTGCTGTCCGCATCCGTATGTCCGTTCCGTAGTCCCACAAAAATATAGAGCATGTCCTATTCTCGTCTATTTTGCAGACAAGGATAGGTATTGTTACAATGGATACGCAAAAAAAGAGTGGATGGCAAAAGGACGTTATCCGTATCCTTTGTGGATCACAAAATACCTACGGTCATGTGAATGTAGCCTAAAAATCTGGATCATGGAACATCTGAATAGCATTGCTAATCCGGAACATAAAAATCTTTCTGGAGCGGCACTGCACTTTGCGAACTGTCACAAGAAGAAAATTTTCTCATTTGGTCTCTTTCACACGAACGATACGGATTGTGTCAGGATGCGTTTACAATGCATTCAGTGAAACTCCCACCATTTCGCAAGAAAGTTCAGGATGTTTTGTCTGCATTTGTGTTCAGTGTTTTTCACTGAAGTCCCATTCACTTCTATGCTGCAAGGGCTGCGTGAAAAACGCAGAATATAGAACATGCTGCAATTCTCACGTGATGCAAAAATGCTGTGTGGAAAACAACACTGGTGCACACTGGTTCCGTTCACTTTGCGCATTGCACCCGCGTGGAAAACTCACTCGTGTGAAGGGGGCCTTATATATGTATTGAAACCAACCCAGGAGAAAATGGGATAGGAGAAGACTGTGCTTCTCCTACGGGAGGCTTTCTGAATTTTGAGATTCAGTCCCCTCAGGGTATGTATCTTAGAAATATTCTGACATATTCATATTAGCTTAAGTGTATGGGTTCAGCTTTTTTGCTTACGCCGTAGTTCACACATATGTGTATTTCAGTACCTTCCATGCCAAGCTAGTCTGCAGCTCAATGCCAGGATTTCTTATTTTCAATAGCTTGTTTCCCGTGATGCTAGTGTATTTAAACACATTATTGTTCATTTATTAATTGATCACTGAAACACTCCGACCCACATTTTTTGTGGATCGCACTCTGACCAAATAATGTCTATGGGGCTGAAAAAAAAATGAGCAGCACACAGCTGTCAGCTGTCTGTTGTCCACGCCCAAATTACTGAACTTGTTCTACTTGTGTACGTTTTGCAGAAAAGAATAGGCATTTCTCAATGGGGCACAAAAAAAAATGCAGGATGCACATGGACTGCATCCATACTTTGTGGGTCTGCGTTTTGCGGAGAAAAAAACAGATACGGTTCTGAGAATAGGCACAAACAATGGACATTCTGCGGATTTCAAAATCCACACCACAGGTCAATTGTATGTTGAACATTTCTGCACCGTGTACATAATACACTGCGGATTTTCTGCACGAAAATCTACACAGAAAAAACTGCAAGCACTGTGTGTAAAGGTACATGCACATGTTAAGTATTACGTGCAGATTTGTTACACAGATTTTTATGCAGAAAATCCATAGCATGGTACAGTGCCAGCAAAGTGACTGAGATTTGCCAAACCATGTAGATGGTGTGTATTTTTTATGCACGGAAATTGACCTGTTGTGTGGCTTTTAAAATCTGTAGCATGTCAATTGTTTGTGGCATGTTCAATGGGGTAGTTAAAATACACAGAAAATCCACATCCAAAACCGCATATGAACTTCGATAAATAGTGCAGACAAGGATAGTGATGGATCCACAAAAAAACCCCCCAAAAAACGGATGCAACACGGACGTCATCTGCTTTTTGCGAACCGCAAATTACTTATGGTTGTATGAATGTAGCCTTATGTGCATTTTTTATCACATTTTGATGCCATTTTCACAGTGTGCTACCTGTACATGGGTGCAGGTTACAAATCTGCACAGATTTCGGTGTTAGGGCTCATGCACACGAACGTGTTTGTTTAGTTCCCATGCTGTGGACCGTAATTTGCGGTCCACAATGCACGGGCACTGACTGTGTGGCCGCTGCATTCGGATCGCGGACCCATTCACTTGAATGGGGTCTGCGATCCGCATGCGCTACTTTTTTGCGGTGCCCGTGTATTGCGGATCCGGACTGGCACCAGAGACTAGCAGAAACTCATTTTTATATATATAAGAGACTAGCGGAAGGACCCGGCTTCGCCTGGGTATATTTAATGTATTTCATTTAATGTTTCTGTGTGTTGTTGCAGTAAGTCAATGCAGCTGACAGAAGTTGATTTTTACCTTCATTTTTTCAATCCCCATTGGCTGCGGAGTGGGAGGGGGCGTGACCTGACCGGGTCGGGGGCGTGGTTTAGCGGGACCTGGGGGGGTGCTTTTCAGTCCTTTATTTGATGGTGGCCTGAATTACAGGTCGATGCCATGGTAATTTATGAGAAAACACAGTGGGTAGCAGTGGAAGAAAGCATCGCTTCGCACAGGTATATTTAATTTATTTCATTTAATGTTTGTGTGTGTCGTTGCAGAGAGAAAGTCATCCTCCCTCCCTCCCCTGCAGCTGACAGAAGTTGATTTTTACCTTTAATTTTTGCAATCCCAGTTGGCTGCGGAGTGGGAGGGGGCGTGGCTCAGCGAGACCTGGGACGGGGGTTTTAAGTCCTTTTTTTGAGGGTGGCCTGAATTAAAGGTCAATGCCATGGTAATTTATGAGGACACGCAATGGGTAGCAGTGGAAGAAAACATCTTTTATTACTACTGAACGGTCTTAGTCTAAAATTAGTCTAAATATTCTAAATAGTTATATTTATGATAACCGGAATACCCCTTTAACAGTGTCATCCACAGCGCTCTGCCCCTTTAAAGCAGTGAAGAGAAATGGCTGGGTTGTTATGGAAACCTACACTAAACCTGTGTGTGTATGTAGAGAGTATGGCAGTTGGGATTTAAAGAGAAAGGCTCCCAGGCTAATATTGGCAAATGCAGGTCATATTTTGGGAATATATCGGGAACAGTATGTTCTAGAGAACTGAGACCCGGTCTGAAACCTTCCCAGACACCTGATGTACCTGTGTGCTGAATTTGGTGAAAATTGGTCCAGTAGTTTGGTGGCGCATAAGGAACAGACAGACAGACGGACGGACAGACAGACAGAAACTAATTTTTATAATATAAGGAGATTGAAGGCCATTCAACCAGACAATTTATGCCCAGTAAAACATGTACCCATTGATGAGGCATTTATTAGACTACATTTGGCAGTTTATTAAACAACAGAATTAGTATTTTTACTTTGAATTTTTTCCATGATACAGTGCACTTATTACATTGTGTGTGCGCTTCACACATTTGTGGAGTAGCATTTCCGTTATTGCTTTATGCTCATTTCTGAGCTTTTACTGGTGACAAAAATACATAAAAAATACATAACATAAGTAATAAAATGTGTGTATATATATTTATTTCAATATAGTCATATGCATTACATAATGTACTCTAATCCTCTCAATCATTTGAGGACTGTACAATTAAGTTTTCTTTCTTGAGGTTGACATAATTCATGTAGCTGGGAGGGAAGCTTTGAAGGCCAGTTGCCGAACACCTGAGGGTTATTTGAATACTTTGCAGACCAGTTCTTAATTGGTTGCCATTTGGCCTTCTGCACATTAGCTTGTGACAAATGATGAGCTTTTAAGTATTTTACCACCAGAAGACCTCTGTCAAACTGAAGGCTATTTCTTTGTTCGTGGTGACAGTTTCTTTAGTAAAGTTTCCAGTGCTGCATCCAATTCCACATGTAGAATTTTGCAGTGGATTTGTCTGTGGCATAAAATTATGCCATGTGTGAAGCACCCTAACTGGGAATTATATTACATGTTTGTGTGTTATTTTAATTGTGTTGTAAGGGTACGGCCACACAGTAAGGTTTCCTGGTGCAGTTTTTGAAGCCAAAATCAGGAGTGGATCATAAATGGAGAGAAAATATAAGGACAGATACGACTTCTCTTTTTGTATTCACTCCTAGTTTTGGCTTCCAAAACTGCATCAGGAAACCTGACTGTGTGACTGTACCCTAAAGCCTGTATTACACTGCCCGATTTTTCAGCAGATAATCGCAAATGCTCATTATCGATCATCTGGCAGAGTGATACTGCTGTCGATTGTCCAATGTACAAACGAAGGCTCGATCATCGGGCAATTCAAATTTTTTTACGTGTTAAAAAAATTATTGTTCGCAGATTGTGGTGTCTAATAACGATCTGCTGCCAGCAAACCACTCCACTACATGGTGATGAGTGATGGCATAGCGATCACTCCCCCCATACTGTGGAGGAGATCTCTGCATGTAATAGTGGATTTTGGTGCCGATATGCTGCAGAAACGCACATAAATCTGCATGGAAATTGTAGATCTTATGTGTGTTCGCCTGCATTGGTGTGCAAGTGTACTTAGGGTGCCTTCATACGTGGCACATGCATTTCTGCCAGGTGAATGAAACTGATGCAGAAAACTTCTGCCCCCAATTTTTTTTTTTGGGAAGGTCTCCTTAAACATATGTAAAATAAGGAAAAAGGATAATACTAATGCCCCTTTCACACGAGCGGGAGACTCGCATGTCTCCCGCAACGCATCTACAGGGCTGGACTCCGGCACTGACTGGGATCGCATATAATGCTATGCGATCCCAGTCAGTGCCGGAGTCCAGCCCTATAGATGCGTTGCGGGAGACATGCGAGTCTCCCGCTCGTGTGAAAGGGGCATAAGGGTACAGCCATATGGTCAGGTTATCTGATGTAGTTTTGGAAGCAAAAATCAGGAGTGGATCACAAATGGAGAGAAAGGACAAATAATAACTCTGCCTGATTTTTTAATTAACTAAGGGTACGGCCACACGGTAAGATTTCTGGATGTAGCTTCAGAAGCCAACATCAGAAGTAGATCATGAAACGAGAGAAAGTATTAAGGACAGATATGACTTCTCCTCTTATTTGAATTCATACCTGGTTTTGGCTTCCAAAGCTGCATCAGGAAACCTGAAAGTGTGGCCGCACCCTAATTCCACTGTATAAATTAAAATAATTAACTTTTAGATATATTTGATTTTGCATTAATATATACACCTGTATTGTTACCAACGTTAGCAACAAATAAACCTGCTTGTAATTTAGCAAAACTGAAATAAGATTAAAATAGTAATACAAATTGTTAGATTTATAATTAATTTCCCACAATTATGAAGTGATGCAAATTTAAAATTTACAAATTCTTAAAATGAAATATTGAATGAAACTGCAATGAGGAACAATCCTTGATCAATGATCTAAACTGATCAATTAAATGCATAAAATGTTTGCATCTTTTTTTCAATATTTTCAGAACACAAAAAGTCTTCAAACATATTTTAAATTAACTATTACAAACTGATGTGAAGTAATTATCGTCAGCAGGCAGCATATCACGGTGTCTAATAATGATCTGCCGCCGGCAAACCACTATACAGCATGGGGCCCAGAAAACCTGCTTTGTACCATTACAGTGCTCTGATCGCACTGTCACCGTGCAATCTATTCAGTAGCAGGACCAGGGATCCTGTCGCAATTCTGTTCTCTGCTGTTTAATCCCTTAAATATTATGTTCAATAACAATTATGGAATGTAAGATTTTGGACAGAGGAAGGGTTCTATTTCTGTCAGCTCATCCCCTCCCCAACACTGTCTTGGGTCAACAGAGCCCCAGGATTTATATCAGTATCTGCCTATTATGCCAGTGTAAAACTTAATACTAAGTATTCAAAAGAATTTTTATTAAAAAAAACCTCCAAAAAAAAAAATAATACCCTTTTTCATTAAAATATAATAATTGTTCAAATAGTTCATCAGAAAGAATACATATTGCAATTGCAATGACCTGTAGAATAAAAATAACTTATTATATTAGACACATGACACGACATAAAAAATATTGAAAAATAAATCAACGGCAATTACAGGGTTTTTGCATCTCCGAAATAATAATTATATATTATATATATCTTAAAATTACATATATATATATATATATATATATATATATATATATATATATATCCCAAAATAAAATCCCAAAATCTTATATGGTTATGTTGACAGAAAAAACTGTTATGGGAGCGACACAAAAATTACATTTTTCCATTTTCCGTTTTTATTGTGCAGAAGTTCTAGGATGTAAAACAGACTAAACTACATTTGTACCAACCCACTTGGTAGACAGCGAAAAAAAGGGAGAAAGACTTGCTGGAATTGTGGAATTGCTGTTTGTTTGTTTTTTAGCATTCCCTCCCAAAATTTTTTTTATAAAAGTTAATCAATAAATTATATGTACTCCAAAATGGTACCACTGAAAAATTCAACTGGTCCTTAAAAAAATCAAGCCATCATACAGCTACGTTGACAGAAAAATGTAAAAAAAATTATGGCTCTTGTAATGCGACAATGAAAAAAATTAAAATAAGTTTTGAAAATATTTTTTGGCCCTAAAATGGACAATCCCGTTAAGGGATTAAACAATTTCCTAATATCACATGTATACATTGAAATGTACACAATTAATATAATTCTCATTCTACTTATAGATAATTATATAACTTTTATTTATTTTTTTGAAGGTGAGGAAAATACTCCAGAAAACTATTTACTTCAGGGACCTTTTTCACGAAAACCTAAAAGAATACGGACTGCTTTCTCTCCATCACAACTTCTGCGACTTGAAGGAGCCTTTGAGAAGAATCACTACGTAGTAGGAACAGAAAGGAAGCAACTTGCAAACAGCTTGTGCCTCACAGAGACCCAGGTATAGCATGAAATACGAAAACTTTTATGGGACACATGAGGATCGTGGACATGTAGAAATTATAGACTAAAAATACAATAGTATATAAGGTAGCAGATATATACATGTATGTATTTTGTTTGCATTTGCAAGATACAATTCATCTATATGTGTACCAAGAGATTCTCCATTACCTATCCTTTTCCTACCGATAATCCCGACAATCCTGTGTCTAGCTGGAAAGCAACTGACAGACATTTAACCCCTCAGATGCATCGGTCAAATGTGACTTCGGAGTGGCATCGGAGTGCTGAAAAGCACTAGTGGCTATTGGGCTATTCCCTTTGCTAATACATTGAAGTCGATGACAGAAGAGATCTCGCGATCATATGTTCAAATTCACTAGAGGAAATAGTGTAATTTAAATAGTGTAAGAAAAAAAGAGAAAAATTCAAATCATCTCTTTCCTCATAATAAATATAAAAATAACTAAACAATAAAAAATAAACATCATAGGCATGATTGTGTCCCAAATTGCCTGTACTTTTAAAATATATACACATATGTATCCCATACACTGAATGGCGTAATGGAAAAAAATGAAAATGACCGATTTACCATTTTTTTTAGCTATGCGAATGGAAAAATAAAAAAACAAGTTATTGCTCTGGAAAGACATGGAGTAAAAATCAGAAACACAAAAATGGCAAATCGCCATGTCCTCAAAGGATAAACCTTGCCTATCAACATGTATTGCAGCTATGTGAAGTCCTTACCGCTTGTTTCCATTAAGACATAGGCACTCTGTAAGCCTCTGTATAGTGGTCTTGTATGTCACCAATGTAGATATTTTAGAGAATAACTAGGTATTTACTATGAATATGAGAAAAAACTGCCTCCATCTGAGATTGGAAGCATACAGACTACCAGACTATACAACTGTTATGACAGTCCTGTGCAATGTGGAGGTTGTATGAAGCCACAATATTTGTATATAAGCCCTTACAGACAAAACCTTCAAGAGCAAACTGAGTGGAGATGTATAAACCTTACACTGTTTTTGTTGCCCATAGCAACCTATCACAATGCAGATTTCATTTTAGTTTCTGTTCTTGAAAAATGAAAGCTGTGCTGTGATTGGTTGCTGTGGAAAACTAAGACAGTTTCTCATTTAGGCAGTTTTCATAAGTCTTCCCCTATGTTTTTAGCTACTAATCATTTATATAAGAGAGGAGCTTTGAATCTGCTGCTGGTGCACTACACCTAGATATCAATGATAAAAGCAAGCAAGAAATATAGTTGCCGTCACTGTTTGTAAGTCTGTAAGGTCCTGACACAGTACTAGAAATCCTGCAGGGAAACCTAAGGTTAATCTCTGGCTGATTTATTCTGTCGTTGGCTGGCGGGCATTTGAGGGGTGGAACATAGCAAAGGGACAATGCTTCAATATCTTTTTGTCCTGGGGCTGATAGGGCAGAGGGGGAAAGCCCTTGTTCCAGCTAGACACATGACAGTGAGGAGGAGGAGGGGAATGTTGCTGATCTCCTAGGGCTGTGAGGGCTAACCTCCGGCACTCCAGCTGTGGTAAAACTACGACTACCAAAATGTACACTTGCTTGGCTATTGTCAGAACTCCATAGAAGTGAATGGAGCATGCTGGGAGTCGTAGTTTCACCACAGCTAGATTGCTGGAGGTTAGCCTAGAATCATAGAGAATTTTTTTTTTATATATATTTCTCAGTCCTTATTGTAATATGAGACATAATAGGAGCAATGGAGAAGAGCAGGTTAAGGGAAGAAGTTTTTTTTTTGTGTGCATTTTCTTTCTTTTGTTCCTTTAATGAAGACCTTCCAGTTCTCCTAAAATGCCTGTTCTTCCCAAGATCAGCGCCTGGAGGACCTTTTCTTAAAACTCTAAATTTTGCCATTTCTATATTAGGGCATATTTCTACATGTTGCAGAAACAGGCAGGAATAGAACATGCGGAATAGAACATGCAGAAATCCAAGTGTTGGTCATGAAAACAACCCCGTTCCAGATGAATCGAACTTATTTTAGTCACATAAAATTCAGTAACAAATGTGCCACATGTGGATTCAACTTTATTCCGCCCCTGGTATCGTATAAACAAATATGGTTCGCCCATTTCAATGTCTTCTACTGTCACCACACTGGAGAACTGTGAAGGGCTACGCCCCATTGACAATTGCAGAGCTGACAGGTCCTCTTTAAATAGGACATTACCAAAAGTGAACCAATTAGGGCATGGCCACCTGGTCAGGTTCCCTGATATAGTTATAGAAGCCAAAATCAGGAGTGGGTCATAAAAGTAAGTACATATAAAGGACAGATGCAACATCCCCTCGATTTTGAATTCACTCCTGGTTTTGGCTTCTAAAACTGAATCAAGAAACCTGACCCTGCGGACTTAGGCTAGTTTCATACTAGCGCTAAAAGGTTCCAGTAGGCTGTTCCAGCACAGGAACAGCCTGCCAGAGTTCATCGCATCTGGCATAGCTGGAACCTGGTGGAGCACCACCAGGCCCCATTGACCATAATGGGACCCGGCCTGTTTCCACCATTAGTGCCAAGATTCATCCGGACTATATGGCTGCAAGCAGCATTTTTTGTTCAGCTGATTCCCGGCACTAGTGCGGGAAACAGGCCAGGTCCCATTATATTCAGTGGGCTCCATGGCGATAAAAGGTAGTATCTGGCTATTCCAGATACGATGAACTCTGGCAGGTTGTTTCTCTCCTGGAACAGCCTGCCAAAACATTTTAGTGCTAGTGTGAAACTAGCCTTACCCATAGAGCTTCAGGATAGGGGTTTGCAGATTTAGGATATCGCTCAAACACTAATATCATATCTGTCACATCATCAAAATGATACCTAAAATGGCTTTCCTTTCACAGTTGTCAAGTTTATTACTTTAAATGTTAGGCTAGTTTCACACTTGCAGTAAAATGAATCCTGGCACTAATGCCAGAAACAGGCCGGATCCCCATCAGGTACCATCATAGTCAATGGGCACCAGCAGGAAAAGGTATCTTCTTGGAAGATTTTAGCACTAGTTTGAAACTAGCCTAACATCTGTGATGCCAACCTCTACAAATTCACATTTTGACTTCAACCCATTTGTCTTTCTATAGGTAAAAGTGTGGTTTCAGAATAGAAGGACAAAACACAAACGTCAGAAATTAGAAGAGGAATGTCCAGAATCTCAACAGAAAAGAAAAAGCAGCCAGCATGTCAACAGATGGAGAGTGGCAACATGTCAGGGCAGTCCCAAGGACATTGATGTCACATCAGATGACTGACATCACTTGTGTAATAAACTGCATACCGTATTTCACATGAAGACGGACTATCATGTCACATAATAAGGTGTCATCTGCAGGAGACAGCCTCTGCCAGAAATCTGCCTGCAGTATGGACACTGGACAATGCACTTGGGTCAAAGTCTGTAATTTCACGTATTTTGCCTGGAATTTCTGGCCAATCATTTTTGTCCTAAAATTCTCCCAAAAAAGTAACCACAGTGCAGAAATCCAGTGATATGTCTACACTTACAATCCATGGAAGCTGAACTAGATGGACACGACTGAGAAGTGTTAGCAGAGTATAGCAATAAGACAAAACTTTTACCTCAGGAAACCCTATTGTGTACTGGATAGAGCAAATGTAAATATATATTTAAACATGGAAGAAGTGGCCATATAAGAGGACAAATTCATATTAAACATGTGACGGTTTTACCAAGTTTATTTATTAAGGCGTGTACATATCCCTCAGGAATGCATTCTAAATATCTATTAAAATACAATGCCTAAAAAAAGCAAATGTTTGGTTACGTTGTAGTTAGAAACCTCCCTCACTTGTACTATTCTCAGTTTTAGCAGTAAGTGATCTCCTCACCCACACAATGCATAATTCCCTTATAGCTGTTAGTCTATTCTTGGCTTACAAGGTGAATTTTAGTAGCCATGGTCAAAACAATAATTGCACTTTTTTATCTATCAAGTGTGACAACACGTCTCCTTTTCATGGAAATTAATAAAATTTCAAACCTATATCAATGTTACTAGAATCCATCCATAGCAGCAAGAACCTTAATGGGAATGAGTCATCAGAAAATGACCTACCATTTAAATTAAGGGGATCATTTACCAAACTGGGGTAAAGTAGAACTGGCTTAGTTGCCCATAGCAACCAGCTTCTTCCTTTCATTGTCCAAAGGAGCTGTCCACAATGAAAGGAGGAATCTGATTGGTTGCTATGGGCAACTGAGCCAGTTCTACTTTACACCAGTTTGATAAATTACCCCTTAAGATTTTATGTTAAACATATTTTCTAAGAATTTTTGGTGATGTTATTTACGGTATTTTTCACGGCAATATGGTCATATTATATAGTAGTGCTCCTCCTATTGGTCAACAGCTTTGCGTTTATTCATTGGTCTTGACTATAAATCCTCTGATTTTTCATGCAGCATTTGTTTCCTAGAAATGAACTGGCTGCTGTCCTGACCAATCTATGCTAATAGGAGGACACTCTTTTTTACGCCCCCCTCATCCCCAACTGGGGGTTTCTCCCTGTATTGTTGGAGCACACCCCTTGGGTCTCCATAGTGGTCACCAAGCATCTCTGTATCAGAATACTTTATACCACAATGGGCACCATATCTGGTATGTTAGCTTTCCTGGCTTCAAATGTGGTCTTCGTGCAGTCCTGAACTGCAGCCATGGGGGCATGTTGAATAGGGGCAATATTAAAGGGGTTTTCCAAGTTTAAATAAACCCCCACTGCTCCAGTGCCGCCATTCTCCTTTTTCCCAGGGCTGCAGCTATGATATCATGTTCTGACATCCCATATAACATACATGACTGCTGCAGCAAATCACTGGTCTCGGCAGTATATGGCACAAGACTTCTAAGGCCAGTGATTAGCTGCAGTGCTCAAATGCAGTCATGTAAATAAGGGTGATGGCACACAGTGCAATTCTGAAATGCAGTTAGGATGCAGTTTTTTATTGTAGCAAGCTGAAATTAATTAAATCATTCCCACAATGCAGAACACCAGGGTTTAACAAGGCTGCTAAACTGGCTAAATTGAAAACTGCATCCTAACTGCATGTCAGAACTGCACTGTGCCATCACCCTTAGGCTACTTTCACACTAGCGTTTTTAAATTCCGGTATTGAGTTCCGTCAAAGGGGCTCAATACCGGAAAAAAACTGAACTGAAGACAACGGAATGCTCCTGAAAGCATTCCGTTCCGTCTTCAGACCGGAGAACAAACCGCAGCATGCTGCGGTTTGCTCTCCGGTCCAGGCATCCGCACCAAGACGGATCCGGAATGACCCCCAATGGAAGTCAATGGGGACGGATCCGTTTGGTGTGGACACACCAGTAATCCGGATCTGTCCTCCATTGATTTCCAATGGGGGGGCATTCCGGATCCGGCATACATACACACAGACTACATACAAACAAACATACAGACATACATACAAACATACAGACATACATACATACTCACATACTCCCGGGACGCCGGCAGAACGTCTTCACGCGCCTCCTGCACGCTGCGATGACGTTTCCCCACTGCGCCCAGCAGAGGGCGCTGTGGGGAATCGTCATCACTGCGCGCAGGAGGCGCGTGAAGACGTTCTGCCGGCGTCCCGGGAGTATGTGAGTATGTATGTATGTCTGTATGTTTGTATGTATGTCTGTATGTTTGTTTGTATGTAGTCTGTGTGTTGTTTTAATGTGTGTCATGTGTGGGGCCGGAGCGCTGCTCCGGCTCCACACATGTATAGCGTTAGCACGGATCCGTCGGCACCCTTTAGGTGCCGGATCCGTGCTAACGCTAGTGTGAAAGTAGCCTTAGGCCCCTTTCACACGAGCGGGAGACTCGCATGTCTCCCGCAACGCATCTACAGGGCTGGACTCCGCACTGACAGGGATCGCATATAATGCTATGCGATCCCTGTCAGTGCGGAGTCCAGCCCTGTAGATCCGTTGCAGGAGACATGCGAGTCTCCCGCTCGTGTGAAAGGGGCCTTAAGCTGGCCAGAAAGATCGGAGCAGCAGTGCTAGAGAAGAAGAGGTTTGAACTAATGAATATAACATCTTCTATTGTTGCAAAAAAACCATACTCTTGTTTGCAGTATATTTGGGGGGACCTATGTTATTTACTGATTTTGTAGGTCAATACGTTACTTATATAGTCACTTATTGGCTGAAATTGCTCCTCATAGATTTCCTGGTCTTCTCACCCACTGTGTCAAAGCCTCTAGAGCAAATTCCATCATACTTGATGGAAAAAATAGCACTATTTTTCCAGCAAAAAAGACAGACACCAGTGTTGAACTCAGTGTGTGAAGTATGCAACTATGGGTCATGGTTTCTGTTATAAATGAAAACCAGAATGAACATATGAACAGAGCTGAGAGCTCCATGCCTCATTTTAGCTGCTTCCCAATGCATCTGTACCAAAAAGCCCTCAGAATGATATGAACACAAGTGGTGTGAAAAATAGTCAGTGATACTGACTGATGAAAGGTCCTTTTTATTGAAAACAACTTCTAGGTTTACAACATTGCATAAGGAGCAATGTGGCAATGACTGTTTCACATTGACTAACACCTCATCATATAGTGGAGCCACCTGTGCTATCAATGCTGACATTTTTTAATGTATATTGGATCTTCAAGTTACATTTGCCTCGGGTTATAATATTTTTTAAAATATAATGGGTCTTTTCTGGACTAGGATAATGTAAAGGCCCCTTGATGCGGACACCAAATTCATTATTTCTGGGCAATATAGCTTCTGTGTAAACAAGGATCTCCTATCCAGAAACAAACTGGGTTATCTGGTAGTAGAATATTGATAACCTATCCTCAGGATAGGTCAACAGTAGAGTTGAGCGAATGTGCTCGTAACGAGCACTGTAATGCTCGGATCCCCTGCGCTCCGCTGCGCAGCCATCCGGATCCGTCCTCACCTGACTGTAAGTCAATGGGCACGGATCCGTCTGGTATCACACACTAGTATGTGACACCAAACGGATCCGTCCTCCTCACCCGACTGCAAGTCAATGGGGACGGATACGTTACGAGCACGTTCGCTCAACTCTAGTCAACAGTATCTGATCGGCAGGGGTGCTAGGCTGGATCTGGATTGCAATACCAAGCACAGCTGTTATAAAGAAGTACAGCACTGTTGTTGGTAAGCTGTAAAACGACTTCAGCACTCATTGGCGCACTGGCATCTGAGTGTCAGACTGAGGATCTGAGGATAGGTCATCAATATCGAACTCCTGGCAAACCTCTTTAAGGGTCCTATTACACGGCAGATAGAGCAGACGATTGTTGGGAGGGAAACATTCCCTCCCCGCAATCACCTGCTCGCTAGAAGAGGAGACAGTTGCTATTACATGCAGCGATCTCCTCCTCAGTATAGTGACGATCAATCGCTAATGCATTGTTTGTACCTATACTGTCTCATTGTCTGCTGACAGCAGAATGGCAATTACACAAAGCGATCTACCACCAAAAAAAAACAGGATTTTTTTTACATGTTAAAAGATCCTGTTTGCTTGTTCATCGGGTAATCGGCTGTATTACACTGCCAGATGATCGCTAACAAGTGCTCATATGAACGCTCGCTAGAGATCATCTTAACAATAATCTGCCCGTGTACCTACACAATGCCATATTAACTGAGCTCTGTATTAGAGGGACACTGCTATCATATTTTGTCTCACATACTAGCACCTTTTATGTGAAAATTCGATGTATTTCTTCAAAAAATGGGTGGATATTTTCTGGATATCATTTTTTTTAGTAACTCCTTTCATTCGACTTTTAGCACAGCAAACAGCCTTGTTTGACTTTCTCTCTCAGACCATTCATTGCAGCCAGTGAAGGCAGGGGGGTGAGTGACTTAAAGGGAATCTGTCAGCAGTTTTATGCAGCTAGATTCTAACAGCTGCAGCGCATTCCAATGAGTCCTCATATTCATGAGCTCACAGCTCTCTCTCCACCCACCTGCCTCTGATTGACAGTTTTTTTTCCATATGAATCAGCAGCAGGGAACTCATAAATATGGTGATCGTTTGGCATGCGCTGCACGTTCAGTGCAAGATTTTAGCCAAACCACTGGGTCAATTAAACAAAGTGACCCAGTATTTTGCTAAGGAGACCTGACACTAGTTCATGTTGCCCTTTTTTTTACTTAGGACACCATAAAACTGGTGACAGATTCCTTTTAATTAGAGCATCACACATCACACTGATCAGTGCAATGCTCTTCTGACCAAACACTATGTGAAAGCAGCCTTATACCCAGACATTGGATTCATCCAGTTCCCTCAGGTTCTCCAGATCCGGTTGTTAAAATTACATATCCGGCTAGTAGCTGGAGATGAGCCCTTTCATTCCATAGTTTAGCTCCTTAGACTTTTTAAAAGTTGGATGGTGTGTGTGTGTAGTGTATATGTGGTGTATTTATGTATGAGTACCATGTATATGGTGTATTTATGTGTATGTGCGTTGCATATATGTGATGTATATGTAAACATGTGTCATGACGCCTCATGTCTGCTGCTGAGTAGGGAATCTGTTTTGAATTTGAAAATTTGAATCACACCCCTGCTTATGCCAAGTGATAACATATTCCCCTCACAGCAGCAGTAAACTGACAATGCCTTGCCTATCTACAAAGTTGAGTCACATTATTATGACCACCAGTACCAGCGTGTGCTGCATGGACAGCAGCTGGATGGGCTGGGAGTGACTTGGTAATATCGTGGTAGGCTGTCACTAGTATCTGGAGCCATGCTGACTGCAGTGTATCCCATAACTGCTGGAGGGTGCGTAGGGAAGGATCCATAGAGTGAATGCTACGATCGAGGTGCACTAATGAGAGCACGTGAGGCCTAGGTAATAAGTGTGCATCTATTGCTGGGACACAGTTAAGAGAATATTGGAGTAATGTGCTACTCCCCCAACTCCACTGTAAACATGACTTTTTTATGTCACTCTTGTGATTAAGGCTACTTTCACACTAGCGTTTTAAAATTCCGGTATTGAGTTCCGTCATAGGGGCTCAATACCGGAATAAAACGCTTCAGTTTTGTCCCCATTCATTGTCAATGGGGACAAAACTGAACTGAAGACAACGGAATGCTCCTGAAAGCATTCCGTTCCGTCTTCAGACCGGAGAACAAACCGCAGCATGCTGCGGTTTGCTCTCCGGTCCAGGCATCCGCACCAAGACGGATCCGGAATGACCCCCAATGCAAGTCAATGGGGGTGGATCCGTCTGGTGTGACCATAATGGTAACCGGATCCGCCCTCCATTGACTTTCAATGGAGTCCATTACGGATCCGGCTACACATAGACACATACAGACACAGACACACACATAAACATAAACATACACACACATATAGACATACAAACACACATACATACTTACATGCTCCCCGGCAGGTCTTCGGAGCGTCAGGGACAGGAGGGCTCACACAGGTCACGATTCCCCACAGCGCCCTCTGCTGGGCGCCTGGTGGAATCGTCATGATTCCACCAGGCGCCCAGCAGAGGGCGCTGTGCGGAATCGTGACCTGTGTGAGCCGTCCTGTCCCTCTGACGCTCCGAAGACCTGCCGGGGAGCATGTAAGTATGTATGTGTGTTTGTATGTCTATATGTGTGTGTATGTTTATGTTTATGTGTATGTATGTACTGTGTGACATGTGTGGGGCCGGAGCGCGGTTCCGGCTCCACACATGTCACTGCGGCAGGCCTGATCCGGCAGCACCCTTCACCTGCCGGATCAGGCCTGCCGCCAGTGTGAAAGTAGCCTAAGATGTTATGGGCCTTTTTAGACAGGCTGAGGATTGGGACAATAATTGGGAATGTGAGGTGGGGCCAGCACATGCTCAATCAAATTTACATATGTGGTATTTGGAGGCCAAGTCAACACTTTGAACTCTTTACCTTGTTTCTCATATCATTCCTTAACAATTTTGGCAGTGTGGCAGGGCGCATTATCCTTTTATAGTAGTCCACCGCCATTAGAGAATACTGTGGGAATGAAAGGTGTACTTGATCTGCAACAATATTTAGTTTTGATAAATGTCAAAGTAACATCCACACGGATGACAGCAGAACACTGCCCGGAGCACCACACTGCCTTAGTCAGCTTGCCTACTCCCCATAATGCCTCCTGGTGCCATCTTTTCCCCAGGTAAACAATGCATCCAGCTGTTCACATGATGTAAAAGAAAACATGATTCATCAGACCAGGCCACCTTCTTCCATTGCACCATTGTTCTTATGCTCATGTGTTGTAGGCATATTTGGCTTGGAGAGGTGAGCAGCTGTGCTGCCCCATTTCCAGCATCAGCGTACAGTACAGTAGCTCTTCTGTGGGATTAGACTAGATGAGATAGCCCTTACATTGAATGGGCATGAGTGACCCTTGACCAGTTCACCAGTTGTCCTTCTTTGGACATGCATGAAGTTTATATCCCCTCTCATTGTGTGTAGACAAGTCTGAACAAATGGAAAAAAATGCTACTTAGTAAACACAGGGGCAGTTCATATGCCAGCCTTAATCTGAAGATGCAGTACATTTATTAAGAGTTGCACCAATTTCTGAAAATCTGTAAAATGGAGGCCATGTTCTTCATGCTAACCCTCACCCACATTTCATGTCACAGGGAAAAAAAGGCAAAAAGTTGAAAATGTTGGTGCAAAATGTAGCTTGCACAAAGAAGTTGCAATTTTTTGTACACCCCCATACACCCCCATTGACCTTGACCTTGTAGACACTTTTGTAGACATTGACCTTGTAGACACATTGAACATTGTACTCAGTTTTTGCAGGCCAACATCAAATTTCAATCCAAAAAAGGAGGGAGTTGCGCAGGGGTTTTATATTTGTGAACAATCCCCAGGATAGGTTATTGTAGAGGGAAGTATATAATATAAAAGGTTCCCCTTCAGGCACACATGAGCCCAGTCATGTATGCCTACTGGGGAGGGGAGCAGCCCAGGTAACTGGACAAATGTGTCCAGTTGTGGGCACTTCAAAGGCAGAGGACCGCCGTCCAACAGGACGCTGAACCCCCCTCCAGCACTGCATACAGGCTGGCTCAGTGATGTCATATCACCACACCAGCCCGTGTGCACTGCCTGCAGGAGCACTTGCACGCCTGCATGCAGGGTTGCTCGGGAGCGCGCCCCGCTGGCTTTAAATAACCTGACGGGTGGAGCACTTGGCAGTTGAGCTGAGCGGCCCCTGCATAGAGTAATGCCCTGGGACAACGAGCAACCCCTGGACAACAAGCATAATCCTTGGCTGAGTTACCCTTTCCCTTAGACAATGAGCATTCATTGGTTAACCCTTTTCTTGTCTATTCTCTGCCTCAGTTAACCCTTTCCTTGCCCCTATCATTTAGTCCCTATTACACTTTCATTCCACAAGAGCTAGCTAGTTAACCCTTTCCTTGCTAAGAGCTAGTTGGTTAACCCTTTTCTACCCCATAATACAGTAGGGACAGTTAGTACTAGATGGGGGAGGGACCGCTGGTGTGTTTAGGTATATGTATATTGTGTGAGTAAAGTAAGATTTAGTGTGTTTTTATATTGTGTTGTAGTGTGTAGACGCAGTTTCATATTTATACAAATATACAGTACAGACCAAAAGTTTGGACACACCTTCTCATTCAAAGAGTTTTCTGTATTTTCATGACTATGAAAATTGTAGATTCACACTGAAGGCATCAAAACTATGAATTAACACATGTGGAATTATATACTTAACAAAAAAGTGTGAAACAACTGAAAATATATCTTATATTCTAGGTTCTTCAAAGTAGCCACCTTTTGCTTTGATTACTGCTTTGCACACTCTTGGCACTCTCTTGATGAGCTTCAAGAGGTAGTCACCTGAAATGGTATTCCAACTCTTGAAGGAGTTCCCAGATATGCTTAGCACTTGTTGGCCCTTTTGCCTTCACTCCGCGGTCCAGCTTACCCCAAACCATCTCGATTGGGTTCAGGTCTGGTGACTGTGGAGGCCAGGTCATCTGGCGTAGCACCCCATCACTCTCTTTCTTGGTCAAATAGCTCTTACACAGCCTGGAGGTGTGTTTAGGGTCATTGTCCTGTTGATAAATAAATCATGGTCCAACTAAACGCAAACCGGATGGAATAGCATGCCGCTGCAAGATACTGTGGTAGCCATGCTGGTTCAGTATGCCTTCAATTTTGAATAAATCCCCAACAGTGTCATCAGCAAAGCACCCCCACACCATCACACCTCCTCCTCCATGCTTCACGGTGGGAACCAGGCATGTAGAGTCTATCCGTTCACCTTTTCTGCGTCGCACAAAGACACGGTGGTTGGAACCAAAGATCTCAAATTTGGACTCATCAGATCAAAGCACAGATTTCCACTGGTATAATGTCCCTTCCTTGTGTTCTTTAGCCCAAACAAGTCTCTTCTGCTTGTTGCCTGTCCTTAGCAGTGGTTTCCTAGCAGCTATTTTACCATGAAGGCCTGCTGCACACAGTCTGCTCTTAACAGTTGTTGTAGAGATGTGTCTGCTGCTAGAACTCTGTGTGGCATTGACCTAGTCTCTAATCTGAGCTGCTGTTAACCTGCGATTTCTGAGGCTGGTGACTCGGATGAACTTATCCTCCGCAGCAGAGGTGACTCTTGGTCTTCCTTTCCTGGGGCGGTCCTCATGTGAGCCAGTTTCTTTGTAGCGCTTGATGGTTTTAGTGACTGCACTTGGGGACACGTTCAAAGTTTTCCCAATTTTTCGGACTGACTGACCTTCATTTCTTAAAGTAATGATGGCCACTCGTTTTTCTTTACTTAGCTGCTTTTTTCTTGCCATAATACAAATTCTAACAGTCTATTCAGTAGGACTATCAGCTATGTATCCACCTGACTTCTGCCCAACACAACTCATGGTCCCAACCCCATTTATAAGGCAAGAAATCCCACTTATTAAACCTGACAGGGCACACCTGTGAAGTGAAAATCATTTCAGGTGACTACCTCTTGAAGCTCATCAAGAGAATGCCAAGATTGTGCAAAGCAGTAATCAAAGCAAAAGGTGGCTACTTTGAAGAACCTAGAATATAAGATATATTTTCAGTTGTTTCACACTTTTTTGTTAAGTATATAATTCCACATGTGTTAATTCATAGTTTTGATGTTTTCAGTGTGAATCTACAATTTTCATAGTCATGAAAATACAGAAAACTCTTTGAATGAGAAGGTGTGTCCAAACTTTTGGTCTGTACTATATATTATCATCATCATCAGCATATTGGTATATATATACAGATGTAGCCTAGCTAAACTTGATGGTTAATGTGTTAAGTAAACAATGGCAAGAAAACGCGCTAATAGGGGGGTTGAGTTAGTCCTACATCCTTTTACAGTCATGAATATCTGATCAATGCTTGAAGAGGGCCGGTGAATGGAGCAAGTACTTGTAATTGCTCTTGCTTCTGAGACGATGGGCAGTGTAATTAAGAGAGGCAGCACTAGCATGAAGTGCCACCTCCTCTTCAAACGGCTGATCGCCAGGGATGCTGGGTGTTGTACCCCCGCCAATCAGAAACTGATGACCTATCCACAGGATAGGTCATCAGTTTCTGATGGGCAGGGTTGCAACACCCAGCAACAGGCAGCCCGATATTCAGGCAGATTATTGGGAACGAACGTTCCTGTGAAAGCTCGTTCCCGACAATCTGCCCGTCTAAAGGTGCCAAAGATCACCTAATTTACTAGCGAAACATTGGTTCATCGTGTGAAAGAGTCGTTACTGCAGGCAACTAAATTATCATTTCTGGGCAGCAGATTGTGGTTTCTAAACAGCACTCTGCTTCCCAGAAACAATGCAGCTGTACGTGGACGGGCAATGAAACATTGCAATTAAACCTAAGGCCTTTTTTAGATGAGCATATCCTGTGTGGAAATCATGCTCTGAGTGTAAGCGTGATTTCCTGTTATGGACACTGCTGGATTGCAAGGCATTATAATGATTTATAATGCAGTGTGTTGCTGCATGACCTTAATTCTACACAATTGTGCAGACATAATGCTGTCAGTATAAGGGCTCATGCACACAAACATATTTTTGCATCTGATCCTCATTTTTGCATATCGGATATGGACCCATTCACTATCCGGGGCTGGAACTTTGGCCCTGACAGATTTACCAAAATTTACACCTAGAAACAGGTATAGATATTGGTGAAAAATTACTCTAGCCAGGGTCTGTTCTAACTTTTTCGCCAGGCGTACAGACTACTGAAGGTGCGTCCAATTTTAGCACACTTAAGCCTCGTTCACATTTCCATGTCCATTTGACATCTGTGGAAAATCTGTCCGTGTTTCATCCGTGAAGATGTCCATGAAGGATCCATGCTTGGTCCGTGTGTCCATTTTTTGCCCTCCGTGTGTCATCCGTATTCCACAGACACTGCTCAGCTAAAAATTATTTTCCAGGGCATCTCCTACCAATGGTCTGTGAAACACATCCATGTTGTGTCCAGGGGCGTAACTACCTCAGTGGCAGACCATGCGACTGCTATGGGGCCCAGGGCAACAGGGGGTCCAGTTGAGATCATTTCCTCTTCTATTGGAGGTGAAAACTTGGTCAGGACTCTACCCTCTAAAGCTGGGGTGGGGAACCTTTTTGCTGTCGAGGGCCATTTCGATATTTGTAACATCGCTTGGGGGCCGTACAAAATTCTCAACTTAAAAATTTGACTGCTATATTTGGTCAAACATATAAGTGACTTAGGGGTAAGTTACAGAAATTGCGCTTCAATTAAAAAAAGTAGAGCGCTGTATTTTTGCAGCATAAAAAGGGAGCCTACACTATATATTACAAATAGTACAGGCGCCATTTTGACCACATACAGTGGGAAAAAAAAGTATTTAGTCAGCCACCAATTATGCAAGTTTTCCCACTTGAAGATGAGAGAGGCCTGTAATTGACATCATAGGTAGACCTCAACTATGAGAGACAAAATGAGCAAACAAATCCAGAAAATCACATTGTCTGATTTTTAAAGAATTTATTTGCAAATGATAGTGGAAAATAAGTATTTGGTCACCTACAAACAAGCAGGATTTCTGGCTCTCACAGACCTGTAACTTCTTCTTTAAGAGGCTACTCTGTCCTCCACTCATTACCTGTAGTAATGGCACCTCTTTGAACTTGTTATCAATATAAAAGACACCTGTCCACAACCTCAAACAGTCACACTCCAAACTCCACTATGGTGAAGACCAAAGAGCTGTCGAAGGACACCAGAAACAAAATTGTAGACCTGCACCAGGCTGGGAAGACTGAATCTGCAATAGGCAAGCAGCTTGGTGTGAAGAAATCAACTGTGGGAGCAATAATTAGAAAATAGAAGACATACATCTCCCTCAATCAGGGTCTCCACGCAAGATCTCACCCCGTGGGGTCAAAATGATCACAAGAACTGTGAGCAAAAATCTCAGAACCACATGGGGGGGCCTAGTGAATGACCTGTAGAAAGCTGGGACCAACGTAACAAAGGCTACCGTCAGTAACACACTACGCCGCCAGGGACTCAGATTCTGCAGTGCCAGACGTGTCCCCCTTGCTTAAGCCAGTACATATCCGGGCCTGTCTGAAGTTTTCTAGAGAGCATTTGGATGTTCCAGAAGAATATTGGGAGATGAAGAGTATATGGTCAGATGAAACTAAAGTAGAACTGTTTGGTAGAAACACAACTCGTAGTGTTTGGAGGAGAGTGAATGCTGAGTTGCATCCAAAGAACACTATACCTACTGTGAAGCATGGGGGTGGCAACATCATGCTTTGGGGCTGTTTCTCTGCAAAAGGACCAGGACGACTGATCCGTGTACATGAAAGAATGAATGGGGCCATGTATTGTGAGATTTTGAGTGCAAACCTCCTTCCATCAGCAAAGGCATTGAAGATGAAACGTGGCTGGGTCTTTCAACATGACAATGATCTCAAGCAGACCGCCAGGGCAACAAAGGAGTGGCTTCGTAAGAAGCATTTCAAGGTCCTGGAGTGGCCTAGCGAGTCTCCAGATCTCAACCCAAAAGATAACCATTGTAGGGAGTTGAAAGTCTGTGTTGCCCAGCGACAGCCCCAAAACATCACTGCTCTAGAGGAGATCTGCATGGAGGAATGGGCCAACATACCAGCAACAGTGTGTGCCAACCTTGTGAAGACGTACAGAAAACGTTTGAACTCTGTCATTGCCAACAAAGGATATATAACAAAGTATTGAGATGAACTTTTGTTATTGACCAAATACTTACAGTGCCTTGCGAAAGTATTCGGCCCTCTGGAACTTTTCATCCTTTTGCCACATTTCAGGCTTCAAACAAAAAGATATAACATTTTAAATTTTTAGTGCAGAATCAACAACAAGTGGGTCACAATTGTGAAGTGGAACGAAATTATTATTATTGGATCATTTAAACTTTTTTTGTAATAATAAAACTGAAAAGTGGGGCGTGCAAAATTATTCGGCCCATTTACTTTCAGTTCAGAAAACTCACTCCAGAAGTTCATTGAGGATCTCTGAATGATCCAATGTTGTCCTAAATGACTGATGAAGATAAATAGAATCCACCTGTGTGTAATCAAGTCTCCGTATAAATGCACCTGCTCTGTGATAGTCTCAGGGTTCTGTTTAAAGCACAGAGAGCATCATGAAGACCAAGGAACACACCAGGCAGGTCCGTGATACTGTTGTGGAGAAGTTTAAAGCCGGATTTGGATACCAAAAGATTTCCCAAGCTTTAAACATCCCAAGGAGCACTGTGCAAGCGATCATATTGAAATGGAAGGAGTATCAGAGCACTGCAAATCTACCAAGACCCGGCCGCCCCTCTAAACTTTCATCTCAAACAAGGAGAAGACTGATCAGAGATGTAGCCAAGAGGCCCATGATCACTCTGGATGAACTGCAGAGATCTACAACTGAGGTGGGAGAGTCTGTCCATAGGACAACAATCAGTCGAACACTTCACAAATCTGGCCTTTATGGAAGCGTGGCAAGAAGAAAGCCATTTCTCAAAGATATCCATAAAAAGTCTTGTTTACAGTTTGCCACAAGCCACTTGGGAGACACACCAAACATGTGGAAGAAGGTGCTCTGGTCAGATGAAACCAAAAACCGAACTTTTTGGAAACAATGCAAATGATATGTTTGTCGTAAAAGCAACACAGCTCATCACCCTGAACACACCACCCCCACTGTCAAACATGGTGGTGGCAGCATCATGGTTTGGGCCTGCTTTTCATCAGCAGGGACAGGGAAGATGGTTAAAATTGATGGGAAGATGGATGGAGCCAAATACAGGACCATTCTGGATAAAAACCTGTTGGAGTCTGCAAAAGACCTGAGACTAGGACGGAGATTTATCTTCCAATAAGACAATGATCCCAAACATAAAGCAAAATCTACAATGGAATGGTTCAAAAATAAATGTATCCAGGTCTTAGAATGGCCAAGTCAAAGTCCAGACCTGAATCCAATTGAGAATATGTGGAAAGAGCTAAATGCTGCTGTTCACAAACGCTCTCCATCCAACCTCAAAGAGCTCGAGCTGTTTTGCAAGGAAAAATGGGCAAGAATTTCAGTCTCTAGATATGCAAAACTGAAAGAGACCATACCCCAAGCGACTTGCATCTGTAATCGCAGCAAAAGGTGGCGCAACAAAGTATTAATGCAAGGGGGCCGAATAATTTTGCACGCCCCACTTTTCAGTTTTATTATTACAAAAAAAGTTTAAATGATCCAATAAATTTCGTTCCACTTCTCAATTGTGACCCACTTGTTGTTGACTCTTCACCAAAAATTTAAAATGTTATATCTTTTTGTTTGAAGCCTGAAATGTGGCAAAAGGTTGACAAGTTCCAGGGGGCCGAATACTTTCGCAAGGCACTGTATTTTCCACCAAAATTTGCAAATAAATTCTTTAAAAATCAGACAATGTGATTTTCTGGATTTGTTTTCTCATTTTGTCTCTCATAGTTGAGGTCTACCTATGATGTCAATTACAGGCCTCTCTCATTTTTTAAGTGGGAGAACTTGCACAATTGGTGGCTGACTAAATACTTTTTTCCCCCACTGTATAGCTGTCTAATATTTAAGTTGAGAATGTTATATATTCAGTTCTTGATTTGGCATTAATAGCAGCCAACTAAACCCAGAGGGGTCCAGGGAGGGGGTTCACCCAGCTTCCACTCTCCCTGCCACTGTCCCTGCCTTTGTCCCTTTCTCAGTCTCAGATTTGCCCCCACCTCCATCAGCCTCAGATCAGACCCTCATCAGACCCTCCCCAGCCTCAGATCACACCACCATCAGATCTACCAACCTTAGATCAGACCCCCATTAGACCCTCCCCAGCCTCAGATCAGACCCCCAATAGGCCCCCAACTTCAGATCAGAACACCAATATGCCCCTAGCCTCATATCAGACCTCATCAGACCCTCCAGCCTCAGATCAGACCCCCAATAAGCCCCCCAGTCTCAGATCAGACCCCCAATATGCCCCCCAACCCCAGATCAGACACCCACCTCAGACACATCCCCACCTCAGAGTAGTGAATGTCTCTGTGATTTTTTGGGGATGAACGTTAGTAGGAATGCTTGTTCATGAAAATCTGCTTGTGTAAAGGTGCCGCCGATCACCCGATGAACGAGTAAAACTCATTTTACACTAGGCTCATGAACTGCTGAAGGTGCACCTAATTTATGACGAGGTGCGCGCTTCATCATAAATTGGGTGCATCGTTTGACAGTGTAAATTACCCCTTCTGAATGAGTATGAAGATGGGTGACACCAGTAATCTTCGCTAGCCCCCCATACAGTGGAGGGGATCGCTTCCTGTAAATTCAGCACTTCACCTCCACTGACGAGTAGACAATTGTCGGGTAGAAACGCTTCCTTCCCGACAATCCGCCTTTACTGGTTATCACAGAAAATTTATACTATCCTTGCTATCTTGGTGATATCACTGCAAGACATTTTATCAGATAATACAGTGTGTGAACTTTATCTTCATTCATCTTGTCTTAAAAAACTTGATGGTTCAGTTCAGAGAATCTGACCGGCTCTTTGTTCTTGAGAGCAGAGACAATTACACCCCCCCAGAATGCTTTTAACATAAAAAGTCAAAGTAAAAAATGTGTCTGCTCTGACCTGAAGCAATATAATAATTTTATTCTCTTTTTTATGTTTCTGTAACTTGTCTGGTTATGACACATGCCCGGGCCCTTCACTGCACTATGGTGGTGTCTGTTAATCCTGCTCGGGCTGTCCAGAGTGACAATTCGTTTTCATCTGTCCACAGCTCGCTGACAAGAGGAAAATGCAGTCTTGCGTCCCCTCAGGAAAACAAATTATACATATATCCTTTTTTCTTAACTTCAAAGACTGACTCTTCCTACATTACCAAGTATTTCAACAATCTGTCTTTGGGGTGGAAGCTTCTCCGATTGCTGCTAATTCATTTGGGAAGACTATGTCCACCTCAACGGCGTTAACTCTTTGTATGCTCAGAGAAAGTGAAAAAGTGTTACTTGTCTTCAAGACCCAGTTGCAAAAATAGAAGACGTGATTAAATAATACTCACCACAATCAAATAAGCAATATATAAAAACAAAATAATTTATTGATAAAATATACACAATTACATTAACAAAGTATAAGCAAAAAAAATAATAAAAATATGAGATACAAGAAAACCTCTAAAGTGCTGGTTAGAGACACTAGTTAAGAGGGGTCCGCATCTCCCCAAATGATGTTACACATGTCTACCATATGGTAAGTATAAACCCCCATCACCAAATATCATGATGTAGGGTCATAATAATAGATAGTATATGGTAATAATTATGGGCCAGCATTAATAAATCAAAAGTGGCTGAGGTATAATAACCCAAAATACACAGTAATTGTCAACAATATTCTAACTTACCAAGAGACATGATAGTGAGAATAGGCGGATCACCCTATTAACCACAAGAACCTCAACACGCGTTTCACAGGAAAAGCTTCGTCAGGAGGGACGAAGCTCCTGACAAAGCTTTTCTTTTTTTTGTTGTGATTTAATAATACCCTGATAATGTAACCATTGTCATCATTGTCCTGCTGTACTCTGGACGGTATGAATTACTTTGTGAAAAATATGCATAAAATAAAAAAAAATCCTTAAGCCACCTTCACACACTGTGCAGAAAAACCATGGCATAGAGTACCAGCAAAGTGTAATTACACAAATTTCATGTGCACTTTGCAGATTTTTCTGTCAGGACATTGACCTGCATTGTGGATTTCAAAATCTGTAGCATATCAATTATGTTTGTGGTTTTAGCTGCAGATTTTACCCTTTTCAAGGGAGGGGTGAGATCTGAGGCAAAACCGCATATAATCCACACCAAAAACCATTGTTAGACATTGCAGATTTTGGTGCGGATATGCTGCAAAAAACGTACATAAATCTGTAAAGATATTTGTGCAGATCTTATGCGCATTTACCAGCACACGTGTGCAGGTGGCCTAATGGTATCTGATTCAAAACAGAAAATCCGCAATTTGCAGACCACAAAACAGCCAATGGTTGTGTGCATGAACCCTAAGACCACGTGTAATCCACATTGTGTGCAGGTACCCTTAGGCCACCTGCACATGATACAGATTATGCATGCATTTTCATGCAAAAAAACTGCAGCATAATACAGTACCAGCAAAGTGTATGAGAATACACAAATCTCATGTACAGTTTGCGATTGATTCCATGCAGAAATTGATCATCTTTGCAGTATAAATATTATTTTTTGGTTTTTGCTGCGGATTTCACTCTTTTCCAGTGAAGGGTAAGATCTGCGCAAAACCACATATAATTAGAAAATGTGGGTTTTGGTGTGGATATGGTTCAGAAACACACATATATTCGCACAGAAAAATTGTTTTTTTGCGGAATGGCCATGCAGACTGTTTCCGTTTTTTTTTTTGCAGCCCCATTGAAGTGAATGGTTCCAAATACAGGCTGAAAAAAAAATGGAACGGACACGGAAAATAAATACGTTTGTGTGCATGAGCCCTCAGTGTTTGATCAGTGATTTCCATCAGTGATCATGAGAAAAACCAATAGTGGAGGCCACACAGACATAAGGTATAATGGACAGATTTGCTTCTTTTCTGTATTTGACCACTGAAGGAGCTAAATAATTATTTTATAAATAAATTAATTTTCAGCTCAGCCGGTCTCTGTGGAATACGGACCTGCAAAGAAAGTGCCACACCTCTTCATGCGATGTGTCTAGCATTGCAGCTCAGCTCGATTGAAGTGATTGGGAATCTACTGCAATATCACACACAACCAATGGTCAGGTGTGGCACTGTTTTTGGAGGAAAGCCACCATGTTTGTCTAAGAAACGCTCTTCTGTCTTCTGTTTACATAACAGTGGAGACTTGCTAACATTGACCATGTTATGTAACCAGAAGACAGAGGAGCGTTGCTAAGGCTCAAAATTGACCACTTTACAGCTATTTTTCTATTAGAAATGTATGATTTCAGTAATTAAAGTATATTACAAAAATGGTCAGTATCACTGCCCCTATACATTATACAAATAAAAGTAGAACAGCAGTTACACTTTAAATTAGACTACACTGCAAATACTGTTTCTGGGCCTATCAACATGTTTGTACCATAGGTAATCTATTGATATGAATGTAGTGAAAATTTCACAGCAGTCTTGCTATTTCAAAGCTTATAGTACGAGTGTCTTTGTTGCTCAATGCATTTCAGAAATGAGAACTAACACCTGACTGGTTGCTATAAAGCTGGGGACACTAGTTCTCAGTAAATATGGGCCACTGTTATTTACCAGAATTTTTTTAATGCAGATCAGAGATTTCAGTAGCTTTGAATCTCCAGCACAGATCTACTCCAAAAGCTGATTAAAGAGAACACCTGTTCTTATGCCCTTATAGAGAGAGGACCCTTGAGACTCCCCTCTATGAGAAATTCATGGAAAAAAACAATGCACTAAAAAAATAGATGCAAACAACATATGGACTAAGCCCTCACTCTATTGATAAAATCTGAGACTCTTAGCCAATACATTTTGATCAAAATATATCTGTGCCCACCTACCCAGCGCCACGGTGGTCTCAGTTCAGGCAGGTCCTACGCTAAATCTACCTAGGCGGTTATGCATCTATGTTTAGGTGCGCAGACCCTGCACATACAGTGTGCTGCTCCAAGTTACCTCTGTGTGCATCAGCAACCAATGAGAGGAGGAGCACACACACCTATATGTACCACCTTAATCAAGGTTGCCTCTTAGATAGGTGGGGCAAAAGTGCACATGAATGCTACTCCCCTGATAATAGGAGCGCATTCACACCAGAAGGTGCCACTCCTTCAAGACACATCAAAAAAATATTTACGGAAAACAGATACAAACATCCTGCACAATATGATAGTAAAATGTGCGGATGTACAAAGCTAGATTTAGAAATTCACGGAAAAAAAAACAATGCACTAAAACAATAGATGCAAACAACATATGGACTAAGCCCTCACTCTATTGATAAAATCTGAGACTCTTAGCCAATACATTTTGATCAAAACACATCTGTGCCCACTACCCAGCGCCACGGTGGTCTCCGTTCAGGCAGGTCCTACGCTAAACCTACCTATGCGGTTGTACATCTATGTTTAGGTGCGCAGACCCTGCACATACAGTGTGCTGCTCCTAGTTACCTCTGTGTGCATCAGCAACCAATGAGAGGAGGAGCACACACAACCATATGTACCACCTTAATCAAGATCGCCTCTCAGATAGATGGGGCAAAAGTGCACATGAATGCTACTCCCCTGATAATAGGAGCGCATTCACACTCCCCTCTATGAGTCAGAATGGAGAGCTGCTTTGTAGAAGTATCTACTGCTCTGGCAGACTTGAGCGGAACATGTATTACATGGCTGACCATTCATTTGGTCATATGGTTTCCATGTCATACTAGAAATACCTGGCTGCTTGCCAGGGGTGACAGGAGTGGGAACCATGGTAATCAGCTGATTGGGTTTGTCACTCTCTAAGAATGGAACAACCCTTTTGAAGTAACTGGTTTCCAGGCCCACATGCACTATGTAGTAACTATGGGTCTCAGAAATCTCCAAACAGTGTTTAATGGGGGTCACATTACTAAGGGTAATGATGTCGGCTGGACACTAAACATCAGAACTGGACTTCACCTATAGTAGTTGCCTTTCCTAGGTGCTGTCTTCCAGAACTCAGATACACCTTCAGGACTTACAGTAGGGACGGAACTGTGCAACAACCAAACAGTTGCATGGATATTAAGAGGCACGTATCACAACAGTAGTAAGTTACAAGGAAACATGGAAAAATCAACTCAACAATGACTGACTTGGGAAGATGATGACGATATGGTGGCCAGATCACTTAACAAGCAGACGATAACTGACCCTGACTCTATCTTTCCCTGAATTTTTCCGTAGATCTATCCCTGACACCAAACACCTCTGTCCTTCACTATAGATCCTTGTTGAAAACCCTAATCTGCAATACTGACCCTGACACAAACAGCAGGTGGGCACTAGGATCCAGAGACAAGAAAGGAGAAAACTAAACAGCAAAACTCAAGCAAGGACTCAACGAGAAAAACCACAAGAACTAAACCACACTAACAAGAATCAAACAAGGAACGGGATTTTAGATGAATAGATTCAATTTAATTTTTAAAACAGTTTTTATTTGCAGCTTAAAACAGTGACATACAGAAGGCACTTAATACAAAGCAATAGAATGAGGTACATTGTTACATTGAGAAGAGAATATTTCAGCAACATAAATACATATTGAACATGAGTTGGTACCTCCCCATATCGCTGATCATAGAAGTAATATGAAACAGTCAACTTTTATTTATAAAAGACTGAATATTTGGTCTAACTGGTGTGATACATACAAAAAGTAAAAGTAAAGAATAAATGGATGGGAAAAATAAAGGTACTGGTAAATCTTAAGTAAGCAGGTTTGTATGTTTGTGCACACATTTATGGTATTTGTATTTTTTCCAAGCCCCCCATGTGCGTTCAAACCTGGGTGATGTTTTTGACTCTCAGTGAGCTATCTGCTCCAATCTATATATTTGGTCACATTTAGTCAACCACTGTGTTATTGACGGAGATGTGGTTGTTTTCCAATGAGCTCCTATTAATAGTCTCGCTGCTGCAAGGAGGTGTTGATACAAATGGCTTTCATATTTAGTGTTGTAAGGAGGGGCCATTATGCCCAATAGGTATATCTTTGGGGTCAGCGGGATTTGTCTGTTATGGAGTTTAGCCAGGATCTCACTAATTTTAGTCCAATAGGGCACTAGGACGGCCCATCCACCAGATATGTATAAAGGAGCCCGCAGTTTGAAGGCATCTCCAACATATTGGAGAAACATTGGGGTACATATTATGTAGCCTCTCAGGGGTGTAGTACCATCTTGTTAGCATTTTATAGTAGTTCTCCTGAAGTCTTACACATCTAGATATTTTGGGTGTTTGTGCTAATAGGTATCTCACCTCTTCATTTGAAAGCGTAGTTTTTAAATCCGCTTCCAATTTAGTGATATACATAGGTGTCTGTATTGCATTTTCCAGGAGAAGTAAAGTATATATTTTTGAGATTTTCTTAATAATAATAATATTTATATAGCGCCACCATATTCCGCAGCGCTTTACAAAATCATAGGGTTCTTGGACAATACAAATATGACTGGCTAATTTACAACTGAAACACTAGGAGTGAGGGCCCTGCTCGCAAGAGCTTACAATCTATGAGGAATTGGGGGTGACACATAAGGTGGTTGATTGTGATAAGTAGGATTCGAGCCATAATTGTACTGAAAGGAGTGGTGCCGGCCGATCTGCTTCGGGTCTGGGACTGTTAGAGGATCGAGTTCAGGCCAGAGGAGTTGGTGGGGGAGAGGTTTAGTTGGGGAGAGGTCATTTTAGGAAGCTTGATAAGCCTGCCTGAAAAGATGTGTTTTTAGGGCATGCTTGAAGGTAGGGAAGTTGTGAATTGACCTGATATTCTGGGGCAGGCTATTCCAAAGAGTAGGTGCAGCTCGAGAAAAGTCTTGAAGACGGGAATGAGAGTTACGAATTATGGAGGATATTAATCTTAGGTCGCGAACAGAACGGAGAGCACGAATAGGGTGGTAGACGGAGATGAGGGAGGAGATGTATGGAGGGGCAGCACTGTGAAGAGCTTTGTGGGTGAGAAGTTTGAACTGTATTCTGTGGTGGATGGGCAACCAGTGAAGTGACTGGCATAGGCTAGTAGCATCAGTGTAGCGGGAGGATAGATAGATAAGCCTGGCTGCAGCATTTAGGTCAGACTGAAGGGGGGAGAGTTTAAAGAGAGGGAGACCGATTAGTAATGCGTTGCAGTAGTCAAGACGAGAGTGAATCAAGTCAACAAGTGTTTTTGCCGTTTCCACCGTATGAAAAGGGCAGTTTCTGGCAATATTCTTGAGGTGCAGACGACAAGATCAAGTAAATGATTGAATATGGGGAACAAAGGAAAGATCAGAGTAAAATGTGGCCCCGAGACAGCGGGCATGTTGCACCGGAGTTATGATGGTACCACAGACCGAGATTGAAATATCAAGATTATGTGGGTTCGTAGATGGGGGAAAGACAAGCAGTTCAGTTTTGGAGAGGTTTAGTTTTAGATACAGAGAGGACATGATGTTAGAGACAGCTGCCAGACAATTACTGGTGTTTTGGAGTAAAGCAGGGGTGATTTCAGGGGATGAAGTGTATAGTTGGGTGTTGTCAGCATAGAGATGGTACTGAAAGCCGAGTCTACTGATAGTCTGTCCAATGGGGGCTGTATAGAGGGAGAAGAGTAGAGGACCTAGTACTGAGCCCTGAGGAACGCAAACATCAAGAAGGAGAAGAAAAGAATAAGAGCCAGCAAAGGATACACTAAAGGAGCGGCCAGAGAGATAGGAAGAGAATCAAGCGAGAGCAGTGTCTTTAAAGGGATATTCCCATCTTGAACAATGGGGGCATATCGCTAGGATATGCCCCCATTGTCCTATAGGTGTGGGTTCCACCGCTGGGACCCGCACCTATATCGAGAACGGGGATCTTGAAGTGAAGGAGGGCGCACCGCGCATGCGCAGCCGCCCTCCATTCATTTGTATGGTGCCGCCGCCCGGCTCCCATTCATTTGTATAGAACCGATGGAAATAGCCGAGCCAGCGCTCGGCTATTTTCGGCAGCCCCATACAAATGAATGGAGGGCGGCCACGCATGCGCGGTGCGTCCTCCTTCACTTTCAGGACCCCGTTCCCGATATAGGACAATGGGGGCATATCCTAGCGTCTGTAAGCGATGCTCTGAATTCTAGTGGGGAGTCCCACATGACATCACATCTTGTAGAAGAGGAGTTAATTGGGTAGTAAGTAATGTGTCCTCTGGCCCATTATGCCAAATGCGTAAAGTATTTCGTGTCAACGGATTGGTAATATCCTTTAAGAGAGAGGCCCTGTTTGTGGTGCTTAAAGCCAGAGAGCGCAGTGGAATATTTGTCATAGATTGTTCAATAGCTATATGTAGCCTGTTTGATTGGCCCCTCAGCCATTCCAAGATTCTGAGATAAATGTATACATCTCTTATCTCTTAATAATATAAAAATGAGTTTCTGTCTGTCTGTCTGTCTGTTCTCTATGCGCGACCAAACTACTGGACCGATTTTCACCAAATTCGGCACACAGGTACATCAGGTGTCCAGGAAGGTTTTAGACCAGGTCTCATCTCTCTAGGACATACCGTTCCTGAGATATTCCCAAAATATGATCTCCATTAGCCAACATTACAACTGGGAACTTTGGTTTTAAACTCCAACTGCCATTCTCTGCAAAGGCACACACAGGGAGGGCAGGTTTCCATAACAACCAGGTAATTATCAGCAGCTGAGGATCTCATCCATTTCTATTTACTGACACTGTTAAAGGTATTCCGGTTACCATAAATATAACTTATGTGTTTTTCTATTACTACAGTTCAGTAGTAATAAAAGATGTTTTCCTCCACTGCTGCCTATTGCGTGGCCTCATAAATAAGCATGGTATTGACCTTTAATTCAGGCCACCCTAAAAGAAGTACTTAAAAGCCCCGCCCCAGGTCTCACTAAGCCACACCCCCAACTATGTCAGGCCACACCCCCTTTCACTTCACAGCCAACAGAGATTGAAAAAATAAAGGAAAAAATCAACTTCTGTCAGCTGCAGGGATGGGTGGGAGGTTGACTTTCTTTCTGCAACAACACACACAAACATTAAATAAAATAGATTAAATACACCCATGCGAAGCGTCTTGCTAATCCACGCCCCCGACTCTGTCAGGTCATGCCCCCTCCCACTCCGCAGCCAATGGGAATTGAATAAATTTAGGTAAAAATAAACTTCTGTTTGCTGCAGGGATGGGAGGGTGAATTTCTCTCTGCAACGACACACAAAAATTTTAGATGAAATAGACTAATTATAGACTACAACCGTTCGAAGCCTTTTGCTAAGCCACGCCCCGTCTCTGTCAGGCCACACCCCCTCTCACTCCGCAGACATTCTGCAACGACACACAGAAACATTAAATGAAATAGATTAAATGCACCTATGCGAAGCACTTTGCTAAGCCACGCCCCAACTCTGTAAGGCCACGCCCCCTCCCACTCCGCAGCCAACAGGGATTGAAAAAATAAAGGTAAAAATCAACTTCTGTCAGCTGCAGGGATTGGTGGGAGGTTGACTTTCTTTCTGCAACGACACACAGAAACATTAAATGAAATAGATTAAATACACCCATGTGAAGCGTCTTGCTAATCCACGCCCCCGACTCTGTCAGGTTACGCCCCCTCCCACTCCGCAGCCAACGGGGATTGAAAAAATAAAGGTAAAAATAAACTTCTGTTTGCTGCAGGGGTGGGAGGGTGAATTTTTCTCTGCAACGACACACAAAAATTTTAGATAAAATAGACTAATTATAGACTACAACTGTTCGAATCGTCTTGCTAAGTCACGCCCCCAACTCTGTCAGACCACGCCCCCTCCCTCTCTGCAGCCATTCTGCAACGACACACAGAAACATTACATGAAATAGATTAAATCACCTATGCGAAACGCTTTGCTAAGCCACACCCCCCAACTCTGTCAGGTCATGCCCCCTCCCACTCCGCAGCCAACAGGGATTGAAAGAATGAAGGGAAAATAAACTTCTGTCAGCTGCAGGGGTGGGAGGGTGAATTTCTCTCTGCAATGACACACAAAATTTTAGATGAAATAGACTAATTTCAGACTACAACCGTTCGAAGCATCTTGATAATCCACACCCCCAACTCTGCCAGGCCACGCCCCCTCCCACTCCGCAGGCAACGGGGATTGAAAAAAATTCAGCTGCAGGGGTGGGAGGGTGAATTTCTCTCTGCAACGACACACAAAAATCGTAGATAAAATTGACTAATTTTAGACTACGACCATTCAGTACTAATAAAAGATGTTTTTTTCCACTGCTACCCATTGCGGGCCCCCATAAATTACCATGTCATTGACCTGTAATTCATGCCACTCTGACCCCCGCCCCAGATCTCGCGAAACCACGCTCCGACTCTGTCAGGCCACGCCCCCTCCCACTCCGAGCCAACGGGGATTGAAAAGATGAAGGTAAAAATCAACTTCTGTCAGCTGCAGGGGTGGGAGGGAAGTTGGATTTCTTTCTGCAACAACATACAGAAACATTAAATGAAATAGATTAAATATACCCATGCAAAGCAATGGTTTCTTCCACTGTTACCCATGGCGTGTCCTCATAAATTACCATGGCATCGACCTGTAATTCTGGCCACCATCAAAAGAAGGACTTAAAACCCCGCCCAGGTCTTGCAACG